>CM076579.1:120980114-121296954 GCA_034641835.2 Pinus albicaulis
CTGCCAAAGACAAGTTCCTGGTACTGCGGGAAGCGCCATCCGCTAAACCGACATGAGGGGAATTAGACATCTGCACAGAATAAGAAAGACCCAAAATAAGCAGGAAAATGCTCGCAAAGCACACCAAATCAAAACATGTACAAAACTGAAAAAAAACACCTATGTACATAAATCATGCATGAATGACTCATGCATAATACTTTTTGAGATACAACCCATTTCTGGGTTGTTCTAAAGGATGACCTTCATAATCAATGAGCTCATAGGCCCCATTCTACAATACACGTTTAACAATGTAAGGCTCATGCCACATGGGTTGAAATTTACCTGCCCCCGGCTTATCATGAGCTTGGTCATATAGGAGGACGAGATCTCCTTCAACAAAATAATGAGGGGAAACTGATTGGTCAAAATGAACTTTGACCCGCTTTTTCTGTGCTTCAATAACCAGAGCAGTAAAGTGGTGGGTTTCATCCAACCTTTCGAGATAAAGGAGATGCTCTTCTTCTGGTGAAGTGTTCGGCAGTAATTCAATAGCCAACTTGAGCAATGTATTTCACATTCAATCGGAAGAGTAGCCTCCAGACCATAAACCAACTGAAAAGGAGTGAATCTGGTTTCACTCTTAACTGAGGTTCGGTATGCCCAAAGAGCTGAAAATAACATGACATGCCAATTGGATTTATGGATCCCAATCGTACATTGAAGCATGGTAATAGGAACTTTGTTCATGGCTTCAACCTAGCCATTGGCCTGAGGATAGTATGGCGTTAAGCTGTCATGACGCAGACCCAACTTAGAAGTCAACTCGGCCACCATGTAATGCTGAAATTGGGAACCATGATCGGTGAAGATGGCTTGAGGGACACCAAACCTAGCAATGATATGATTGAATATGAATTGAGTAGTTGTCTTACCATCAGCGGCAAGTGTAGGCATTGCTTCGGCCCATTTAGTGAAGTATTCCACGACTACGATAATATAAGCATGCCCCCCGGCCGAGTGAGGGTTACACGTCATAAAATCGATGCCCCACTTCGCAAAGGGACCAGCGATAATGACAGGATGAAGAGGTATAGGCAGTGCACGCATCTTGCTTTGATAAACCTGGCAATCATGACATTTACGAACTACGACAATTCAGTCTTTGAAGATAGAAGACTAGAAATAACCAGCACAAAGAATATTTTGTGCAATGGCATAACCAGACATGTGACCTCCATAGGCACCACTGTGACAATCATTAAGGACTTTCTCAACTTTCTCAAGGGTCAAACATCGACGGAGAATGGAATCCACTCTGACACGATAGAGGGTATCTTTGACTATATGATAAGGTTGTGATTGATGACAGATGCGTCGATGGGCATCCTTCATCAACTCGTATTTAAAAGTAGAAGTCTAGAGATAAACAATGATATCACAATACCATGGATCAAGGGTGCTAATCAAGAAAAGTGTGTCATCTGGAATTTATTCCTCAGAACGAGACAGAGGAGTCTGAAGGGAGGGAACAAATCAAATCAGTAAAGACTAATAACTTCTTCGACTTGGCAGCAGTACATTCCAAATCAAACTCTTGGAGGATGAAAATCCACTTTGAGTATTTTTCCCCCAATAATTTTCGAGACAATATATAGGTCATGGGGTTGCAATCGGAAATCACAGTCATTTTACGCAAAATAATATAATGACGAAAATAATGAATGACTTGAACCACAGCTAATGCTAACTTCTCAACGTGTGCATAGCACGTTTCAAGGTCGAGAAGGTTACGAGACAAGTAATAAACAACATGCTTGTTACCATCATCATCGTCTTGTACCAAAACCATGGCAATCGTACTGAAAGTGGCGGCTAAATAAAGGGAAAAATCACGATCATAGTTAGGAGGACGCCATAGAGGAGTGTTGACAAGCAACGTCTTCAGGGCCTTGAACGAATTTTGAGCAACCTCATCCCAATAGAATGGGACGCCCTGCTTCAATAAGTGCATGTATCCTCTAGCCACTTCTACATAGTTAGGTACAAAACGGCGTAGAAAATTAGCCTTACCTTGCAAACTTTGCAACTGGTGTAATGATGAGGGAGAGGGGAGATTGATAATAGCCTCAACCTTGAGTGGATCGAGGTGAATTCTGTCTTTGGATACGATAAACCCTAAGAGTCTACCGGAATCAACACAGAAGACGCACTTGTACGGATTAAGCTGAATATTTTAATGTCAACAACGAAGAAAAATTTGATGAATATGGTCAGTATGGTCCATGTGCTTAGCTGAATGAGCGGGAAGTTCATCTAGATAAGGCTGAACGATGTGTTGAATATCGTGGAAAGCATACGACATCGCTCTCTGAAACGTAGCCCCGGCATTCTTTAAGCCAAAAGGGAGCTTCTTATATGTGAAAGTACCCCAAGGATAGATAAAGGCAGTCTTATGTTGATCAGTCGGGAGAATGTTAATCTGGTTGTAACTAGAAAAACCGTCCATTAAGGAAAAGATCTCACTCCTGGCACAATCATCAATGATTTTATCGATAAAGGGAGTAGGATAATTATCCTTAGGACAAGCTCGATTAATATCATGATAATCAACATAGACGCGAATAGTTCCATGTTTCTTATCTACAAGAACAATATTAGAGACCCATTCTGTCAAAGGAATCGGATAAATAAAACCATCTCTAAGAAGTTTTTCAACTTTAGCCTTAATGGCAGCAGCTTTTCTAGGGTGCACCAGACGAAGACATTGGCGAACAGGTTTCAAACTAGGATAAGTAGGAATTCCATGCACCACTATACTAGGATCAGTTTTTGGCATTTCTTCATAGTACCATGCAAAGACATCACGGAACTCGCGAAAAAGGCTAGTGTAAACTTGGACTTCATCAGAAGAACAAGTAACCCCAATATGGATGTTCTTGACGATTCTTGGTTTAGCAGAAATTTCAATAGGCATCATCTGTTTAATGTTACTCAAGTTACCTTTTGTAAAGACGTCATGTGTCAAAACAGGAAATTGAAGTGGAGGAGAACGAACCTGAGATACAAAATGCTCGAGACAAGTAGACATGCCCCGAGGCTAGGCATAAATGAGGAACGATGATGACCATCATTCCACGGCAGATCCTCAAGAGACATGGTTTCCATGATGGATTCATCGGAAGGAAACACTTCTTTCAAAGGATCAAGTGAATCTAAATCACCAAGCCAGAGGGATTGAGAGTAAATGTCAAGAGACATGCTCAAAGGAGCACAGTCAGAGGACGAAGGTTTCAAAGCAGCAATGAGTTCACAATAATCAACCTCAATTAGACTCAAAGGCATCGAATCTCCAAAGGAATAAATCTTTTCAGAGGAAGGAATAATCCATGGGTCATCAAACCAGAGAGATCATATGAATCTCAACAGTATTCGGTGGAGGAAGAGGAAAAATACCCATGAGGGAAGGATCTTTAAAAAGACCTGGCCCTACACTCTCGTCGAGAGTAGGAATCTGATCCACATATGGAATGTTTTTGTCGGAAGAAGAGGTGAAGAAAGACAATTGATCAACAGTAACAATCTTTCCTTCATGCAGAAATTTCAAAACACGGAAGAGAGTGGATGAAACACATAACATGGCGTGAGTCCAACTGCGACCGAGGAGAAGATTATAATTGAGTTTAGCGTCAACGACTTTGACCTTGACATTAACAGTCTCCCCTTTCAAAGTAATCGATAAAATAGCGAGAAAAACCTAAAGGTTTTTATTCTCTTCCATCAAATGCTTCTAGGGAATTTAGTGACGAATTCAAGGCTAGAGAACCAATAGCTTTCCAACATGAAGATGACATGACACAGGTTGATGCACCTTCATCCACAATTGCTCGATGGATGTCGATACCATTAATAACAACTTGAATAATGAGTGAAATCTGATGCGGAAGTCGTGGAACGAAATTCTCTAGATCGAAAGCAAGAAGGCTAGTATCGGCAGGATAAATCCCACCAATCGCAAATAACAAAGCTCTTCACTATGATGGACAGCTCTGAAGTACTTCTAACGCGGACATCGTAGATGGCACCTGAGCCAAATCCTCAACAATATTGTAATGGTGAGCAGCACGGGCATTGGGATTATAAGAAGACTTGCGGAGTACACCTTTGGAAGGTGGTCGAACAACAGATTCAACATTGGGCCTTTCAATTTCAAGAGGACTAGTAACAGGCGAAGGAGGACCATCAACGATCTCCTTCCCTGTGGCCTGATGAGATCCAGTATAATATTTCGACTGAGTGGCAATAGAAACGATGGTAGAACCATTCATCATGAACACCTGAGAGCCAAATGGGGAAAAGGACTGAGGTTGCTCTACCATCTGAGTCTGCTGAGATGGGAAAGGTTCTTTAAGAATAGTCGGAGTTCCATGGGTGCCTTTCAGCAATCAACTCACTTCGGACCGTCGAGGACAGTCCTTGGTGAAGTGATCTTCATCACAAATCAAGCAAGGGTACTTCAGTTTGCGTTGAGAACCATCGCCAGCACGAGGTTTCTGACAATCCTGTTTCGGGGTATCAGCTTTCGCCTTACCTTTACCCTTCATCTTACCTTTAGAATCGTTATCTCTGGATTAGCTGAACGAATCTATTTTCTGGGGTTTTACAGATGCAGTAAGATTGAGAAGAAAAATTATTGGAAAAAGCGAACTTTGGCTTCCCAATGTTTAAAGACGACGAAGACTTCTGAGAAGTCTGAGACACAGAACCAATAATACCATCGACAGATGAAGTCACTGTTGGTTTAGAAGTTCCAGATCAGGGAGCATCAGGCAAGATATCATATAATGCACCAGACTGAGAGTAAACAAGATCAGGGTATTGGGCGTAAGCAATGGCTTGTTCCTTGGTTACACATGCCCCCATAGCAATGTCTTTAGCAATTTGATTGACAAAGGAGGTCGTGAACCAATGAGTTAGAAGTTGATCAGGAATTTCAAATTTGATCATGCGACGACAACGTTGCCACTCATGAATCGGATCCGAGATATGAGTAGCTCGGTCTTATTTCAATGAAGTGAGGAGGTGTGTCCCAGTATCATAATGGACTGGTAATTGAAAATGTGTAAGAAACGCCATGGCTAAAGAATTGAAATCTCGGAAGACGCCATGAGATAGCTTAATGTACCACTTTGCAGTGGCACCGGTAATATTTCGCTGGAAAAGATGGATTCTAATAGAATCGTCAACCCAAGAGTTAGAGGAACACCACAAATGGTAAGTCATAACATGCGCTTGGGGGTCTTCACCAGACTTGCCCTCAAATTTAGGACAATCACCAGGAATATTGGTCGGAACCGAGGGCCAATACAGGTTATGAAGAATGGGACCGTCCGTCAACTCTGACACATCAGGTAATTCCAATGTAGCAAGAAATGGTAATTGAGTGTTGAAATTCATCGAAGGTCTTTGATAAGGACCTGCATGTACATTCCACCTAGTCTGAGCGGGATTCTGTCCCCATACATTCTATCCTGAAGGATTCGTATCTTAGGGATTAGAAGTAGGATAAGTCGGTTGATACTGGGGTTGAGGACCAGGATATTGAGTTGGAGTAGACCATTGAGGTCCTTGTTGAGCAGCGTATGGAGTCTTCTCTGGAATGTAAGCATGTCTATGAGGTTGATGATAGACAGGTTGATTTTTAGGGTAAGGAACCTGAGGCGCACTATGTACCGGTTGATATGAACCTTGAGGGTAGTAAGCACCTTGCAGTTGAGCAGGAAAACCCGGCTGAGCAGGTTGAGAAGGATTTTGAGCGGGTAAACCTGGCTGACTATAAACAGGTAGAACGGGTTGCTGAAATGATGGAACCGGCTGAGGAGCAAGTTGAATCGGTTGTTGAGGGCCACCGAGTTGGCCTTGTGGGAAAGGTTGACCCGATGGTTTTGATGGACCATGTTGTCCCTGATAACCAGGTTGACCCAGAGGAGGATCGTAGGGTTGACTTGGTTGCACAAAATTCGGGCCATATTGAGCATGTGGCTGTTGTTGTGGTGCAATAGGTTGTCTTTGTGGTGGGTAGATTTTCCCCCCAGGAGCATAATATAGTCCCGGTTGATTCGGAGGTTGACCAAAAAGACCATTGGGTTGTCCATGTTGGACCAAAGGTTTCCCTTGTAAAGGTTTGCCTTGTGGACCATATGGTTTTCCCTGTGGTACAGAGGCAGAGCCTTGCTGAGCTAAAGGTTGTCCCACAGGGGGTTGTACTTGGAAGCTAGAGGGTTGCACATGTAAGGTAGGTCTAAAATGAGAAATGGTCTAATCAGGATTAGTAGGAGGAAAATAGACCGGATTACCATGTTCATCATAATGAAGAGAATATGAATAAACAGGGTTACCAACAACATCATAGTGATGAAAAAGAGGATTACCAGGAGCCTGGGGCTGCCGGGAACCCTGAGAACTCTGTTGTTGAACAAACAATAGATATTATTCAAAATTAAGATTGCCAGGAATCACAGGGGTAGTGGAAACAGCACTAGAAGAAGGCATGGCCTCCGTCGAAGGAGCATAACGTCGGTGAATATCCAACATCTGCTCGTCAAATACATAGGTAGAAACCATAGGTGCGATAGAGGTAGACGAGATTTCTATGGCACAGGTTTGTGAGCTACCTGGGACGGGATTAACAGGCCACGTAAGACTAATAAAAATAGACCTGCGAGTGTGAAAAGATCCTGACAACTAATTGGTAACAACAGGTGTGGATGAAGCCACACAGACCGTCGGTTGGACTGGAACAGATGTAACAGTAACCGACGAACCAGGTGTCGAAGGTGATAGTCTTAATGAAGGTAGGACCAAATTTTGAGGAGGAGTTACTGTACTGGATTGTGCAATGGAGGAAACACCAGACATAATCTGACTCAAGGACATATATCTAAGTGGAAGTGACACCGATGGTGGAGAAGAATGAGTAGAAACATGAGGGACATATTTCCGAAAAATATGATATTCTCCTGTAGAAACAGACATTCCTTCACTACCAACAGGACTAGATGAATCCATGTCTGACTTCGTTGTGAGATCTTTGAAAAGACTACGCGGACTAGGAGGCACAGCAACATCAAAAAATGGTGAGCCCGACGTAAGAGGAGGAAAATTTCCTTCTTCCCCAAAACTATACCAAGCACCAGAAGGAGGCCAAATGAACTCAACTGGCTCTTTAGGAGGAGATCGAGTAGCAAGAGGCAAGACAGATGAGAACTTGGCAGACCTAGTGGACTGAGGAGTTTCAAAAGAAACATCCAGGAAAGAACTACCACTAGGAGGCAGTGAGGATGACGAAACCGATGGTTCTGCCACTGTGACTATATGTAAAAATAGAAAGAAAAAAAGAGAACCAATCAAGGACTCCAAGATCAAAACCAAGGAAAAACAACAGGACAAGTAATACAACTTTAATGGGCGTGTGATCGTAGGTGATTAATTTTATAACACTAAAACCATATTTTGTTGTTTCATTTTTAAACAGTTGAGAAATAGGCCAAAGATGACTCTAGTCACTTTCAATTTTAAACAAGCGTGAAAGGACAAGTTCTCGACGATGTCTTCTCTATTTAAAGAGTATGAAAAAGATCAAAATGACTACTCTTGAATACTAAGCAAGAGGGTATACCAGGTTTCCGTGAACTGCCATATACACCTTGGTGATCAAATGAAACAGAAATGACCAAGGACTTGACATATGTGCAGGTAGTCTCCCTGAATTTTGTGTTCGGTGTATCATGGTTACAAGGTGGAAGACTCAGCTTCTTATGGATACAAGGATTGCAACCCAGAAGGGTCTCCCTTTATATACTCAAAGGTATAGGGAGCACAAGTCTATACTAGCGCTCTCCAAAGCCAGATGGCGAACAACAGCTACTAGGTTTTAAGATGCCAGAACACGTCTCTAGCCTAGACCAGAAAAAATGTTACGTTAGGTTCCAATGCTTCCTTAGGTTAATTAAATAAATTTTAAAGTTGATCTTGGATTATGTTTCATTTTTAAGGTCCTATCTATTTTGGATCTCAAAATTCCTAAATGAAAGCTATATGCAAATGAACATCATTCCCGATTCAATGAATGCTAGTTATGAGAAGGATAGAGATCTTTCAAACAAAAGCAAACAATGATACTACGTGAAGAAATCCACTAATGAATCTAATAGAATAAATAAAAAATGAAACTCTTTCCTAGATAATCAAATGCTAGTTATGCAAAAGAGTATTTCACTTTCAATGCAAATAAAGAATGCAAAATATGTTTTTTTTTTATATTTTCAATGAAAAGAAGCACATGATGCACTAATTACATGAAAAAACGAAAACAAACACTAGCTCAAGTGTTGAGTAGGAATCGAAATTGAATGACTCAATGAAATGCGAAAAAAACACAAGAAAGCACTCAAACTAATGTCGTAATCTTTCAAACCAAGAGAAAGTTTTCAAAATGATCTAAAACAAGCAATGTAATCTATTCTTGGAGCAATAAGGCGCATAATAAATTGAAAAAATGAAATGACTCTGCAACCAAAGCAATCACTCAAATAGATCAAGAAAACTAAGTGCAATCAATTCACAAATGAGACTGACAACAATCAAGCCGAATTGATTTTTGAACAGAAGGCTCAGTGCACTAAGACACCTAGAAACCCTAAGGCCTCAACTGACACTGATAAGAATATGGACAAACAACTAAGAAAATCAAGTCGACAGTAATCAAAACAATCCCAAAGGAATAATTATGCATAAAAAATAACCCAGAAGCAAGCACAATTGACCAAAAGACTCATCAATGAGGTCAAACCAATACCTACAAGGGTTGGCGTGACTGTAAGGTTGTAATCCACGCCATACAAGGGTTGGCGCGACTGCAAAAAGAGCAACATGTGCCAATTGGCACGACTATTTAGAGGAAAAGCGCGCTAAGCCATATAACTATGGGAAAAAGAGGAAAAACCAAAACCTAATGAGCAGAGGTCAATATTTACACTCTGGAGCTGAACATAGGATGGAAACTAAGAAAGAAAACCAGAAAATAAAGATAAATAAATCAGTTGTTGAAACTGACCCAACAAAATGAAATGACAAACTCACATTGATCCCCAACTGAGTCGCCAATTTGTTATGCAGGTATATCCTCTCTGCGGACAGAGATGATCCCTCTAGCCCTAGAGTGGGTCTAGAAACAAAGGGACATGCTAAAGTGTTTCTTCCTTATTATTGAATGAACAAAGGACACGGAAGATAGACCTTACTGGAGTCTAATGCTATTTTTGTTGTTGTAGTGGTGGTGGCCTCTTTCTCCTGCCTCGGCAAGTCACAATCCTTTCGCCATTACACTTGGATACCTGCACATAGAACAAGAAATAAGAACAACATATAATATAACAACATTTCATTCATAACTATTAGCTAGTCAAAGAGGGCCAAACATATTTCATTAAACAAACATCATAACACAAAAGTGGAACCAAACAGTAGTCATGTATATAAATGAATAGAAGGAAGAGTTACAATTGATGCCTTGACATCACAGTCTCCTCCAGCGAGGTTCAGGCGAAGCGCGTCTCAAATGCTCGTTAGGGAATTCAGACGGGATGAAGGCATGGACTCAAGCTCTCTCAGAATTCATGGAATCAAGCTTCCTCAATGTAATTCCTTCTTATTCTATCTTCTCTAGTAATTCAGCTATAGTATGTCTAATTCCCCAAGTTCAGCTGGCTTGTTCTAAGAGAGATAGCTTCTTTTATAGAGGAAAAGAAGGAGGTTAGGATCCCTACAAAGGTGGGAGGGAGGCCTATCATTTAGGGAGTTCCCATAAGAGGTGGAAACCATAAACCTAAAGGAGGTAGTCTGTGGTTTATCATTTCAACCACTCCCAATGACTCATCCTCGAGGTGGTTGGAGTGGAATTTCTGCCTCTATTTTAAAAAAAAATTCCATAAACAACTTGGCGTAGGTGGCAAACTGGGATAGAGCGCCAGCGGGCATGGGGCCTAGTGTTAATCTTCCTCTTCAGCGCGAGGGCATAACTGATTACTCGTGCCAAGGCAGAAACAAGGGTTTTTGAGTCTCTGCTCAGGGAATTGTCAACAGAAGGAATATTACTTTCATGTAAAGGGACACAATTATGGTCTTTGCAAGGCATGACACTGTTTATTGATCATGGAAATGACCCTCCAATGGGCGAGATGGAGATTGCAGGGACAGTGACAAAATTTTGTGTAACAAACTCGTCCTCTCTCTCTCGTAAAGATCAGAATTCGTTGACTCCTTAGACCCTTTTGAACGTAGATGTACATGCGCTCTTCTGACATGTTTGTCTTATTGTGTGACCCAAATGCCTAGAATAAATGTACATGACATATAACGTTAAAACCTTCAGATCGTTAGATCTTATGTATAAAAATTGATTTTTTTGCTTCAAGGCTAAGGTTCATATGAGGTACCCAGCTAATTATTGTGATTGGCTATCATAAAGAAAACAACTATATAGTCATCATAGATATGTAATAAGTGGCCTTATAGCTGTTCTCATCGTGATGCCTCCACTTGGCCTCTAACCACCCCATTTGGGCTTAAAATGTCCTCTTTGTCATGAACCTACGATATGCGTTCCATTCCCTTTACTATTTACTCACTTATAAATCCCTTTTGAGTGGGTGTTGGCCTTTATGGTGGCTAATCATATGGATCTTGATCCTTCTTAGAAAACCAACCTACCATAAAACCTTTTGTTTTCTTGGATTCCTTAAAAGAGATTTTGAGGGTCATATGGAAATTTAAAAGTTGCATCTATAGAGAATCGTAGTGGTGTAGTGTATAGCTCAATGTACACCCATGGGAATTCCAACCAATTTCCTAAAAGGAGGCGGGATGTGAAAAGAAGTTAACTCCCAATAGTAATGAAAACAACATGAAAAATAAAATAAAATAGTTCTCTTAAGGAGCACAAACAACAAATTGTCCAAACAAAAGTGTTAAAAATTATGTTGATTGGGAAAGCACGCTTGAGTTTGGAGACCAACTCAAAACATAGGTGCTTTCACAGGTCTGTTAATTGCAGCCGACTTTGATATTTCAAGATTCCCAAGGCTATGATACACTTATGGAGAAAGTTCCTTGAAATATTTGTGACCACGGGTAAGGAGGATGGGGTATTTCTCGCTGCGTGATATGATCTTTCATCATGATAATTTAGGGTTTTAGAGGCGAATAGGAGTGTTAGCATTTTACATACCCTAGGGAAGCTCAAGAATTGCGCCAAAAATTGATGCAAGATGTATCTACTTCATCACAGTGCATATGCCAGAGAAAAGAGGCTTGCTAATGCATCATTAAAGCCCTGAAAACCCTAATGCACATGTTTGAGGTTTAGGACCATTCATGGTCCTGGAGTAAAATGTTCAACAATGACTCCCACCATGATGTCATGCGATTCTAATGAGTATTTACCCTTAAAGACATATGAATTAGGTCCACACAAGAAAGGGGATCACTCTCTTTGTTACACATTAATTTTTCACCATGCTCATTTTCCCATTCCTGATCCTAAAATTCCCTGTTACAGATATTATGCAATGTTTCCACCATGAAGAAATATGTTAAGACATCCCCTGAAGATCCAAAGAAAATTTCCTTGGAATATTACTGGAGAAACTTGGTCAAATTCATAGTTTCCTAGGTTATCATGTTTATTAGTGCCATGCTTGCATTGATTTCATATTCATAGTTCTAGATTAGCACTGTCAGTGCCCTTATTTCCTGGAAAACCATTTTGATCCCTCTCTGGTAGTGTTTCCTCAAATGGAGGAGAAGCTTCAACATTTATACGTTCCAGGGAAATGAGTTGGTTGTTAAACGATGGTGATAGGGTCGAAGTCTCTAATTTTAGAGCTTTGATCTCATTCGTGGGGGTTTATCCCTTAGAAAGTGGACCTTCCTCCTCCTTTCATGGACTCCCAATTGTTATACAGGTAAATCCTCTCTGCGGACAGAGACGATCCCTCTAGCCCTAGAGTGGGTCTAGAAACAAAGAGACATGCTAAACTATTGATTCCTAATTATTGAATGAAAGAGGACACGGTAGATCGACCTACCTGGAGTTCAACGTTGTCATCGTTGTTGTAATGGTGGTGGCCTCTCGCTCCTATCTTGGCAAGTCACAATCCTTTTGCAGTCATGCTCAGATACCTGCACATAGAATCAGACAAAAACAACATACGATATAATAACATTTCAGTCATAACTATTAGCCAGTCAAATAGGGCTAAACATATTGCATTAAACAAACGTCGTAACACAAAAGTGGAACCAAACAGTAGTCATGTATATGTATTAATGAAAGGAAGAGATACAACTAAAGATTTAACGTCGAGGTCTCCTCCAGCGAGGTTCAACCAGAGCGCGTCTTAGATGTTTGTCAGGGAATTAGGACGAGATAAAGGCATGGAATCAAGCTCTCTCAGAAGGCATGGACTCAAGCTCTCTCAATGTAATTCCTTATTATTCTATCTCTCCAGTATTTCTCCAAGTTCATCTCTTCAGCTGTTCATCTAGTTTGTGCAAAGAGAGATGGCTTCTTTTTATAGAGGAAAAGGAGGAGGTTAGGATCCCTACAAAGGTGGGAGGGAGGCCTATCCTTTAGGGAGTTCCCATAAGAGGTGGAAACCATAAACTAAAGGAGGGAGTCCATGGTTTTTCAGTTCAACCACTCCCAATGACTCATCCTCGAGGAGGTTGGAGTTGATTCTTTGCCTCTATTTTTAAAAAACATTCCATAAACAGCTTGGCGTGGGTGGAAAACTAGGACAGAGTGCCAGCTGGCACGGGACCCAGTGTTAATCTTCCTCTTTGGAGTGAGGGCATAACTAACTACCCGCACCAATTAGGTAAAAACAAGGGTTTTTGAGTCTCTGCTCAAGGAATTGTCAACAGAAGGAATATTACTCTCATGTAAAGGGATACAATGATGGTATTTTCAAGGCATGACACTACTTATTGATCATGGAAATGACCTTCCAATGGGTGAGATGGGGATTGCAGGGAAAGTGAAAAAATGTTGTGTAATAGATGCCCCCAAAAGCATGAGTTCTGAGGGAGAGGGAGGGGCGAAATGCTTTAAGAGAACACGTTCGAACCAAACACCACTATTGGAAAACCTGCAATTACGAATACAACTAATATCTTTGATACATGAACATGTGGTATGGGCACAGCCATCCATAATAGACTGTATAAAAACTGAGATCTGAGGTATGGACATAGCCATCCAGCAATAAGGATCAACAAATAGACTCAAGTATGGTTGCAGCCATCCAATCAAAAGAGTCATGAAATAAGTCATGATAATCCACCAAAATCTGCAACCTGGATTTTATTAGACAAAATCGAGGCTCTTATGCTCCATCTCAACCCGAACAAGTAAAAATTTAAGCATGCGAATATATGAGCCGAGGTCGAACATGCAAGAAAATCACATGATTACTAGCCAACGATGAAGGTTGTTAACAGACACGAGAGAAACCACCAATAATGACAATGGATCTCAAGGTACAACTGGTACAATCCATGGAATGTGAAAAATGATCTGGCATCGAACATCCGCAAAATCACTCGATCAAAGGCCAATGATGTGGACCTTGCGTCGAATGCGAAGAACCTGCCATTGAGGCATGCAGGCTCCAAGGTACCAGAAGGGAGTCTCTAGATCAAATTCCTAGATAATGAGTTGAAGTCGACAGGAAGTGACCTGATCGAAGGTGGGCCATAATGTTTCCCACATCATCAACATGAGACAAAATAATATGTAATAGTGAATCAGGACCAACATAGAATCAGAGGGAGGTTGAAAACGACATAGGCAAACTTCTCTTGAACATATCAACAGCATGATGCTGGATTTGGCATTATTTGACATCAAAGGATCTGAGGTCATGATGATGTGGCAAAGAGCAGATGAGAGGTCAAAAGAGATTACCCAAACCCATGGAGGAAAAAATTATCAAATGAGATGTCCTCAACCTAACACGAATGCAGACAAGTGCCATGTTCCAGAGCGACATACTGCCAACATAACTAAAAATTGGTTCCATTTTCCCCCACCATTTCTAGTGAGTACCCCAATTATTTTTAAAACAAGCTTGAAGGGGATAACATATGCTTGTGTTGTAATTTTTTCCTTTGGAAAAATCCATCCTAGTACATTTTACGAGCCCTAAGAAGGAGGAACTCGAGTAACGTCATGGCGACGAAATCTGATGTCATCAAGGTTTAACGAGTCTGACAAAGGGAGAACTCGGCATATTTTCATGTTTAGAGAGTTTGAAAAGAAGGCGGAAAAGAAAACTCCATCATGGCCCTTTTCGTAAAGATTCTCTCAGATCTGAAAAGGTAGAAAACATTATCTGAAATAACCTCTTAGTCGCAATAGGATAAGGTATTCCTTTTATGTAAATAATCTATCCTAGCCCGAAAATGGGGTAAACTTATACTAGGTAGATATCGCTTCCCAGCCATTTAACGAGTTTGAAATGACAAGTCTTGGCAATATTTTCAATTTTAGAGAGTCAGAAAAGAGTTGAAAGATGACTCCAGTAGTGAATTTTTTGTGTTTTTACCGAGTCTGAAAAAGTATAAAATTTAACTCGTTACTCCATCACTATGTCTTGAAAACTTGCTGCTGCACAGGAGACACGTGTAAAACCCATTTCTCAAAAATAATATAATAAAATAATCGAAAAACATGTCTTAAAACCTAATTAGTGTTTTAAAAAGTTATAAAATGAAAAAAATGGCAAAAATAATTACTTTTTACTTTTTACCTCTTGTGGAGAAATAGTTACCCATTTTACAGTGTGATTTTGCAGCGACGATAGCAGACAATCCAACAAACCAATCTCAAATCCGTTAGTTCCAGGTAAGAGCCGAGATCTCTCCCTTCATTTTAAGTCATTTCTTACTACTTACAACTTCCAATTTTGAATTCTGGAGGAGGAAATGTGAAAATTAGGCACGGCGGTTGGCGCAAGTTTTGGGCACGGAGTCGCTCCAACCGCCCAATTTTCTACACTAGGGCGCGCCCATTGGCGCGACAGTTTTGGAAACAGTCACGCCAACGGCGCAAACCATTTTTTGTGCACAATGCAAGTCAAATACCCTAATCATTCACAAATCCAAGTTTCAAAAATGGCTAATACTATTCATATGAATGTGTTTTCAGGTAGAAAGCGGCGAAATGGTGATCAAATGGAAAGAACGGGAACACAGGGAAGAGGACGAGCTTGCCATGGGGAATGAGAGATGCATGGAAGCTCTTAGATACTGTGGATTGAAGGATTTCTTCTTGACATTGTGTCTCCATGCTCAACTGGAGCTACTACAGTATTTGATCAGCATATGGGATGAGGACCAGGAAAAGTTCATCCTTTGAGATCAAGAACTTGATATTGATGTTTATGATGTCTACGTTATCACAGGATTGTAGCGAAGGGGAGTAGCACCAATCCTAATCGGTACATGGCCTTGCATGGAGAGTATTTCCATGGTAATGGATAGAGTATGTTGAGGGGCACGGAATGGAACAGGAAGTGCGAAAGTTGATATCCAAACTATCCCAGACTTAGCACTAAAAGTAGTGCTACATACCATCACACAAGCTGTGGGATCGCAAGCATTACACAAAGAAAAAAAAACACAGTTTCTTCTTGCTGTAGACTGCTTGACACCGACCATCTACAACTGGGCAGAGGTTGTGACAATAAACATGAAAAGCTAGCTAACAAAATGCAAGAAGGGAAAATTGAAGCAATTTGGTTATGGGTCTATCCGGGTATCATTCTTCCTGGAACGACTACCAATTTTTCAGCGTCAAGAGGTCATAGTCCCAACACCACCAGCGAGAGAACCGCGGATGTCCTGATGGGTGGCTCTAATGCCAATAGCAGGGGGCGGTCAACATATGTCCTAGATACTGGAGTTCTTTGATTGTCTCCACCGACAGTTGATCATCGTGGAGGACTGGCCCTACTCTGGTAAAGATTTTACTGGTGATCTGGACCTCCCACTCTCGGGGGGAGAGGATTGGGATGAAGATTTAGCTAAGACTCATTTTCAATTTTCATGAGCGTTATGATTTTTTTAACTATGTATTTTCTGACATTAAATCCATGTATTTGCATATGTCGGCCCAGAGAGACCCGCAGGCATGTATCCGATAGCGAGGCAATTTCATCATGATTTTGACCCTCATGGCGAAAAGAGACGAGGAAGAGGAGCTCGTGCGCAACCTAGAGGGGATCACACATGGAGTCTTGGATTATGCACGATTCGATGATATTCCTCGTGCCTACCAGAGACATACCGTCGGGTGCCAAGCCGTATTCACCACTTGCTGAGGCGGCTCGTACGAGCAGTGACATGCTACCATGAGAATCATGCCAATTAGACACCTAGGCTTTATATCTGCATTTTTTGAGAGACATGGTGTCTCATGATGTAATAGAAGCACACATATTTTTTTGAATGTATGATGCACACTGATGCAAACACGCGATATATATATATATATACATTTATTTTCCTACATGTATATTTTTCACACGATGATGATTTATAAATTACGCAAATGTCTATCTAATACAATTTTAGCCACTATATCAGTTAAAGCATTCATTCGTCTAGGAATATGTTGATATGTAATGAAATCAAAATGTCTTTCCAACAAATGAATACGTAAATACAATCTCAAAATGTATGGTTTTCTGACTAAATAATGACCATTTAGTTGTAGAACAACAAGCTATGAATCTAGATTTACAAGCAATGCGTGTATGTCGAGATTGATTGCCTCGGTTAATAGTTCAAGGAAAACACTATATTCAGCGACATTGTTTGTATTTCACCCTAGAAAAATACCTTGCAGTTATATCAACTCACCAGCAGGATCATAGATTACCTAGGTTGTTGAAGACAAATTCCTGGTACCGCGGGAAGCACCATCCGCAAAACCAACATAAGGGGTAATAGACATCTGCACAAATAAGAAAGACCCAAATAAGCAGGAAAATTCTTGCAAAGCACACCAAATCAAAACATGTAAGAAAATGAAAAAAACACCTATGTACATAAATCATGCATGAATGGCTCACGCATAATACTTTTTAAGATACAACCCGTTTTTGGAGTTTTCTAGAGGATGACCTTCATAATCAATAAGCTCATAAGCCCTATTCTGCAACACATGTTTAACAATGTAAGGCCCATGTTGTTGATCAGCTGTTGTCATTGATGTCAACCCAAGCAGCACCAGGGGCTAGCCCAATATTGCATGGGAATTTTGACCTACCAAATTAACATATTATGGGTCAATAATGCTTTTTATGGTTTCTACTTGTCGATATGTTTCTGTTGATATATGGCATGCCACGTAATTCTTCACGGTTTGAGAGATATTCATGTTTGAAGTTTATACCCCGAGTTAGTGGGCTAAAGCCCCATAGGGTTGTGGCATGGGTCATTGAAAAGTCATAATTAAAATTTTTTAAGCTCCTAAAATCCCTCCCACGTTCACTTGTTCAAGCCCCTCTCAACCTAAGAATTTATATAAATTTTGATCCTCATATCCTCCTAATGCAAGGGATTTTGTCATCTAAAACAGGTCATTGTGGAATTTTCGCTCTAAATTTTTTTCTACGAAGGTTCAGAATCTGAAATTTTTATGAGGAAAAGCCGAAATTCTGAGGAAGCTTCTGTGAAAATGTCATATCAAGGTGCAATATTTTCGGAGATATGATCTGTGGAAGTCAGTGTTTTTGCAGGCTCCTGAAATCCATCTCAAAGAAGTGACGTTGGGAAAATCGTCATAACTCTCTCTCTGAGTATCGGATTGGAAATCCTTAAAATGTGGCAGATATTTCATAGCTTGTAGGTTTCTCTCTATCAATTTTAGAGCTAAATGAAGAAACAATGACACGTGGCATGCCATACAAGTTCACTCTGCTAAAATAGTCCATAATTAGGTCATTGTGAGAGATTGGGTATAACTCTCTCTTGAAGAATCCAAATTGGGTCAGACCTGTGGCATTGGAAAGATGAATCATAGGAATACTACAGTACCGAAAATCACATATTGGGGATCTGAAATAGCAGAGATACACCAGATTCAATATCGAGCTCCTAGAAGGTAAGAAAAAGCTATATCATGTGTTGTCAAGGGCTGCAAAGGACCAAACTTTCTAGGGAAGAAAATAAAAGCAAGGTGCAGCAGAGGGTAGCATGACAAGAGCAGCAACCATGGTGCATAACAGTAGCAAGAAGTTCATCACATGAAGTCTTTAAGTGGGCAGCATTGCATACAATTCTTGTAAAGGTATCATTGTACTAAGTCATTCTAAATACATTATTGTACAAATTGTACTAGTGTCTATCTACCAAGAGTTGAAGAGGCAGTTTCGGGTGGTCTAGAATCATCATTAGCTGGTTTTTTCAAAGTTGGGGTTATGGTCTAGTGTATATTTTTCTTCTACATCATTCTATATCATTGTAAAAAGGACAATTTTCCCTGATACGGGAATCCATTCTTCTTTTATTCTTCTATAGGGTGTAGGGTGGTGGTAGGGTGAATTGTAGCTCATTGGGTGTTGGGGAATCCGTTCAATTGACTACTGAATAATCTCGGGCATTGAAGTGTCCATCTAGTGGGAGCTAGAGAAGAATGCTTTTCTAGATTCTAGGAAGTTGGAGCTTTATTTTCAATTGGAGTTGAATATTAAAGAATTATTAGAAAAGCATTAGGTGTTTTTTGTCCCAGAGTGGGTTTCCACCTTAAAAAATATGTGCATTTGTGTTCCTTTTGTTTTCTGCTATCATTGTAAAAACACTGATAATAATTGAATATTAACTAATGCTCTAATTGAAAGGAATACTGATTCAACCCCCCCCCCCCAGTATTTCCAACAATTGGTATCAGAGCTTGCTTCCTTCAATAGCAGTTTAACAGCTGGAAGGAGGTCATGGAGCATACCAAGAATGGTGTACCTTTGTTTAATGAAAATAATTATGCACTCTGGAAAGGAATAATGGAGGTCTATCTCTTGGCACAAGGTTACGAAGTATGGGACACTATTCAAAATGGATTTACATCAACCACAGATGAAAAAGGTAAGAAGAATTTGGTAAATGATGCAAAAGCAAAGAATATTATTATCAGTGGAATTATTGAATCTGCTTATCATAAGGTGTTGGGTTGTAAAACTGCCAAAAATGTATGGGACAAGCTTGAGAATATATATGCAAGTGACTTAAATTTCAAAGAAGCAAAGCTTCAAATATATAGAGAAAAATCTGAGCAACTCGGAATGAAAGAAGATTGCAACATTGCTGCATACTTCCAATACGTTGATGAAATAACCAATACATTGGAAGGATTGGGAGAGCTAGTTGATGAGAAGACTATTATATGAAATATTCTTAGAACGTTACTCGGGAGATTCAACCCAAAGGTATTGGTCTTAGAATACAGTGAAAATATGGAAAAACTCAGCAAAGAGGAATTACATGGAGTTCTCATAGCATATGAAATGAGACTTGATGAAGAAGAGGGTACTTCGCATCTAGAAATTGTGTTCATTGCATCTAAGAAAACCAGTAAGGATAAACAACCTTCAATTGAAAAGACATGCACCTGCAAGTGTGAAGAAAAGGGAGATGATGAAGAAGGTCTTTCAGATGAAGAATATGCTTACTTCACGAGAAAACTAAAACTTGGTAAGCAAAAATTCAAAGGTAAAATTCCATTGATATGTTTCGGCTGTGGTGAGGTTGGGCATTTCATAGCAAAATTTCCAAACAGAAGTGATGGAAACTCAAAAGGAAAGAAACGCTTAAGAAATTCAACAAGCAAGGATCCAAAAGGAACTTTCTCTCTAAAGAAGATAGCTCATCATCCGAGGAAGACAATGACAGTGAAGAAGAAGCCAATGAGAGAGTATTGTTTATGGCCAAGCACAATAAACAAGAGGTATCAAACAACGAAGAAGAAGGATTGACCATAGAATAATTTTATAAGGAAGCAATCAAGCTTATAAAATATCTCAAGGTGGAGAAGATTCGTTCCAATACTCTTGAACAACAAGTTCAAGGTCTCAAAATTGAAGTTGAAGAACACAAATGCATTAAAGAGTCACTTCAAAAGAAGTTGGAAGAAAGCAACCAAGAAAGGGAACAATTAGAAGCCGAAGTAGTCTCGCTGCGTGAGGAAGTGAAGAAATGAAAAACTATCCAAAACTATGCCAACAGCTCAAGGATACTGGAAGAACTCATCAACAATCAACGATCTTACAATGACAGAACTGGCATCGATTACAAAGAAGAAGAAGCAGGACCTTCTACAACAAAATACAATGAACCTATGAGATCTAACACGCATGTAGACTTCATTGGACAAGATTTGCAAGAACAACCTTGGAAGACAATTCCTCGATGAAAATTTCCATCCAGGTACCAACATATTTTTTATGGCTAATGTTATTCATGTGGAAAATTTGGTCATAAAGCTGTAGAATGTTGCACATAACTCTAGGAATGTAAATACTATTGTGAGATCTCACAATATGAACCTCCCAGGGCTCAGCGAAACATCAATAGATTTGAACATTTAAGAAATAATATTGAATGTTACAAATGTTGAAACTTTGGACACATAGCCAAAGACTGCAGACTTGAAAATCCTCCAGAAGAATCTTCAAAGCCACAAAATGAACGAACATGGAAGAAGAAGAAGAATGATAATTGTGCTCTCGCTCTCAAGGCTCAAAAGAACAAAGATGTGTGGTATGTTGATAGCGGTTGCTCAACGCATATGACTGGAGATAGAAATAAATTTGTATCTCTAAAAGAGAAGAAGGATGGAACCGTGTCCTTTGGAAATGATGGATCTTCAAATGTTATAGGATTAGGTACTGTCACTCTCGGAAGAAAATATGCTCTAGCCAAGAATGTTCTATTGGTTGAAAACATGAATCACAATCTGCTCAGTGTTGGACAAATGTGTGATCAATGACACACAATACTATTCAACTCCACAAAATGTGAAATCAGGAAAGGCATGTATGGTGAAATTGTGGCTACAACAAGTAGAGCTCCAAACAACATATATGTTCTCGATGAAGCAACTAAAGCATGTCTAATAGCTAAAGAGGATGATATAATATTTGGTAGCAATGATGATCGAATAAGTAAGAAGTTTGCTACAAAGGTGCAAAGTGATTTCGAGATGTCTTTACTTGGTGAGCTGACATACTTCTTAGGGCTTCAAATATCTCAGCAAGAGAAACTAATATTTATTTGTCAAGCCAAGTACATCAAGTAAATTCTCAAAATGGAAGATTGCAAACCCATCCTTACTCCAATGGTAACAGGTTGCAAAATGAGCATAGACAACTCATCTAAGGATGTGGATCAAAGGATGTAGAGATCTATTATTGGTAGTCTTCTATATGTAACAGCCTCTCGGCCTAATGTTATGCAAGCAGTTGGACAAGTAGCAAGATTCCAAGCAGCACCAAAAGAATCACATATTATTGCCATCAAAATAATTCTTCGATATCTAAAGGGAACAACAGAATATGGCTTGTGGTATCCCAAGGGTAGCAATCTCATTATTCATTCCTTTACAAATACATATTGGGTAGGAAGTGTTGATGATCGTGAGAGTACTAGTGAAGCATTGGAATATCTTCGCCAGAAGCTTAGGATTCTCCCAAGTTCTCATTATATTTTCCTTATTCAGAATATAAAGGGGGAGTGGAAGTGTGCACAGGTCCGCAGGATGGTTGTGTGTCAGGGGGGGTTACCCTTTTCCATTTATGTCAAAGGGGGAGAGAATGTTGTAGGAAGAAGTGTCATGATCGTAGGGGGATTACTTGTGTTTCCATTAATGCCAAAGGGGGAGATTGTTGATCAACGGTTGTCATTGATGTCAACCCAAGCACCACCATGGGCTAACCCAATATTGCATGGAAATTTTGACCTACAAAATTAATATATTCTGGGTCAATAATTCTTTTGATGGTTTCTACTTGTCGAGATGTTTTCGTTGATATATGGCACGCCACGTAATTCTTCACGGTTTGCGAGATATTCATGTTTGAAGTTTATACCCCTAGTTAGTGGGCTAAAACCCCATATGGTTGTGGCATGGGTCATTGAAAATTCATCAATAATATTTTTTAAGCTCCTAAAATCCCTCCCACGTTCACTTGTTGAAGCCCCTCTCAAACTAAGCATTTATATAAATTGTGATCCTCGTATCCTCATAATGCAAGGGATTTCGTCATCTGAAATAGGTCATCATGGAATTTTCTCTCTAAATTTGTTTCTACGAAGGTTCAGAATCTGAAATTGTTATGAGGCGAAGCCAAAATCCTGAGGAAGCTGCTGTGAAAATTTCAAATCAAGGTGTGCAAAATTTTTGGAGATATGATCTGTGGAAGTCAGTGTTTTTTCAGGCTCCTGAAATCCATCTCAAAGAAGTGACCTTGGTAAAATTGTCATAACTCTCTCTCTGAGTATCGGATTGGAATTCCATAAAAATTTGTAGATAGTGCATAGTCTTTAGGTTTCTCTCTATCAATTTTAGTGCTGAATGAAGAAACAATGACACTTGGAATGCCACACAAGTTCACTCTGCTGAAACAATCCATAATTATGGCATTGTGAGAGATTGGGTATAACTCTCTCTTGAAGAATCCAAATTGGGTCAGACCTATGGCATTGGAAAGAAGACTCATAGGAATACTACAGTACCGAAAATCACATATTAGGGATTTGAAATAACAGAGATACACCAGATTCAATATCGAGCTCCTAGAAGGTAAGAAAAAGCTAGATCATGTGTTGTCAAGGGCTGCAAAGGACCAAAATTTCTAGGGAAGAAAAGCAAAGCAAGGTGCAGCAGAGGGTAGCATGACAAGAGCAGCAACTAAGGTGCATAACAGCAGCAATAAGTTCATCACATGAAGTCTTCAAGTGGGCAGCACTGCATACAATTCTTGTAAAGGTATCATTGTACTAAGTCATTGTAAATAAATTATTGTACAAATTGTACTAGTGTCTATCTGCCAATAGTTGAAGAGGCAGTGTCGGGTGGTCTAGAATCATCATTAAGTGGTTTTGTCAAGGTTGGGGTTATGGTCTAGTGTATCCTCTTCTTCTACATCATTCTATATCATTGTAAAGTGGACCATTTTCCCTGGTACGGGAACCCATTCTTCTTTTATTCAGTGTGTTAGTGAGTTGTAGCTCACTGGGTGTCAAATCTGCTCAATGACCACTGGCACCCTGCCATGAAGCATCCATCCAGTGGGAGTTGGAGAAGAATGTTTTTCTAGATTCTAGGAAGTTGGAGCTTTATTTTCAATCGAAGTTGAATATTAAAGAATTATTAGAAAAGCATTACATGGTTTTTGTCCCGGAGTGGGTTTCCACCTTAAAAACTGTGTGCATTTGTGTTCCTCTTGTTTTTTGCTATCATTGTACAAACACTGACAATAATTGAAGATTAAATAATGCTCTAATTGAAAGTAATATTGATTCACCCCCCAGTATTTCCAACACATGCCACATGGGTTGAAATTTACCTGCCCCCAACTTATCATGAGCTTGGTCATACACGAGGACGAGATCTGCTTCAATGAAAGAACTCGGGGAAACTGATTGGTCAAAATGAGATTTGACCCGCTTTTTTTGTGCTTCAATAACCAGAGCAGCAAAGCGGCGGGTTTCATCCAACCTTTCTAGATAAAGGAGACGCTCTTCTTCTGGTGAAGTGTTTGGCTGTAATTCAACAACCAACTTGAGCGAAGGTATTTCACATTCAATCGGAAGAGTAGCTTCCAGACCATAAACCAACTGAAAAGGGGTGAATCCTGTTGCACTCTTAACTGAGGTTTGGTATGCCCAAAGAGTTGAAAATAACATGATATGCCAATTGGATTTATGGATCCCAATCATATGTTGAAGCATGGTAACAAGAACTTTGTTCATGGCATCAACCTGGCTATTAGCCTGAGGATAGTACGGAATTGAGCTGTCATGACGCAGACCCAACTTGGAAGTTAACTCAGCCACCCTGTAATGCTGAAAATGGGAACCATGATCGTTAATGATGGCTTGAGGGACACCAAACCTAGCAATTATGTGATTGAATATGAATTGAGCAGTTTTCTTACCATCAACAACAAGTGTAGGAATTGCTTCGGCCCATTCGGTGAAGTAGTCCACGGCTACGATAATCTAATCATGCCCCCTGGTCGAGTGAGGGTTACACGTCATAAAATCGATGACTCACTTCACAAAGGGACCAATGGTAATGATAGGATGAAGAGGTATAGGCGGCACACGCATCTTGCGTTGATAAATCTAGAAATCATGACATTTACGAACCGCGACAATGCAGTGTTTGAAGATAGTGTTGGAAATAATGAGAGGGGGGGTGAATCAATATTCCTTTCAATTAGAAAATTATTTAATCTTCAATTCTTATGTTAGGTCCCTATATTACTAGTATAGTCCCTTATTTTTGTTAGTGTAACCCCCTTATTTTTATTATTGTACCCTTGTAACCCCCATTTTATTATTATTGTGCCCTTAAATTATTAATGTTAGGTCGGCTAGGATTACATTGTGGCCCACCAGGATTACATTGTACGCACACCACATATATTGTATGAGGTTTTTATTCATTTACCTATCCAAAATCAGTTTATAATTTATTGTATGTTGCCTCAAGGTCGTATTTTCATATGTTGATATTCTTTTCTTTTTTTTGGAGTCAATGCGTCAACATTTGGTACTGTAGTTTGACCCAGTGCATTGTTACCTGCCAGGTCATCGTAATTTTCGCTATATGTCATTAAAGTTTATGGTTGAAATTTTAGGTACAAGCCAAATCCCAGGAAGCTCATTTAAAATTTTCAGAGCTTTGGTTTGCAATATTTAAAGACATGATCCTGTAGTTAGAACCTTTTTCGTGCTCCCAAACAAAGCCAGTGTGAATTTGCGTTTAAAGTTTTTTTCTACTTGGCGTTCGAATCTGAAATTCATATGGTGCGAAGCTGAAATCCTGAGGAAATTTTTCAAAAAAATTCAGAGCTTGGTTCGCAACATTTTTGGAGATATGATCTGTGGAAGGTAGTGCTTTTTCAGGCTCCTGAATTTCATCTCAAAGAAGTGATCGTGGGAAAATTTCAATAACTCTCTCTCTGGGCATCGGATTGGAGTGCCGTAAAAATTGGTTGGAAGTACACGGACTGTAGTTTCTTTCCTATCAATTTTAGATACAAAGGACAAAACAGTGACACGTGGAAAGTCGTACAAGTTCGCTCTACTGAACCAGTCCATAATTAGGTTATTGTGGGAGATTGGACACAACTTTGTCTTGGAGAATCCAAATCAGGTCAGACCTGTGGCATTCAAAAGAGAATTCAGAGGGATAATTTAGTGCTGAATTCCAGATATAGAAGAGCTGCAATCACAGAGATAATACAATTTCAATATCGAGCTCCTCAAAAGAAAGTAAAAGGTGTGTATTTTGTTTCCGAATTGCATAAGTCTTGTTTGAAGAATCAAGTTGAATTGATTGCAAGGGCATATTGTAGAATAGATATCAGTATTGGATTATAAAATGGCCCCAAAAAAGAATTCAACACCCATTAAGCCTTTGGAAAGCTCTACTATGACACATGAAGACGAAGAATTGCAACATGATCTATCAAAATTACAAGAGCAAGTGCAACAAATTTCACTCTCGCAAAGAGCAACAAAAAATGAAATGGAAGTTTTGAAGAAAGTCATAGAAGCTAAGATGGATGGCATGGAGGCTGGCATGGAATCTAATATGGATGACATGGAAGCTAAGATTGATGAGAAAATGTAAAACAAGAAGAATTTTCTAAAAGCAGACATGGAAGGTTTGACAAAGTTGATACAGGAAAGGTTTCCTAATGGTGAAAATATAGTAGAAGAACCTCATGATGAGAACAAAATAAATG
Source organism: Pinus albicaulis (assembly GCA_034641835.2). Taxonomy (NCBI): domain Eukaryota; kingdom Viridiplantae; phylum Streptophyta; class Pinopsida; order Pinales; family Pinaceae; genus Pinus; species Pinus albicaulis. The sequence goes on from CM076579.1 coordinate 121,006,193, forward strand.
TTAATTGTGATTTCATAAACTCTAATGTTGGCGGGAAGAACCACCACATTCCAAAGATGGATATGAGGAAGTTTGATGGAAAGGATCCTGTAACATGGATACTACAGATGGAGCAATATTTTGATCTCCATAACGTGCAAAACACACAAAAGGTACGCATTGTAACTTTACATTTAGAACAAAATACATTTGTATGGTATCAATGGCTTTGCTCCCGTAAAAAAATTGTCACTTGGTCAATTTTTACTGAGGAAATGATAGCACATTATGAGGATACAAAGAGCAACACCTTCTTTACCCAATTGATAAATCTCAAACAAAAGGGTTTAGTGGGGCAGCACATTGAGGACTTCCAAAAATTGAATATAAGGGTAACTGATATTCCAGAGGAACACAGGATTGATCTCTTCATAGGCACTCTAAAGGATAACATACAACATGAAGTTCGTGTTTTGGAACCTGATTCATTGGAGAAGGCATTCAGGTTGGCAAGAAAAGTTGAATGTAAAATTATGGCGACAAGGAAGCCTACCACTCAATTCTATAAAGAAGGAAGTGTTGCTATGCCTAGATTTCCACAACCTACAAGGTTAACACCACAACAATTGGAAGAAAAAAGAGAGAAAGGGCTTTGCTACAGTTGTGATAGCAAATACACTAAAGGATATACACCAAGAACCGGCCCTAGAAGAGGAAGAAATGAATTCGACCATATCATGTAATGCACTGGCAGGAATTACCACTCCTCAAACTCTCAAGATAGTAGGACAGATCAAGAAGAAAAAGGTAATAGTGTTGATTGATTCAAGTAGCACCCATAATTTTATTCATTGTAAGGTAGCCAAGGAATTAAACTGTTTCCTATACCCAGCACCAGAATGTCAAGTGATGGTTGCAAATGGAGGAACTATAAATTGCTCTGGAAAATGCCATAATATCAAGCTAACCATGGGGGAATATGTGTTGACTAGTCCAATGCTTTCCATTCCTATGGAGGTGCTGATGTTGTACTAGGAGTACAATGGTTACAATCTTTGGGGACGGTAGCTTTTAATTTTCAAGAACTTTTCTTGAAATTTTTTTCAGAAGGAAAGGAAGTCGAATTACGAGGTATTGAAGGGAAGTCGGGAAGGATAATAAGCTCTAATGTCATGACAAAGCTTCTAAAGAAAGAACAACGAGGCGTAATTGCACAATTATGCTCACTAGAAGTTCCGACATCAAAATCATCTATTTCTACAGATCTCCAACAAGTCTTGGACAATCATTCCAAGGTGTTTGAAACTCCGAAAGGACTCCCACATATTCGTGATCATGATCATGCTATTCATTTGATTCCATGAAGTGTTCCTCTAAACATCAGGCCTTATAGATATCCTTACTTCCAAAAAAGCGAAATTGAACGTATGATTTCATAAATGTTAGAGGCGGGTATAATTCAACCTAGTCAAAGTTATTTCTCTGCTCCTGTAGTATTGGTACACAAGAAGGATGGATCATGGTGAATGTGTTCAGATTATAGGGAGCTCAATAAGCTCACCATTAAAGACAAATTTCCCATTCCTGTGATTGATGAATTATTGGATGAATTACATGGAGCAATTTATTTTACCAAGTTGGATCTTCGTTCAGGATATCATCAAATTAGAATGAAGACTCAAGATATTCCAAAAACAGCATTTCGAACTCATGAGGGTCATTATGAATTTTTTCTCATGCCTTTTGGCCTTACCAATGCACCTTCTACATTTCAAGGGTTGATGAATTCCATTTTCAAACCCTTCCTTAGAAAATTTGTGCTAGTATTTTTTGATTATATACTAATCTACAACAGGTCTTGGAAGGATCATGTTGAACATGTTGACAGGGTGCTAAAACTATTGCAGGAGAAACAATTATATGCAAAAACATCCAAATGTTTCTTTGGAGTACAAGAGGTGGAATATCTGGGTCATATTGTATCTCACGAGGGTGTTAAGGTAGACCCTAATAAAATTAAAGCCATTAAGGAATGGAAAGTCCCCACAACCATAAAGAAGTTGCGAGGATTTCTCGGGTTAACAGGGTATTATCGCAAGTTTGTTAAGAATTATGGGAGAATAGCAGCACCTCTAACAACATTATTGAAGAAAGATGCATTTTCATGGACTCCTGAAGCAACTAATGCCTTTGAACATCTTAAAGAGGCAATGTGCCTAGCACCTGTCTTAGCTACGCCAGACTTCACAAAAACCTTTATTGTGGAATGTGATGCCTCAGGAAATGGAATTGGTGTTGTTTTAATGCAGGAAGGAAGACCCATTGCTTTTGAAAGTAGTCCAATCAAAGGAAAGTATTTACAGAAACCTATTTATGAGAAGGAAATGTTAGCAATACTGCATGCACTAAAGAAATGGCGAACTTACCTAATGGGAAGACACTTCAAGGTAAAATTGATCATGATAGTCTTAAACACTTTTTGGAACAAAGACTATCTTCAGAAGAGCAGCAAAAATGGGTCACAAAGATGTTTGGTTATGACTTTGAAATAATCTACAAAAAAGGAAAGCTTAATGTTGTTGCAGATGCACTCTCTAGAAAGAATGAAGAGGTGGAAGCATTTCTTTGTGCCATTTCTATTATCCAACCAGATTGGATAACCGAAGCAAGAGATGAATGGAAGAAGGAAAAAGATGCATGGACACTCATTCAAAAGTTGCAGCAAGATCCTAGTACATCTGATACATTTAGTTGGAAAAATGATTCCTTATGGTACAAAGATCGCTTATATCTTTGTAAGAATTCCCAACTAAAACAAAAGATTCTTCTGAATTGCACACTTCTCCTTTAGGAGGACACTCAGGATTTTTAAAAACTTACCACAGGGTGAAGAAAGAATTTTTTTGGGATGGCCTTAAATCTGATATTCAAAAGTTCGTGGCGGAATTTTTGGTTTGCCAACAGATTAAAGTGGAAGCAATTAAGACCCCGGGACTTCTACAACCTTTATCCATTCCAAGTCAACGTTGGGAGGAGATTTCAATGGATTTTTTCACAGGTTTACCTAAGTCCGAAGGAAAGAGTGTCATCATGGTGGTAGTTGATAGACTTACCAATTATGCACACTTGTGTGCATTATCTCATCCATTTAAAGCAAGTACAGTTGCTACTACATTTATGGACACAATTCAAAAGCTACATGGAAACCCAAGGGTTATTGTGAGCGACAGAGATCCCATTTTTACTGGAAATTTTTGGACGGAGTTATTTTCTTGTTTGGGTACTTAATTAGCTCATAGCTCATCTTATCATCCTCAATCTGATGGTCAAACTGAGATAGTAAATAAATGTTTGGAAGGATATCTTCGTTGTTTTGTATCTGATAAACAAACACAATGGGTCAAGTGGTTACCTCTCGTTGAATGGTGGTATAACACTTCCTTCCATACCGCAACAAAAATGACCCCATTTATGGCACTTTATGGATATCATCCACCATCCATCACATCATCTTTAAGAGAAAATTCGAAGGTTCAAGCAGTGGAAGATCACATCGAGCATCAGGAAGAAGTTCTCCAACTCTTAAAGGATAACCTGAATTTGGCACAAAATCGAATGAAACAACAGGCAGATCAACATCGTAGCGAGAGAAGTTTTGATGTAGGAGATTGGGTATTTTTACGGCCACAACCATACAAACAAATGTCCCTCAAGCAAGCAAAGAAGGATAATAAATTATCGCCAAAGTACTATGGTCCTTACAAGGTGTTGCAAAAGATTGGTACTATGGCATACAAATTGGAGCTTCCTGCTTCTTCACGAGTACATCCAATTTTCCATGTTTCATGCTTAAAGAAGGTTATCGGTGAAAATCTTCCAGTTCAAACAATATTACCAGAACTTGATGAGGAAGGAAAAATCATATTGGAACCTGAAGCAGTCACGGAAACAAGAACTCGACAACTACGGAATCGATCTATTTCAGAGTATCTCATCAAGTGGAAGAACTTACCCACTGAAGATTCTACATGGGAGGATGAGAATTTTATACAGAAGCACCCAAAGCTACTCAAGTGTTGAGGACAACACTTTTTTGAAGGAGAGGGGCATGTTAGGTCCCTATATTACTAGTATAGTCCCTTATTGTTGTTAGTGTAACCCCCTTATTGTTATTATTGTACCTTTGTAACCCCCATTTTATTATTATTGTGCCCTTAAATTATTAATGTTAGGTCGGCTAGGATTACATTGTGGCCCACTAGGATTATATTGTGGCCCCATGGACTCCTATATATAGAAGGAGGTTTTGTTCATTTGTATCATCCAAGAATTGTTCATTTATGTAATGTATTGGAGGTTGCCTCCTTGAAGTGGCTCATTTCTAAGGCGTTGATATCTCTTTTATTCTCTTTTTGGAGCTGGTTACACAACATCTTATCATTTTTTGTACAATGATAGCAGTAAACAAAAGGAAACCCACTCTGGGAAAAAAACCACCTAATGCTTTTCTAATAATTCCTTAATATTCAACTCCAATTGAAAATAAAGCTCCAACTTCCTAGAATCTAGAAAAGCATTCTTCTCTAGCTCCCGCTCGATGGACACTCCAACGCCCAATATTCTTCAATAATAAACTGAATGGATGCCCCAACACCCAATGAGCTACAACTCGCCCTGGCACCACCCTACCACCCTATAGAAGAATAAAATAAGAATGGACTCTCGTACCAGGGAAAATGGTCCACTTTACAATGATATAGAATGATGTAGAAGAGTAAGACACACTAGAACATAACCCCAACTATGACACAACCACCTAATGATGATCCTAGACCTCCCGAAACTGCCTCTTCAACTCTTGGCAGATAGACACTAGTACAATTTGTACAATAATGTATTTACAATGACTTAGTACAATGTTACCTTTACAGTGACTGTATGCAGTGCTGCCCACTTGAAGACTTCATGTGATGAACTTCTTGCTGCTATTATACACCTTGGTTGTTTCTCTTGTCATGCTACCCTCTGCTGCACCTTGCTTTGCTTTGCTACCCTAGAAAGTCTGGTCCTTTGCAGCCCGTGACAACACATGATCTAGCTTTTTCTTGCCTTCTAGGAGTTCAATATTAAATCTAGTGTATCTCTATTATTTTAGATCCCCGGTATGTTATTTTTGGTCCTGTAGTATTCCTTATTCTTATTTCCAATGCCATGGGTCTGACCCAATTTGGATTCTTCAAGAGAGAGTTATGCCCAATCTCTCACAATGCCCTAATTATGGATTGTTTCCGTAGAGTGAGCTTGTACAACGTTCCACGTGTCACTGTTTCTTCATTCAACTCTGAAATTGATAGAGATAAAACTACAGTCTGTGCACTATTTTCCACTTTTTACATAATTCCAATATGATACTCAAAGAGAGAATTATGATGATTTTCCCAAGGTCATTTCCTTGAGATGAATTTCAAGAGCTTACAAAAACACTAAGTTCCACAGATCATATCTCGGAAAATGTTATGTTCCTTGATCTAAAATTTTGACAAGAGCTTCCTCAGTATTTCGGCTTTTCCTCATAGAAATTTCAGCTTCTGAACCTTCATAGAAAAAACTTTAGAGCGAAAATTCCACAATGAACTGTTTCAGATCGCGAAATCCCTTGCATAAGGAGGATATGAGGATCACAATTTATATAAATTCTTAGGTTGAGAGGGGCTTCAACAAGTGAACGCGAGAGGGATTTTAGGGGCTTAAAAAATATTAATTATGACTTTTTAATGACCCATTCCACAACCCCATGGGGTTTTAGCCCACTAACTAGGGTTACAAACTTCAAACATGAATATCTCTCAAACCGTGAAGAATTACGTGGTGTGCCATATATCAACGGAAACATCTCGACAAGTAAAAGCCATAAAAATCATTCTCGACCTAGAATATATTAATTTTGTAGCTCAAAATTCCCATGTAATATTTGTGTAGCCCCTGGTTCTGCTTCTGTTGACATCAGTGACAACCGCTGATCAACAATCTCCCCCTTTGGCATTGATGGCAACACAAGTACTCCCCCTGCGATCATGACACCTATTCCTACAACATTCTCTCCCCCTTTGAAATCAATGGAAAAGGGTTACTCCCCTTGGCATACAACCATCTTGTGGACCTATACACACTTCCACTCCCCCTGACACACAACCATCCTATGGACCTGTACACACTTCCACTCCCCCTTTATATTCTGAATAAGGAAAATCTAATGAGAACTTGGGAGAATCCCAAGCTTCTTGCGAAGATATTCCAATGCTTCATGAGTACTCTCATAATCATCAACGCTTCCTGCCCAATCTGCATCTGTAAAGGCATGAATGATGAGCTTTTTACCCTTGGGATACCATAAGCCATATTATGTTGTTCCTTTTAGATATCGAAGAATTATTTTGATGGCAATAATATGTGATTCTTTTGGTGCTACTTGGAATCTTGCTACTTGTCCAACTGCTTGCATAACATCTGGCTAAGAGGCTATTACATATAGAAGACTACCAATAATATATCTATACAACCTTTGATCCACATCCTTAGATGAGTCGTTTTTGCTGAATTTGCAACTTGTTACCATCGGAGTAAGGATGGGTTTGCAATATTCCATTTTTAATTTCTTGAGCATTTCCCTGATGTACTTGGCTTGAAATATAAATATTCCTTTCTCTTGATGAGATATTTGAAGCCCTAAAAAGCATGTCAACTCACCAAGTAAAGTCATCTTGAAATCAATTTGCATCTTTGTAGCAAAATTCTTACTTAGTCGATCACCATTGCTACCAAATATTTTATCATCCTCTTTAGCTATTAGACATCCTTTAGTTGCTTAATCCAGAACATATATGTCGTTCGGAGCTCAACTTGCTCTAGCCACAATTTCACCATACCTCCCTTTCCTCATTTCACATTTTGTGGAGTTGAATAGTATTGTGTGTCCTTGATCACACATTTTTCCTACACTGAGAAGATTGTGATTCATGTTTTCAACCAATAGAACATTGTTGGCTATAACATATTTACTTCTGAGAGTGACGGTACCTGATCCTATAACATTTGAAGATCCATCATTTCCAAAGGATATGGTTCCATCCTTCTTCTCTTTCAAAGATACAAATTTCCTTCTATCTTCAGTCATATGCATTGAGCAACTGTTGTCAACATACCACACATATTTTTTGTTTTGAGCCTTCAGAGCAAGAGCACAATTATCATCTTCTTCTTCTTCCATGTTCGTCCGTTCTGTGGCTTCGAAGATTCTTCTAGAGGATTTTCAAGTCTGCAGTCTCTGGCTATGTGTCCAAAGTTTCGACATTTGTAACATTCAATATTATTTCTTATGTTCGAATCTATTGATGTTTTGTTGAGCCCTGGGAGGTTCATATTTGACAGATCTCCTGGAATTGTATTCATTCCTGGGGTATGTGTGACATTCTATACCTTTATGACCAAATATTCCACATGAATAACAATAGCCATAAAAAATATGTTGGTACTTGGATGGAAATCTTCGTCGAGGAATTGTCTTCCAAGGTTGTTCTTGCGAATCTTGTCCAATGAAGTCTACATGCATTTCAGATCTCAAAGGTTCATTGTATTTTGTTGTAGAAGGTCCTGCTTCTTCTTCTTTGTAACCGATGCCAATTCTATCGTTGTAAGTTTGTTGATTGTTGATGAGTTCTTCCAATGCCCTTGAGCTGTTAGTCTAGTTTTGGATAGTTTTTCCTTTCTTCACTTCCTTACGCAACGAAACTACTTCGGCTTCTAATTCTTCCCTTTCTTGGTTACTTTCTTCCAACTTCTTTTGAAGTGACTCTTCAATGCATTTGTGTTCTTAAACTTCAATTTTGAGACCTTGAACTTGTTCTTCAAGAGTATTGGAATGAACCTTTTCTTCCTTGAGCTCTTTTATAAGCTTTATTGCTTCCTTATAAAATTCTTCTATGGTCAATCCTTCTTGCTTGGCCATAAACAATAATCTCTCATTGGCTTCTTCTTCGCTGTCATTGTCTTCATCGGATGATGAGCTATCTTCTTTAGAGAGAAAGTTCCTTTTGGATCCTTGCTTATTGAATTTCTTAAAGCCTTTCTTTCCTTTTGAGTTTCCATCACTTCTATTCGGACATTTTGTTGCGAAATTCCCAACCTCACCACAGCCGAAACATATCAATGGAATTTTACCTTTGAATTTTCCCTTACCAATTTTTTGTTTTCTCGTAAAGTAAGCATGTTCTTCATCTGAAAGACCTTCTCCATCATCTTCCTTTTCTTCACACTTGCAGGTGCATGTCTTTTCAATTGAAGGTTGTTTTTCCTTATTGCTTTTCTTAGATGCAACGAATGCAGTTTCTAGATAGGAAGTACCCTCTTCTTCATCAAGTCTCATTTCATATGCTATGAGAACTCCATGTAATTCCTCGTTGCTAAGTTTTTCCAGATTTGCACTGCATTCTAAGACTGATACGTTTGGGATGAATCTCCCTGGTAACATTCTAAGAATATTTTGTATAATATTCTTCTCGTCAACTGGCTCTTCCAATCCTTCCAGAGTATTAGTTATTTCATCAACATATTGGAAGTATGCAGCAATGTTGCAATCTTCTTTCATTCTGAGTTGCTCAAATTTTTCTCTATAGATTTGAAGCTTTTCTTCTTTGACATTTGAGTCACCTGCATATATATTCTCAAGATTGTCCCATACATTTTTGGTAGTTTTACAACCCAACACCTTATGATAAGTAGATTCAATAAGTCCATTGATAATAATATTCTTTGCTTTTGCATCATTTACCAAATTCTTCTTACCTTGTTCATCTATGGTTGATGTAAATCCATTTTGAACAGTGCCCCATACTTCATAAACTTTCACAAAGAGATAGACCTCCATTATTCCTTTCCAGAGTGCATAATTATCTTCATTTAATAGAGGTACACCATTCTTGGTATGCTCCATGACCTCCTTCCAGCTGTTAAACTTATATTGAAGGAACCAAGCTCTAAAACCAATTGTTGGAAATACTGAGAGGGGGGGTGAATCAGTATTCCTTTCAATTAGAGCATTAGTTAATCTTCAATTATTATCAGTGTTTGTACAATGATAGCAATAAACAAAAGGAACACAAATGCACACAGTTTTTAAGGTGGAAACCCACTCCAGGACAAAAACCACCTATTTCTTTTCTAATAATTCTTTGTATTCAACTCCAATTGAAAATAAAGCTCCAAATTCCTAGAATCTAGAAAAAGAATCTTCCCGCCTCCCACTAGATGGACGCTCCTAATACCCGAGATTCTTCAAATATTCAACCGAATGGATGCCCCAACACCCAATGAGCTACAACTCACCCTAGCACCACCCTACCACCCTATAGAAGAATAAAAGAAGAATGGACTCCCGTACCAGGGAAAATGGTCCACTTTACAATGATATATAATGATGTAGAAGAAGAAGACACACTAGACCATAACCCCAACTATAACACAACCACCTAATGATGATCCTAGACCTCCCGACACTGCCTCTTAAACTCTTGGCAGATAGACACTAGTACAATTTTTACAATAATGTATTTACAATGACTTAGTACAATGATACCTTTACAGTGACTGTATACAGTGCTGCCCACTTGAAGACTTCATGTGATGAAATTATTAATGCTATTCTGCACCTTGTTTGTTGTTATTGTCATCCTACCCTCTGCTGCACCTTGCTTTGATTTGCTACCCTAGAAAGTCTGGTCCTTTGCCGCCCTTGACAACACATGATCTAGCTTTTTCTTGCCTTCGAGGAGTTCGATATTGAATCTGGTGTATCTCTGTTAAATAAAATCCCCAATATGTGATTTTCAGTCCTATAGTATTCCTCTGAGTCTTATTTCCAATTCCACAGTTCTGGCTCAATTTGGATTCTTCAAGAGAGATTTATGCCCAATCTCTCACAATTCCCTAATTATGGATTGTTTTAGTAGAGAAAACTTGTACGGCATGCCACATGTCATTGCTTCTTCATTCAGCTCTAAGCTTGATAGAGAGAAAACTAAATTCTGTGCACTATCTGACAATTTTTACAGAATTCCAATCCGATACTTAGAGAGAGAGTTATGACAATTTTCCCAAGGTCACTTCTTTGAGATGAATTTTAGGAGCCTGCAAAAACACTGAGTTCCACAGATCATATCTAAAATTTTCACAAGATCTTCCCCCAGATTTTGGCTTTGCCTCATGAAAATTTCAGCTTCTGAACCTTCGTAGAAAAAACGTTAGAGCAAAAATTCCATGAAGACGTGTTTTAGATCGCGAAATCCCCTGCATAAGGAGGATATGAGGATCACAATTTATATAAATGCTTAGGTTGAGAGGGGCTTCAACAAGTGAACGTTGGAGGGATTTAAGGGCTTTAAAAATATTAATTATAACTTTTCAATGACCCATGCCACAACCCCATGGGGTTTTAGCCCACTAACTGGGGTTACAAACTTCAAACATGAATATCTCTCAAACCGTGAAGAATTACGTGGTGTGCCATATATCAACATAAACATCTCGAAAAGTAGAAACCATCAAAAGAATTCTTGACCCAGAATATATTAATTTTTTAGGTCAAAATTTCCATGCAATATTGTTGGGTGTGGAGCCTGATTATCTTGTTTACTTTATATCACAGCATTGGACCCCTGTACCTTAAATGGGGCGGCAACATCGCCCATAAATTAATTATTTTTGTGGGTTTTAAAATTTCCTTGTAAAAGTATATTAATTTCTACTCAATCTGGGTCATTCATTAGGCAAATGATCTGACGGTAGAATTTATGTTTAGTTTAGGGTTTTTTTCCTTAGAAGGAAACCCCTCGCTTTTATGAGGGTATTGTATTGTGGCTGTGTATTGTATGTGTATTCTCGGAGCGAGAAACAGAGAGGGAGATTGTGAGAGAGAACAGAGGATATTACAGTGGATTTGCTGTAGGTTGTGTCTCCTCATTTTGTTGGATAATAGAAAGGAAGGACTAGTTTTTCGGGGTGGACGTAGCCCAAACTGGGTGAACCACGTATATCTGTGTCTCTCTGATTTTATGTGTTTTTTTTGCTTGTATTTTCCATATATTTTATGTGTTGCATTGCTCTGTAATATATAATTTTCTAACAACTGGTATCAAAGCCAAAGGTATATTTGGTTGATAAACTCCCAGGAAAGAATGGTTCCTGGTTCGAGTGGGAGTAATGGCAGAAGATGGTAAGTTTAGTGTCAAGAAATTTAACAGCCAAAACTTCCCGCTGTGGAAGATGCAGATGGAAGATTATCTGTATCAAAAATATCTGTACCTACCATTGAGCGGAAAAAAAAAGAAGCCAGCGGCCATGAGAGATGCGGAATGGAAAATTCTCGATAGAAACACTAGAAAATTTGGCGCAATTTCTGACGGCCAAATCGTCGCTATTCCGACACATAGTCATCGCAAGAGCGACAGTTCGAGGACAGGCAAAGCGTGGCTTTCCATGCGGTCGCAATTCCAACGCATTTACGAAGTTTCGCACTACCGACACTTTTTCCGTCGCTTCCAAACAAGCGTCGCTCTTCCGACATTTCCCAAACCGTCGCGCTTCCGACGTTTGTAAACTGTCGCACTTCCGACAGAATGTGGTCCGACGTTTTTAACGTCGCTCTTCCGACGTTTGTAAACTATTGCAATTCCGACGAAATGTGGTCTGACGTTTTGAACGTCGCTCTTCCGACGTTTGTAAACTGTCGCAATTCCGACGAAATGTGGTCCGACGTTTTGAACGTCCCTCTTCCGACGTTTGTAAACTGTCGCAATTCCGACGAAATGTGCTCCGACGTTTTGAACGTCGCTCTTCCGATGTTTGTAAACTGTCGCAATTCTAACAAAATGTGGTCCGACATTTTGAACGTCGCTCTTCCAACGTTTGTAAACTGTCGCAATTCCGATGAAATGTGATCTCACGTTTTTAAGCTGTCGCAATTCTGACGCTTAAAAGGCGTCAGTATACCGACGGCGGGTTCAATTTAAAAAAAAAAAATGAAACTTTAAAACTGGACAGTAAATCTCCAATATTTGTTATGAATTGTGGGCGTTCCAATGACCGTGAAATATTAATATAATAAACCACCCCGCAGCGCTTCGACTATAAACAATCATTTTTTTTTTTCACAAGAGAAAAAATGATGTTTTGAATATATTATATGAAGTAAAACAGTACATGAAGTCATTAAATTTTCACATCTAAAAATTCGAACCCAAATATCCATCCAGAAGAGTGAAGTCCCACCCCAGACAATGATAGAAAAATACCCCATGTCACATACAGGGACTTGATATAAAACCCTGTAACGGTCCACATGGAGATTATTGACAATCTGAGAAAGCATCCAAATATGCCCGAGGCATCTATAAGAAAGTGAAATAGCAGTATGTAGAATAGTAAAGCAACAGATAGAGTACTGACGTCCATTGTTCCAAATACAAATTAAAGTACCCAAAATCCTTGAAAAGAGAAAAACGCTAATCATGTGAGTGTGATATGTCCAAAATATAAAAATACCATCAGACCATATCAATAAACCAGCAACATAGACTAGCATCGCTAGTTTTGAAGGCAGAGTGATAAACATTAATCATTTTTTTTTTCACAAGAGAAAAAACGATATTTTGAATATATTATATGAAGTAAAACAGTCCATGAAGTCATTACATTTTCACATCTGAATATTGGAACCCAAATATCCATCCAGAAAAGTGGAAGTCCCACCCCAGACAATGATAGAAAAATACCCCATGTCATATACAGGGACTTGATATAAAACCCAGTAACGGTCCACATGGAGACTATCGACAATCTAAGAAAGCATCCAAATATGCCCGAGGCATCTATAAGAAAGTGAAATAGCAATATGTAGAACAGTAAAGCAACAGATAGAGTACCGACGTCCATTGTTCCAAATACAAATTAAAGTACCCAAAATCCTTGAATAGAGAAAAACGCTAATCATGTGAGGAGTGTGATATGTCCAAAATATAAAAAGACCATCAGACCATATCAATAAACCAGCAACATAGAACAACATCACTAGTTTTGAAGGCAGAGTGATAAACATTAATCATTTTTTTTTCACAAGAGAAAAACGTTGTTTTGAATATATTATATGAAGTAAAACATTCCATGAAGTCATTACATTTTCACATCTGAAGATTGGAACCCAAATATCCATCCAGAAAAGTGGAAGTCCCACCCCAAACAATGATAGAAAAATACCCCATGTCACATACAGGGACATGATATAAAACCCAGTAACGGTCCACATGGAGATTATCGACAATCTGAGAAAGCTTCCAAATATGCCCGAGGCATCTATAAGAAAGTGAAATGGCAGTATGTAGAATAGTAAAGCAACAGATAGAGTACCGACTTCCATTGTTCCAAATACAAATCAAAGTACCCAAATTCCTTGAACATAGAAAAATGCTAATCATGTGAGGAGTGTGATATGTCCAAAATATAAAAATACCATCAGACCATATCAATAAACCAGCAACATAGACTAGCATAGCTAGTTTTGAAGGCAGAGTGATAAACATTAATCATTTTTTTTCACAAGAGAAAAAACGTTGTTTTGAATATATTATATGAAGTAAAACAGTCCATGAAGTCATTACATTTTCACATCTGAAGATTGGAACCCAAATATCCATCCCGAAAAGTGGAAGTCCCACCCCAGACAGTGATAGAAAAATACCCCATGTCACATACAGGGACTTGATATAAAACCCAGTAACGGTCCACATGGAGATTATCGACAAATCTGAGAAAGCATCCAAATATGCCCGAGGCATCTATAATAAAGTGAAATAGCAATATGTAGAATAGTAAAAAAACAGATAGAGTACCGACGTCCATTGTTCCAAATACAAATTAAAGTACCCAAAATCCTTGAACAGAGAAAAACGCTAATCATGTGAGGAGTGTGATATGTCCAAAAGGCAGAGTAATTGGCTGGACTACATCAATAAACCATTATACTCTGCACTGCGCTGTTTTTGAAAGTACAGAAAGGATAAAATTATTGTTCATTTTTTTTTCTCAATAAGAGGTAATGTTATTTTAATATATATGAGTAAAATAAATCTATTGAAGTCATTTTCATATGAGAAGATTAATCCTAGTATTCCATCTGTAAGGGTGAAGTCCCAACCCACAGTTGATAAAACTTATGTCATAATTTTAGACTTGATATAAAACCCAGTAACGGTCCACATGGAGACTATCGACAATCTGAGAAAGCATCCAAATATGCCCGAGGCATCTATAAGAAAGTGAAATAGCAGTATGTAGAATAGTAAAGCAACATATAGAGTACCGACGTCCATTGTTCCAAATACAAATTAAAGTACCCAAAATCCTTGAACAGAGAAAAACGCTAATCATGTGAGGAGTGTGATATGTCCAAAATATAAAAAGACCATCAAACCATATCAATAAACCAGCAACATAGACCAGCATAGCTAGTTTTTAAGGCAGAGTGATAAACATTAATAATTTTTTTTCAAAAGAGAAAAAACGATGTTTTGAATATATTATATGAAGTAAAACAGTCCATGAAGTCATTACATTTTCACATCTGAAGATTGGAACCCAAATATCCATCCAGAAAAGTGGAAGTCCCACCCCAGACAATGATAGAAAAATACCCCATGTCACAAACAGGGACATGATATAAAACCCAGTAACGGTCCACATGGAGATTATCGACAAATCTGAGAAAGCATCCAAATATGCTCGAGGCATCTATAAGAAAGTGAAATAGCAGTATGTAGAATAGTAAAGCAATAGATAGAGTACCGACGTCCATTTTTCCAAATACAAATTAAAGTACCCAAAATCCTTGAACAGAGAAAAACGCTAATCATGTGAGGAGTGTGATAACCATCTGCAGAAACCCAGGCTCGCTTGTAAGATCAGGCTCACTTGATTCCAAAATTGGTAACCATCTGTTGCGTCTGAGATGTAAGGTTCAGGCTCGCTTGTTTCCATTAGTAGCCCGCTACAACATCCACCCTGTTCATAGCAAAAAGGTTCCTGTACTAGATATACAGAGAAAGAGTATAATACGTAGACCATATAAACATGGCTCTGTATTTCAAAAAACAGGTTTAAAATAGAAACATGGCAACATTTTTTTTTCTAAGTAAATTTAATCTATTAACAGTGGGAATAAAATTACACCGAAGTCAAAATCATTGCCCAGACTCATGGCAAATTTGTCATCAAAAAATCAAAAAATTAAGAAGACTGCCCTCATACGGGGAAACCAGTCTTGAACGTTTAATTTACAGAATTCAAAAATATTACAAAGGTCCAGCACAGTAAAATAATCTAAAAGCAGCCCAATTAAGTGGGTCGCGAAGCAAGAAAAACAAATTAACCAAACTACTCCTTCGGCTCCTCGACGATTCGGCACCATCCTTCGGAAGGTCCAAGATCGCTAAGTGCTACCTCCACATTCATGCCACAGCTCCCCTCGTGAAGGCCCGAATGCTGGCCGGATTTTTTCGAGCTCAGACGCGTCAGACGGGTGCATTCTTCCTCCATTTGGGCCTCCTCGCGGAAAACCATAGTGACTGAAGTTGTAATTCATGGGTGGTTGAGAGAGCAATTAAATGAAAATTGCGCAGTGCGCGTCGTGGGAGAAGGTGAACTAGCGGTGAGGAAACGAGGAGCAGGGGAATCCATACAGTGGCCAGATCCTACAACCCGACCCCGCCCACTCCTAGTATTTGGATAGTGACCTGTGTAATAATCACTGGACTGGCCGGAAGACAAATCAGTTGAGGGGCTGGAGGGAGCGCGCAGGAGTTGACCTCTAGTGCTCCCCCTGCGGCAACGCATCCTTTGACGCACGCGAGGCATGGGTGCAGTCTCACTAGAAGTGGGCACAAGAGGAGATGGAGAAGCAGAATTCCAAGAAACATAGGAAGACAGACAAGGACCAGACCGAGAGAAACGCAGATATGCAGCAAGTTCTACGCAGCAGTTTAGCTGGCCACTTCTCCTTCTCATCACAGTGAGCAAGCAGTGTAACCCAGCAACCGGCTCGTCTGAAAAACCATAGCGAAATGCCATTTTATCGACCCAACTGCAATGCAATCGAAGGACGCCCGTTATAATTAATCTCTGATCATTAATGAGAGTCGAAGGCCGGATCATATTGGAGCATGCAGAATCGCTAACAGGAGTGGAGGTCCGATCTTGAACAGTGTTAAAACTTAATGCGATTAGATGTGAAAACCTTGGAACTTAATTGAACAACATTAAAACTTAATGTGATTGATATGAAATCGCCACATCCATGTCCCATCGCATTAAACGCCATCGAATGCACCCACAGCCGAGAGCAGGGCAAGTTCTGATTGAGGACACGTGGCAGAAATTGATTGGAGCGGATCTTTGTTTGGGCCGCTCGCGCAATGGAAATACGGACCCGAAAAAGATTAGGGCGAATCTGATAAGAAATTCGCATCACAACTCTCCCTCCATACGCCAGCCCAACTTCGGACCCGAAAAAGATTAGGGTGGAATTCATTTGGTTTTCGTGTCACAAAATTGGCCGACATTAGCAGGCTATTTTGGAATGCGAATTTGGTTTGAATTATGGTTTATCGCCGTTTGAAGTCCGGCGGGCTCGACTTAAGAACAATTTTGTTTGATCCCATCTTATAAAATTTGTGTTGGTTTTCTTTGATAATACACATATTTATAATAAATCATGGGGATACCACACTAAACATGTGGAAAAGTTATATAAATTATTGAGAACAATCATTTTTATGTAAAAATAT
The DNA here is from genome assembly GCA_034641835.2 of Pinus albicaulis. Classification (NCBI taxonomy): domain Eukaryota; kingdom Viridiplantae; phylum Streptophyta; class Pinopsida; order Pinales; family Pinaceae; genus Pinus; species Pinus albicaulis. The sequence continues at coordinate 121,023,058 of CM076579.1, forward strand.
CCAAATGTGCTTTTGGGAAATAAGAATTCGAGTATTTGATTCATATTGTTTTAAAGGAAGGAGTGAAGTTGGAGCCTCAAAAGATGCAAGCTATTACAAAATGACCTATTCCTAAGAAAATCAAGGTTCTTAGAAGATTTTTTAGACTTACATGATCAGTATGATGATAATTATGATAATTTCACAAAACAATCACTAGATATTTTGAGGGATGAGATATTAGAACTTCAGCTTGATGAGGATTTTTTAAGAGCTTTATTTTGTGTTTTGAAATCAAGAAAATATTCTCCCAAACTGAAAATATGTGTTCTTGAGATAATTTCTGAAAATTATGAAAATGAAATTAAACTTTTGCATTCTCAAATTCAGTCATACAATTTCCGAAATCCTAAAGAATTCTTTGAAAATCTTCCTTCTCCTAAGCAAGAGGAAATTGTACTATCTTTTGACTTGCATATTGAGGATGATTATTCTTTCAAACACAAGACAGAAGAAATAGTTTCAAGGCTCAATATTCAGAATACAACTGACCAACCAGTCATTGAAGGCCTAGAAGTAAATAACATACATCATACTTTTATTGATCCTATATCAAATTATATGGAGAATATTTTTAGCCAAAATCTGCAAACATGTTTACTCTATAAGGATCAAATGCATCAAAAGTGGCCTTTACACATCATATCATTTATTATAAAGGCACATGATCATAATATACTTTCAATTTTGATCACAAGCAATCAAGTTATCAATTTATTGTTACAGCTACTTGATTGGCTTCATTGGCATTTTTGTATTACCTGATTCAATAAGATTTTTAGTAGGTTGAGTAGGTAGATGAGTGCCAATAAGCTCAGAATTTTGAGCATTTTTTTTTAGTTTTCAATTTTCAGCTAGTTTTTCATTAATTTGGTTTGAAAACTTTTGTGTCTTGTATTAGTTTCAGATTAGATTTCAATTTGCAGAAGACAGAAGACATTTACAGGTTCACCAAGGTCAATGGATGAGGACAACTGACCTGCTATTCTTGACTTTTCACCAGGAAAAGCCATCCCCAAGTGGAGCCAGTGTTAGACTCCTATACCAATAGGTGTCATATTTCATGATTGACTTGATGGGCTATGTAATATGTTCATACATTTTCTTGTTGCAAAGGTTTTCCATATTATCAAAAAATCAAAAAAAAATTAAAAATGTAAAGAGGGTATACCCTAAAAGAAAAATCAAAGGGTAAAAAGAATAAAAATGGCCAAAAAAGTAAAAGAAAATGAACCCCACCAAAAGAAAGGCCAAGGAAAGTGTGCAAGTCTAAATGCCACTACTTTTTGCTCTTAGGTAATAAATAAAATTGTGTGCAACTTGTATCCTATGCCACAATTTATGAATAGTCAAACAGTTTAAGCTTGGCTATTTCATCTTTCAATTTCATGTTTTAGAGATATAGAATAAAATCTGACCAAACTGTTTAATCTTGGCAGATAAGTAGATAGGTAGAGTAAATAAAAGAAGCTCAATAGCTTAATCTGAGCCCTTGGATGTAATAAGGTTAGACTTAGATAGATTTCTACATGTAAAAGAAAAGAAAGTGTGATAAGGGTTTTCCAGTCTAAGTGCACCCTAATAAAGAAGACAAAATGGTAGAGTAAAGTAGGTAGGATAGGTAGATGATGTTGCAGAATTGCATGTGATGGACAATGACTCTAAATGTGTTAATATTTACTTTCATCACAAAGTGCAAAAGCAGACACTATACTGGAAGAAATTCAAAGCAAAGCAAAGCAAAGTTATTAACTTCCCTTCTCATCTTCCCCTAAAGATTTCACTAATTTCCCCTAAGTACTAAGGTATTTAAAAATTAGAGGGGCTCAAGGCATTTCCTTGACTTTTGGAGGGACCAGACCCTCAGCCCAATAATTGGAAAAGCCTAAGTACTTGAAGTCATTCTTCATAACATTCACTCATTTCTAAACATCTTTTCCTAAGTAAAATCCCATTTTACTTAGGAAAATTATGCATTATTTCATAAAAAACCCTCAAAATCACATTTTATTCCAAGTCTAAGTGATGAAGTGATTATAATGCAATTTTCTTTTAAATATTCACTTTCTTAGTTATATTAATGTATTTTGAGTTTACATTGTCCCCTTGTCATATTAACATTGATTTTATGTATTAAATCCTTACAAAAATAACATTCTCCTATTATATATAACTCCTTTTTATATAATATCCCCAAAAACCCATTAATAAATTTTAGCCAAAGTTATTTCTTCCCACATGTTTAAATAAAAAACCCACTTTATGCCCCCTTTGGCTAAATATATCGTAATATTAAATTCCGCCCCCTATGGTAATTAGATTAATCTGATTTAATTATCATATAATAAAAATATATTGAAAAAATAATTAAAACATGTTTTATTACGTCTTTTAATACAAAAATAATTCTTCCCCTGTGTATTTTAATCCCCCGACTCCCTTTCCCAAGGTTAAAAATATAAACCCTTTGTAAAATTCCCAATACCTCCCTTAACCGCTAACCTTGGTTAAATCATTTCCTGATCACTTTCCTGCATTTTTATAAACAAATTGATTAATCCTCACGATTAATTAACTCTACCAATCAGATTCCCCCAAATGAGATTAATTAACGTTTAATTACATCGGGCCCTCCATATTAAATCCCCGTCACTTCCATGTCCCCATCGTCGTTCGATCAACCCATCTGAGATCAACGGTTATTAATGATATCGCTAGCCATCCACGTCTGAACAATAACGCGCGATGGCCCGACGATTTTCAAACAATGCCATGCCACGCGTCAATCATTCTATGGAATCGCTCGCCCTCTGCCCAAAACCACTTTTCCCCAAAAGCGGTGCGATGGAAACCGCTTACCGCTTGCCTCCCGTGACTCATCCTTTGTACCTGCTGACGTCATCCATTAAATAAATAAAAAAAACCCCGTCACCCTTTGGAATTTTTGAATAAAACAATTTTGGCCGCTTCATTATTATGTGAACGACCAAAGTCTCATGCAGAGAATTTCAAAAACAAACTGTCAAGCGCCATCAACTATATTTTGCTGAAGACAATTGCATACTAGTAATCCAGAGTTCATACGCCATAGCCTGTACCTGTTTAATCACTGTTCATCTCCCAAAAAATAGGTATTTACCCCAATTCCCGTTAAAACTCTGTGAAATCCTAGCTTTTGTTTTAAATTCCGCACGAAAGACAGAAATAGAGTTCAATTTGGTCTTGTTCAATCCCCAGAATTTTAAATTGCATTCCCAAAACTTGTAATTGTGTTTGTTCTTCACAAAAACCCGAAATTCATTTCTGAATCCACAAGAACCAGAAATGGAGGTTCTAGTGGCTTTGAACGTCACACCTTTGAATGCCCCTCACAGAGATTTAGACTATCTGCCCTGAGCAGATAGAGATTTTCAAATTAAAGACCTTGTTCTTAGTGATAATCCTCTTTGAACCTTTTGCTGCTGCAGAGATAACTTTATAAACGGTTATGATATTATTGGATTATGGGAATCCAATCTCCCCATGTATTTTCTCCCCTCAGTCCATATTTTTCCTGAGTTAATTCATTACTACCATGCAAACTATGACCCCAATGAAAGAGAAATTTTGTCCCTGAGTCAGAACATCCTTTTCCCAATCACTACTCAGTCGATAAATGAAATGTTGCAATTTCAACCTGGTCAAGCCCTCACTCCCCTGTCCATGGGAGAATTACTTGAAAATTCTGCCAATTTGTCCCATGAAGAGTTAAATCGCATTTGTCAAACCTTCATGTTACCAGAGCATCAGCCCAAAGGCCCTCCCCTCTATGGTTATACTTTTTTCACTGATGTGGGCAGGCTTATTCTGAATATGATATCCTTTATCATGGGTTTCAATACTAGTGAATATGTTGATTAATTAACCCTAGTATTGTTATCTATATTTAACCCTGGACAATCCCCTGCTGTCAAGTATGATTTTGCATCCTACATTTCTGATAAAATCCATGATCAGTTCATGAGATTTGAGAATGAAAAAGTGTTCAAATATTCTTCTGTTATATATCATCTCATGATTTATTACCAATCAGAAATTTTCCCTTTCCATGTTCAGAAACTTGATGCCAAAGGAAATCCTAGGTCTGTGATATTTTGGTCTTCCATCACCCATAATTCCTCTGATTCTCCTTACTCCTATAATGAGTTTATTGACCTATTTGTACACCATGCAACCACTTTGTTAACAGGAGTTTCCCCTCCTAGAGTCAATAATGAAATCAAGAAAATTCTACAGCTCTCAAAACAATATAGGGTAGGTGACTGGTACTTGTATCAAAATCACACCGAGATCAGAATATATGGATGTGAATTGTGCCCATTCAAGTTGCCCAAATATGTCCCCATGAGACTCTTTGCACTAGAGTATTTCAGGCAGATGATTAACTCAGATATAGTTCATTTCTGCAATGCAAAGAAAAAGGCTCAACTCAGGATCAAAAGTCAATTAGGTCCCTTTGTTTGTAAATCTAGAGATGCTGGAAAGGAAGCAGAAAGAATCTTAGAAGAATATCTCAGATTACAAAAAAAAAATTATTGGGTGCCTTATGACCCAAATAGCTTTATCTGTGATAGAAGAATGAAAAATAAACTATCACCATACATTCATCACAAAATTCCAGAAATTGAACAATATGCCAATATGGATGAATGGATGGAAGGAACATTGGTAGAACAGGATAGTGAGCAGGTCAATGTTGAAAATGTAATGAAATACCTTGAGAAAATACTTGACCTAGACTCTTTTGGACAGGTGCAGATACCAGTTATTGGTCCTTCTTTTGCAGGGACTTCTCAGTAAAATTTACAGGAGATCAGTGCATTGGCCACAGTACAATCTAAAGGAAAATAAAAGGAGCCTGACATACTAGTATTTGAAAAATTCACAATGACATAGCAACCTGAGACTTCTAAAGAATAGGGTCAAGTACAAATTCCTCCTATTCAGATCAATGAGCCAGAAATTTCAATTTTACAAACTCCTATCAATATAGAAAAAGGCAAGAAGAGAGATGTTGAAGTTGCTACCCCTATTGGTGGATCTTTAGAATAGCCTCATGCTAAAAGAAAAAAATTAAATCCTATTCCAGAAGTAGATTTTGTTCAAGAAATTCCTGATAGCCAGAGAGAAGATTTGGATAGTCAACAAACAAGTACAGTAAGTGGGGCATCCACTACTTTACAGAGAAAAGAGTTGTAAAAGCAACAGAGTGTTGAAATATCTTCTTTCAAACCACCAGTTAAAGATGCAGGAGATATAAAGAAAACCTTTATCAATATAAAAGCCAGGAATGATCCACTAAGACTCTAGGTTTACAATCAGTATTTGAATATGGCTCCTAAGAATCAAGAAATATTGATGTCAGCTTATGACATTCAGCAAGGCAAAATGATAATGAGTCACTTCAAACCAAAAGTGCAGCAGCCTCAAACAGCTGCAGATTATATTAGAACAAATTTTGAAGTCTTAGCAAAGGATATTCATCCTTTAGATCAGATTGAGTTACATAAGCAAACTGGTGAAATGATCTATTCTACTCTGACCGATAAAGCAATGGCAACTCAGAAGTTGTAGGATTCTTTGGAGAACACTAATGCACAATTGCAGCTTGAAAAAGCCTCTTCTCAGGCCAAAGACAACAGGATAAAGAAATTGGAGGAAATAATCATTGGATTGGGTCAAAATCCTAAAGATGCCAAAGGTATAGAGGCCCTAATCAAGAAAAAAGATGATGATATTGCAGCTTTGAGAAAGCAGTTGAAATTTCCAGCTTCAAGACATCCACACATTGAAGAGATGATAAAGAAAAATTCTGAAGAAGAAATGATGGACTTTCTTTTGAAACTGAATGAGCAACTAAATGAAACAGAAAAAGAGCTTGAACAGGCATTAAAGAACAAGCAGTCTACTATTCCAGCATCAACAACAGAGGCAATTACAGGTACAGGTACATCCACAATAGGTCAGCCAACAGAGCTATCACAGGTAAATACTTCCAATTTGAGTTCTGAAGAATTAATAAAGTCAATGAATGAATTGAAACTTCAAGTAACAGAACTCCAGCACACAACATTACAACTTATTAATTTATAACAAAGATATGATCTCTCAAAAATGAGTGTTGCTGATAAAACAAGAGAGGTCAAATGATTAGAAAAATTGGTTAAAGCATTGGAAAAGGATCTCACATTGGAGAAACCTTTAAAGGAAATAAATGAAATTCTTTGGGACAACATTATCCAATCAATAAAGGATGTCTGGTCTTCAATTCAGATTATGTATGAAGAGAATGATTTAGTCAAATTGGTTATAGAAGAATTTCAAAGTACAAGAGTAGAATTGGGAAATAGGCCTTAGGAAGCCAATCAACTCATACAGTTTATAAACACTCAAACCAGACACCAACTTGTAGAACTTGGTATTCAGGACAGGACCGGAACAATTTTGGAAATAAAAAGAGTTTTTACTAAGAGAACCCTTATGCAGAATCTAGAACGAAGGTGCTCAGATATGCAAGAAGAAATCATTGCCTTCAGAGAAAGATTTGATATTTTGTTGAAAAAAGGATTGCTCAGTCCTATAGTTTAAGAGGATAAACTAATGGACCTTGAAAGCTATGTTGAAAAATTGGACAAGTATGTTGACAATCAGGCCAATTCTTCAACCAGTACATCAGAAGCAGCATTGCCAACAGGAAAAAATCTTCATGACAGATTGGAAAATTTATTTTATCTTGAGCATGAAGTAAAGCATTTGTTTCCAATTCAGCCTACCTTTTTCAGATATACTAAGGCTGATGAAACATTGAGAAAACTTCAACGGACCAAAATACCAGAAGATAAATGGTGGGAATAACTGTTGGAACTTTTGTAAAATTTATCCTTATATGAAATTTTGCCTATTTACTTTGATTTTATTACATCCTGCCACAAGCCTAAATGTTTTATGATTCTCCAAAGACTCTTGGAAAATAATGCTTTCCAAAAATGATGAATATTCTTTAGTATCCAACGAATCATGTGATTTTTGGCTTAGAAATCCATTTCCATTTTACTATAGGGATGCCTCCTTTTCTTTTCCTTTCCTTCTAGATAAAATGAAAGCATTTTTTTCTAATATTTCCCAAGATACCAACAAGAATATAAGCTAGGGAATGCCAATATCCTGGTATGAACACTACTAAGGTTAATGTGCCACCCAAGGATAACCATATTGTGATTATTTTTCCCACTTTTTTATATGGAAAGAACCAATATCCATACCTATAGTCATTAAATCTTAACATAAATCCCAAGTATTTGAAATGGGTGCACTTGGTTGATTGTTTTTTCTAACATATCTTCCAAATCATTGAAAGTGATGGTAGACTTGAGTAGGTTTACTTATATTCCAAATGAAATCCAAAATTATTTTAGAGCTCTAATGAGTCTTTACATACTATTCCTATCTACTATATCCTGCAAGAAATAGGATAACATCGTCCACCAATAGAAGGTGCGTAGACAATAGCATATGTAAATGTGTGAGTGATCAAAATAGTAGCATTTCTTAATTTGTTTAGGCATGTATCTCTTGTTTTTCATCTTCCATATTCAAAAACTAATCACGGATTTGGGTGTTGATGCCATGTATATTCTAAATGGATTGGTATCCATACCTTTCTAGATGCCCCCACACCTGCGACTGGGTAAATTTTATTTTTTTAACATACTAGTTAAATAAATATTGTTGTAATATATTTTCTAATCTCTCTCTCTCTCTCTATATATATATATATATATATCTATATTATTTTATATATATTTTGTTTTATTCTAAGTCATAGGCATAGCTACTGTAACTTTAACACCCAATTACTACAACTAGATACAAGCAATAGTTTTATGTAACCATTGTTGCAACCTTAAGTTACCGTTGTTGTTCCATTACTCAAATAAAATAATTCTCGTAGAAAGGTTTTTGTCGTGTCTCTATGCGTAAACTTCAATATTTACAAGGACTTGTTACGTATAATGATCTCTTAATATATATACTTTCTTTCATATATAATATTTTTTATTCTAAGTCACGGATATCGTATCCCCAAGCCACAACTCCTACAACCTCAAGCCATAGTTGGTGCAACTTTAACGCATAGTTACTGCAAATAGATACAAGCAAATGTTCTATGGAACCGTTGTTACAACCTTAAGTTACAGCTATTGTTCCCTTATTCAAATAAAATAATTCTCGTATAAAGATTGTTACCGTGTATCGATGCCTCAACTTCAATATTAACAAGTATTTTTCAGGTATAATAATCTTTATATATATATGTGTGTGTGTGTGTGTGTGTGTGTGTGTGTGTGTGTGTGTGTGTGTGTAGATATATATAATGTGTTTTATTCTAAGTCGCAAATGTTGCATCCCCAAGTCACAACTTCTGCAACGTCAAGCCACAGTTGTTGCAACTTTAATCCATAGTTACTGCAGTCGGATACAAGTAATTGTTTTATGGAACCATTGTTGCAACCTTAAGTTACAACTACTATTCCCTTACTCAAATAAAATAATTCTCGTATAAAGGTTGTTGTCATGTATTTGTGCCTCGGCTTCAATATTTATAAGGACTTGTTAGGTATAATGGTATCTTAATTCCCCATTGTTTTCAAAGTGAATATGGTTGATTGTAAATCCCACCATTTTCCTCTCACCATACTTTCCACTATCTTATAAATTAGTTGCGGGGAAGGGATTATGTCACTCTTTGAACTTCCACATAATCCAGAAATTTAATTCAGCATTTAAAATTCCTGCAAGTTTTTTTTGTAGACGGCCGCAACCATATTTCTGTACAGGATTGTATTTAAACACAACAACCAACATTAATGCAATTCACCAACCAGAAATTAAACAAACAGAAATTTACCCCCCAGTTTTGTAAATTCAAAAGGAGGACACGTGGAGCATTAATATTGGATCGCATGAAATTGAAGGGAATCTGAAAACCTGAAAACCGGACCTGAATTTTTTATAAGACACATTGGATTGAGAATTCGCGTTACAAATTAGGTAGACATCAGCATCCCATTTTGGAACGCGAATTTGGTTTGAAATTCAATCTATTCAGACTTTTGAAGTCCGACGAAAAGGGTTCTTTAATGTTTTGATAATTTAATTTTATGTATGCTTTAATATATACATATGTTGTAAACATATGTTATATATATATCATATGCGAAATGAAAGGTGGGCCATAGAATTTAGTTTTAATTTTATTTTTTTAAAAAGAGGGTTTATTATAATATGTTTTATATGTTACGGCATATAAAATAAAAAGGACAAAAAAGCTTGGTAGTTTTTTTTATAGACAGTACGTAAATTTTTTATTACACAACAGTGTGTAAAAAGTGAAAGACTGAGTGTAACTTTTTAAGTGTGTATGCACAGCAGTGCGAAAGTGAAAAACACAACAGAGTGTTTTAGAGACAGAGTATGTTTGTTTTGAACAGACAGTGAGTTGGTTTTATGCACCGCGTTTTGTAGCAGTCATAATTTTGTAATCCCTCTCAGTGAGGAAGAAGTGTAATAGTTTTTTTTTGAGTTATTGAAGGGAATAGAAGTTTTTTTTCAAAGTATTGAAACTCTGTCTCCTGTCAAAGAAATTTTTATTTTCTCTATGTTAAAAGAAGGGAGATTTATTCTCCATTCATTGTTCTAGAATTTTTCAATATTCCAACATGTGCAAGAACAACTTTACATGATGTAACCTATGAAATCGTAAATGGAGAAATCATAGTAACAATAAAGTAACCTATGTAACAATAAAGTCGGATTCATCCTGGGAGTGGTAATGGGAGAAATCATATTGAACAACAGGAAACATGCATAGTTGCTTACAATCAAATAGATGAAAAAACACATACAAAAAACCTAGATAATAATCGTGAACAAGCTTAATATTGAATTATGAACTATAAAGGAACTTACAAAATGTGACATTACGAACCTGGTCAAGCGCACAAGCAAAAATATCCTGGACATGACCCTGGTTGACAAGTTGTATTGCTCATGATGCAAGAGGATTTGTACCTGCACTACCAAGTCAATCAAAATCCATCATTATATGTACAATAAATACAAGTAATTGATGTAGTATTTTTTACTCTAAGATGCATTCTTATGATAATGTTAGAACATATGTTGAAAATGTCAAAACATACCTGAATAAGCTCCTCTTCATTTTAAGAACAATTTATTGGAGTCGCATGAACTTGGAACAAGCCTCCCACGATCTGAAAGAGTAGCAACTAAGTCAACAGTGACTTTTTTGTTGCTACGATGGATCGAGGGAGGTTTGCTCCAAGATTAAATTGCTCCAATAAATTATTCTCTACTAAACAGGGCCAATCACGTGAAGGTGGAAGCTCTTATGGCCCCTCCCCCCCCCCTCACATCACTCTCAATTCCCCAATACCCAATCTATATTTCATTTTTTACTTTCATGAGCATAAAAAAAAAATTCAATAACTAATAAAAAAACAATTCAACAAAAAGTACGCAAGGAAACATTGCAATTAATTCTTGACATAAAAATAGTATCATAAATGAGTTTTTTATATAACGCAAAAAACGTTCCAAGTATGGTAACATTTGTCTTATAATAATACAATATTTTACATTATCGAAATTTCTTTTTCTTCTTCCTATTTATAAAGCTCCTAATTACATCATCAATATCATCATGCTCTGCTCCTGTTTCGTGCCTTTCGACCCGCACTGCTAACCTAGTTGCGTAGTCATGATGTCTGGTCTCATCCAGTGATGGGGCATCGCCTACGAAAACAGATAATATTAAATTTTAATTGTCAGTTTTTAAATATCATTGAACTAGTTCGGTAATATTAATAAAAAAAATTGCAATGAGATTATTTACCTGGTGCACCAGTTGTCGCCGCTGACCTAGTTGCGTAGTCATGATGTCTGGTCTCATCTAGTGATGGGGCATCACCTACAAAAACAGATAATATTAAATTTTAATTGTCATTTTTTAAATATCATTGAACTAGTTCGGTAATATTAATAAAAAAAATTGCAATGAGATTATTTACCTGGTGCACCAGTTGTCGTCGTTGGGACTGTTGCCCTGTCTTCCTCTCTAGTGGTAAGATCCTCAAGGGAAACATTCTCTGTCATTTAAACAAAAAACGTTATAAGGACAAACATCAAGGTATAATTAGAAAAAATTATAAGTGGAAATTAATTACCGTCACGGCCCTCACTGATAGTAGCATTGTCGGCCTGGTCCCCACTACAATGATCAGGTTGCACGTGAGGATCATCTACATCTGGCTCTAAAACTGGGTTATTTGCCTCGTCGGTAGTGCTGCTCCCCTAATTTAAACAAAGTTTTTAGACATTAAATTTATGGACGAAAACAAACATATTGAAAGGTTAATGTTTTACCTTATCAGGCAATCTGGATCTTGGGACCTGCCCCAAGCTTCTGCGACGTTCAACTACGGCTTGATAGCTGAAATGGAAAGCGATATTTTTATCTTCCTCTGTAGTTTTTGTTCCGAAGTCATCACCCTACATTACATATGATTGTGTATTTTTAATCATATTTGATAGGATTACAAAACGTTGGAAGGCGATACAATTAATTATAAGATGTTTAGCTACTTAATTACAATTCTTGCAGCTAATTTCAAGTAGCCGCCCTGGCCTAGCTTGTGATGGCCCTTTTTTTCAATCCTAGCTTTGGTTGCCTTCGAGGTGTCAAGAAACCTAGCATCAAAAGATTGAAGTCAGATATGACGTAGCACACTTTTATTTTAGACATAGAGAAAATTAAAGCTATTGAATTAAAGTTGTAATTTACATTGTGGGTCCAGTTGGCATTTTTCCTTCTTTCTTTGCCCTTTTCTCTTTTCCGTCATGGATGAGTGCTCTCCACTCACTCTCTGGAACTGCGAGAGGACGCTCATATCTAGGGTTAAATTGAAATTGCGTCCTATAGGTGTCCCTGGTATATTTCAAATATTTGTTGGCTACCCGAGCCACCGCTGTTCTGTCAAATGTGCCGACCCCAAAAAGGGCTTCTAGATAATCTAGAAGTTCTTTTTTCAGGTTGGAATTCTGGAAATTCCACCCTGTGTGTATGGTTGGGCCAAAAATTACCAACACATGGCTCTCCAGAAACCTGTATAACTCATTGTTTCCTACAAAAAAAAAAAAGATATTATCATTAATTTAAAAATAAAAATCATGATAAATATGTTTTAGATAAAGTGCATGAAATAGTTAAAATATTAAAATTTACCTGGGAGTTGTACATGCTTTATAGGGACACCTTCATCGTTCACCAACAACGTGCCATTAATGGTCCCTGTGGAGCTGACACGTGTAGCTCCAGGAAACGCAATAATGTAGTTGGCCATATCAGCCTCATCATTGCCAACACGTTCAACGGTTGGTTGGGTGTCTGCTTGGGCAGGGTGTGTTTCTTGGCTAGCACCTAAAGGAGTAGAAGGTGTACGAGAGGGTTGTTGGGCAATCTCTTGCCCTTGTGTCCCACTACCACCAACACCGGGTTCAGCAAATTCCAGAAAACGCTACATACAAAAGAACTTTTTTTTAGTTTAGTCAATGTAAAAATTAAAAATCAAACTATCACAATTCATCTCATGCAGAACAAAAAAAATATCCTTTTGACTTTTTATTATTACCTGATATCTTTCTAGCTAGCTCATAAGTTGTTTTATCCTCTCTTCTGTTTCAGGTGTTTGAGGCACATCTATCAAAGTATTAAATTTCGACCTTGCATCTCGTGCCTTTTTTCGCAACAAGAACACTGGAGATAGGGATGAAGAAAGCTCTTCCTCAAAGAGGGAATCATCAGGTGTACCATGGCTAGGTGTCTGCATATTTGAACAAAATTAATATTATTTCAATTATTTAAATAACTAAAATACCTGAAGATAGAGCAATGATGGCACTTTACATGTTCTTCCGCTGGCCTCTTTCCGCGATCATCCCGTCTCGGGGTTGTTCCTGCACTGCTCTGATCAGTCTGCCACATTGCAATAAAATTATAAATGTAAAAATTTGAAAACAATATCTAACTTGAAAACACAAAATGAAAACTGAAATAATTTCTAATAGGACACCGGAAGACAGAGTTAGAGTTTCAAATATCCCTTGCATTGAATTCAATCCTGGAAACATGTCATTGCACATTATGGCACCCAAAAAAGAGACGAGTTGACAATGAAGACCTTATTGAATATATTGTTGGAGAAACTTCTAGTAAACTTGTTGTGAATACCTTGAGGATATTTTTGGAGCAACATTGTTGAAGCTAATGGTATAGCATTGTTGGAGACGATCTTGAAGGGCCTTGAAGTGAAGCTTTTGGAGCAACTATTGAAAAATCCTTAGAGCATTTAAGTAAGGCACTTTCTATCTTCCATCACCTCTTTCCTTTCAATATCCTTTAAACGATTTTGTTGATATTTAATGTTTGAAATCACGTTATAATTCCTTGATTATATGTGTTTGGGGACTTTCCCTTTGAAATTGCCCAAAAATACCTTGGCAATTTTATCTTCAGGATGCATGTCTGACCCTATTGTTCAATATTTTGATTGATAGTAGTAAACATAGAGAGTTAGGGGGCTCTTGACTTGTTTTGGTTGGGCCATTAGATCCCTAACATCTACTAGGGAGAACCCCCCTTGAGTTGGAGGAGAGCTAGCCCGAAGTGAAAAGAGGTTGGTGAGGTGACAATGGGGCTATTGAATTACACATGGTATCACACTTTAGATTGAGGACTTTATCTTGAGAAGTGTGATATTTTGCTATATCAATTCTCAAATTGTTTACAACACTATTGTTAAGAACTAATAAGAAGTGATTTTGAGGGGTTTTTGGGTATAAGAAACAATACCATTTAAAAACTAGGGTTCTCAGTCCTTGGCATTCCTTCACCTGGGCCTAGGGGCACACTAGAATAATTTCACACTAAACCATGAAAAATTAAAAGTAACTTAACAGATCCATAAAGTAATATTAATCATAATTCCTAATTTCCTATTGTACGATATGATGCAAATTATTCAAACATGAAGCAATGAAGACAACAATGTCTGAATTTCAAGATTGATGAACCAATACAAGAAGTTAGAAACTACAACTTTGATTCAATACTCTGTGTCCTAAATCCAAGAAGAAATCTAGTTTGTAGTACAGAACATGCATCATGTATTATCAATTCTTAATTGACAACAACTAAAGGTCATCTACCTCATCAATTCCTTCCCATTTTGTGTTTTTATGTTATATTCCTTATAAAAGTGTCAAATTTCTCTCAAAGTAAGCAACCACTGAATAAAATAAAAATAGTTGAGATATGATTGAGAAATGGTCATTTATTTCTTGAAAGGATCTTCACAATTTCTTTGGTTGTTTTTCATCTCAAGAAACAAGAAATGACCTAAGAAAATATCGTGATGTAATATAAGAAAGAACACGGTGCAATGGCCATTTTCAAAGCCAAATGATGTCCATTGAAGACATGGCATTTATTTGGTTCCTGTTTCATAGGAGTTTTGGGTAGAAATGGAACTTTTTTGTACCATTTCCAGTAGTAAAAAGGGAAAACCTTCTTTTTCCATGGGAAATAATTTACCTTTCCTTTTTCAAGATAATCTAAATCACAAAAAATATGAACTATACTGCACACATTCTTGGATAATGTGAAAGTGGAAAAGGAATACCTTACACAAGTGATTCACACATGTACATTTGAACACTAATAGATTTTTGTAGTTGAAATGAAATGCTTGTTTTCATTTAAATGTAGGGTTTTTAAAGCAGGGAGAAATAATGGCTGCCAAATTAATAAGCGTTTCTTTGAGAAAAATTTAAATCTTGTATTGGGTGATGAAGATAATAGAGGGTATTGAATCTTTATTCCTGACATCTAGAGAGAACCCTACAGCCTAACACAATCCAATGGAATTGACCAAAAAAACCCAAATAGAATCAACCCTACTATAGGAGGAAGGGCCTACAGTAAGAACTTACCATTTTGCAAGAGCTGAGGGTGAATGTTGTTCTGCAAGAGCTAAGGGCCAATGTTGTTCTGCAAGAGCTGAGGGCGAATGCAGGGCGAATGCTGTTCTACAAGAGCTGAGGGCAAATGCAGGGCGAATTTTGTTCTGCAAGAGCTCAGGGAGAATGTTGTTCTGCAAGAGCTCAGGGCGAATGTTGTTCTGCAAGAGCGGAGGGAAAATGGGCACATGATATTAGACGTTAATGTAGCACACATGGACATTTGAACACTAATATATTTTTGTAGTTGAAATGCAATCCTTGTTTTCATTTAAATGTAGGGTTTTTAAAGCAGGGAGAAATAATGGCTTCCAAATTAATAAGTGTTTCTTTGGGAAAAATTTAAATCTTGTATTGGGTGATGAAGATAATAGAGGGTATTGAATCTTTATTCTTGACATCTGGAGAGAACCCTAAATCCTAACACAATCCAATGGAATTGACCAAAAAAACCCAAATAGATTCAACCCTACTATAGGAGGAAGGGCCTGCAGTAAGAACTTACCATTTTGCAAGAGTTGAGGGTGAATGCTATTCTGCAAGAGCTGAGGGTGAACGCTGAGGGCGAATGCTGAGGGAAAATGCTGTTCTACAAGAGTTGAGGGTGAATGTTGTTCTGCAAGAGCGGAGGGCGAACGCATGCGTGATATCAGACGTTAATGTAGCTATTGTGATGGATACGAAACAATAAAATCATTTTTATGTAGCGCGCATATAAGTGTCGTTATACCGACGGCGGAAAAAGTGTCGCTATTGCGAAGGGTGCCTCCAAACGTTGCAATTGCGACACTTAGACATTGTGTCACACTTGCGACGTTTGGATGTCGTCGCAATAGCGACGCTTTGTGCCATAGTGTTGCAATTGTGACGTCTTCCTCCAAACATCGCAATTACGACACTTTTCTAAGTGTCGGTATTGCGACACTTTTCTATAAACGTCGGTATAGCGACAGATTTCGGGCGGGACGGTTGTGCCTTGTGGCATCAGTCGCCTTCAATATTTCGAAGGAAAAAACAACAGAGGGTTTGATGCAGACATTGGCGAAACTATATGAAAAACCCTCGTCCTCAAACAAGGTATTGCACAGAAGAAAGGTATTTATTTTGATGAAATATTTTCTCTTGTTGTTAAGATGACTTCAATCATAACTATCTTAAGTCTTGTAGCAGCGAAAGATTTACATCTTGAACAATTAGATGTAAAGACAACATTTCTCCATGGAGATTTGGAGGAAGAGATATACATGCAGCAACCAGAAGGATATGAGGTAAAAGGGAAAGAAAAATTGGATTGCATGTTAAAGAAGAGCTTGTATGGCTTAAAACAGGCTCCAAGGCAGTGGTATCTAAAATTTGACAAGTTTATGTCTGAACAAGGTTATACTAGATGTCACTCTAATCATTGTGTTTATCTAAAAAAACAAAATGATGGTAGCTATATTATATTGTTATTGTATGTGGATGACATTCTTGTTGCAGGGTCTAACATGCATGAAATAAATGTGCTCAAAAGAAAATTGGCAAATTCATTTGCAATGAAGGATTTGAGAGCTGCAAAATAAATCCATGGTATGAGGATAACTAGAGACAGGAAAAATCGCAAATTAACATTGTCTCAGAATTAGTACATAGAAAAGGTGTTGAAAAGATTTAATATGCAGAATGCAAAACTAGTTAGTACACCTTTTGCTAGCCATTTCAAACTTAGTAAGGAGATGTGCCCCAAGACCCACAAAGAAATGGAATATATGTCTAAAGTTCCATATGCATCAGCAGTTGGAAGCTTAATGTATGCAATGGTCAGCACAAGGCATGATATTTCACATGCAGTGGGAGTTGTAAGCAGTTACATGAACAATCCAGGAAAAGAACATTAGATGGCAGTAAAATGGATTCTCAGATATTTGAGAGGTACCACAAATCAAGCATTATTCTTTGGTGGTTCAAACATTACTCTACAGGGATATGTTGATGCAGATATGGCAGGTGACAGAGATAACAGGAGGAGCACTACAGGATATGTATTTACTGTAGGTGGAATAGCTGTCAGTTGGGTTTCAAAATCCAAAGTGTTGTTGCACTTTCAACAACAGAAGCAGAGTATGTTCCTGCTACAAAGGCTAGTAAAGAAATGATTTGGTTACAAATATTTATGGATGAATTGGGTAAGAAGCATGATATGGGCACGCTATACAATGATAGCCAAAGTTCCATTCATCTTGCAAAGAAATCAGCATTTCATTCCAGGACTAAACACATATATCTCAAGTACCATTTCATACGGCCAGTATTGGAAGATGGAGAGTTGAAGTTGGAAAAGATACACACTAGCCATAATCCTGCAGATATGCTAACAAAAGTTGTAACCAGGGAGAAACTGAGAATGTGCTCAGTTTCAATTGGTCTTCAAGGATGACAATGAAGATGAGAAACAGCCAGATCCAAAGAGGAGTCATTGTCCAGCAAATGAAGTAGCAGTGGAGTTGCTACAATCAGTCTCCAAGTGGGAGATTGTTGGGTGTGGAGCCTGATTATCTTGTTTACTTTGTATCACAGCATTAGACCCCTGTACCTTAAATGGGGCAGCAACGCCACCCGTAAATTAATTGTTGTCGTGGGTTTTAAAATTGCCTTGTAAAAGTATAGTAATTTCTAGTCAATCTGGGCCGTTCATTAGACAAACGATCTGACGGTAGAATTTATGTTTAGTTTAGGGTTTTTTTTCCCTAGAAGGCAACCCCTTGCTTTTATGAGGGTATTTTATTGCGGCTGTGTATGGTATGTGTATTCTCAGAGCGAGAAACAGAGAGGGAGACTGTGAGAGAGAACAGAGGATATTACAGTGGATCTGCTGTAGGTTGTGTCTCTTCATTTTGCTGGATAATAGAAAGGAAGGACTGGATGTTCGGGGTGGACATAGCCCAAACTAGGTGAACCATGTATATCTATGTTTCTCTTATTTTATGTGTTTTGTGTGCTTGTATTTTATGTATATTTTATGTGTTTCATTGCTCTATAATATATAATTTTCTAACAAATATTGGGGTAGCCCCTGGTGCTGCTTGGGTTGAAATTAATGACAACTGCTGATCAACAGATAGAAGGCCAGAATAACCAGCATGAAGAATATTTTGTGCAATGGCATAACTAGACATGTGACCGCCACAGGCACCACTGTGACAATCATTAAGAACTTTCTCAGCTTCCTCGAGGGTCAAACATCGACAGAGAATGGAATCCACTCCAACACGATATAGGGTATCCCAGACTATATGATAAGGTTGCGACTAATGACGGGTGCGTCGGCGAGCATCCTTCATTGTTTCGGGGAATTAACACCCTAGAGGTTGGTTGGGATTCAACC
Source organism: Pinus albicaulis (assembly GCA_034641835.2). Lineage (NCBI taxonomy): Eukaryota > Viridiplantae > Streptophyta > Pinopsida > Pinales > Pinaceae > Pinus > Pinus albicaulis. The sequence goes on from CM076579.1 coordinate 121,041,596, forward strand.
TCCACAGAGCAGGGGCGTACTACTTAACATAGACTCACACAATCATGCACGTTCATAAAAACTAAATAGAGCAGAATGAGAGGTTTACCCGTTGGTCCTACGTTTGAAGTAGATCCACGTGGAGTTCAAACTCCCTGCAACTGTCCTTCCTCCTTAACCTGAAATACAAGAAGAAACCAGCACAAAGGACAAGTTGTACAACATATTTCTACTCTATATGTTAGTGAGATTCATATAAAACATTAAATAAATCATAATGAATGCTTGTATAACAAATATTCTCATACATAAAAGCATACACTAACACGTTTATTTCGGGAACAACATGATACTTCTGTATTATAAATAGCATGTACAAAAGTAATCAAGTGGAGAGATCACCTGATCCTTCCAAGGCCTTCGCAGACCGTCGTCCGGATCCGTCCAGCCCTTGCCTCGCTAAGACTCCTTCCAAACTGGTGCATACGAGATAACATATAAAGGGATGTGTATCTCAAGGAAACAAGGGTTTCCTATAATGAACTGGGAAAGTGCAGGAGGCACGGGGAATCAGACTTGGATAGGGAATACCAACAGAGTATAATATCAATACTTTCTCTCTCTCCCTTAGGCCATACACATGAGGGATTTTTATAGTCCCTCCAAGTAGTTTCAGCAGTTGGAAACAGTTGGCCACGGGCTGGGGTGGTTGAACTACCTGAGTAACCATCAACCCAGCGCGAAATTAGGGATTTTTATATATATATTTTTAATCATTAAAATGGCATACGCGGAAAAGTCTAGCTGTACTCGCGTATACACGCGGAAAAACACGGGCATAGTCGCGTATGAAGGATTTTCCACTGTTTTTAAGTGAATTTGTCCAAGTGTGTAGGAATGGGTGCCCATAAAGCCATGAAGCAATCATGAATCATGTCAAGGTGAGAAATGATGCTATAACAGATGCCCCCTAATATATGAGGTCAGAAGGGGTACATGATGGCCGAAATGTATTATGCACATAGAAAGAACTTCGCAAGGACAAGAGAGGACTTCACCAGATTTCAGCCTGCTAAAAACCAATGAAAGAAACCAGAGAGTCAACTCATGCTGAGGCGGGCATACCCATGCTCAGTCAAAAATACATCATATGGAAAGTACTGAAATAGATCCAATATGTATACAAGTATAACTGAACTGAAAGTACATAGTGAATCATCTAAGCAGGGCCCGGAAATACAAGTCCGTATCAATGTCCAAGTATCACATATAGAAAGCTGATCAAAGATGGTGCAACTGGATGTCTGATCAAATAAGTAACTGAATCTCCAAGTACCGGATCATAAGTGGTAGATCAAACGGTACAATCACGCAACTCGGGGACCAACATATAAGATGCTGCTGTGCTGAACTGCAACATATAAGGGTGGACGGCAACACTGGCAGAAACTGAAAGGACTGTCAACAGTGAAGCGAGAAATGCTGATGCTACCCGAGGTCTTCACCGATCACAACGGCACAATTCTACACACTGGGAATAAATGAGCTGAAGTCGACCATGTGAGAAATCGTTGGATTACCGGGCATTGATGTATCCCGTTAACCAACGCGAGACAACCCACCAATAATGATAATGAGTGTCAAGGTGCCCCAGTACAATCTGACAAGTGCGAATGAATGAGTTGAAGTCGAACACTTGAAAGAATCTACCAATCAGGAGGCAATGATGAATCCCCACTGTCGATAGCGAAGAGTCTGCCACTGATGACTGCAAACCCTAAGGTACCGACAAAAAGACTCTAGACCTTATTCCCAGAGCAATGAGTCGGAGTCGATGGGAAAAGATCTGCTGGAAGGAAGGCATTAAGGCATCCCACATCAGTCCAGCGCGAGTGTAACCCGCAGGCCAAGATTTGGAAGGAATCAGACGAAGTAGAGTGATGGAACCAAAGCCGAAGTACGTTTCCGACGTGCACAAGATGAAGCTAGCGCACGGAAGAAACCCTCTGAACCAACCAATAATGAAAGCTGACACAGAGGCGAGAAATCCACCGATAGGGTCAAATGGAAATCCGGGTACTGCACGAATCCCAAGTGTGATAATGTGTGCTGACGTCGAACACAGGGGAAACCACTCAGTCAAAGACCCATGATGATGATCAAATGCTGAGCACGAGGTCACCTATCAATGATGAAAATAGGCCCAAGGTGTGGCTCTAGGTTTTCTCTCAGAGCAATGTGTCGTAATCGATAAGAGACAAACCCGCCGGCAAGAAGTCAATGGGGACCTTCTCAAACCAGCACGAGCAGAAGACCAAAAAAATCTGATGTGATAGAACATGATACTGACAAGACCGGGAAGGCCGACTGAATAATGAGTCAAGAGACACCGCAGAATGGCCGACTCGGGCTAGACTTCCCTTGAACAAAAGCACGACTCTGTGATGACCATGGCAGTAAAAAGTGACACTGTATAAGTCTGTCTTGCAGGAGGCAAAACAAACTCTCCATATGATTGGAAGAGATAACCAACCGGGGGAGAACTGACAAGTGAAACATGGTAAAGGGTGAACCTAGGTCAAACTAGAACCATCCCAAATGAAGGAAATATATATAAGTATATGTGCTTTGTTCAAGGGCGACAAACTGACTCTGTACTGCCATCAAAATAATGAAGATACATCCCGTTCCCGCTCTTTTTGTTATATTTGATTTTTTTGTCTTTTTTCATATAATAAGCCTGAAAAAGAATAAAAGAATGCTATGGTACAATGGATAGAACGAGTATCAAGAAAGCAGATGCACTAGTTCCGGGGATTGGAACAATCCTATGCTCAATGCAAGGTGGCAAAAACTGGTCAGTGATACTCAGAGGAACGTTCCATCCATGGGTACAAAGGTGTCAAGTCGTGATAGCTAAGTGCATGTAATGGTTAACTTGTACAGAAAGTCAAGGTCAAAAGTTGGCTTAAACATCGAGTCCAAATGAAGCCGGCTAAAGGCCAGGATAAACAAGTAGCCAATATGCAATGCGGTAATACAACTTAACGACACCAGGGAGCCTCTAGGGTATAAGCCAGAAAAATGATAAGTGATGAAGGAGAAGAATGAAGCTTCAACACGAAAGACATGGCGGGACTAAAGAGGACTCCCGAGCCTACATAAAAAGCAGCATGGGAAACAAGTGATAGCGAGGAACTAACTAGGAAGCCCATGTAAAGGAAGGCTCTACCATCAAGTCATGATTTAAAAAATCGGCGAGTGAAATGGGTGTAATGCTCATGACCTGATGGGATCGACCCTAAGGCAAGTGATCAGTATGGAGGCTAGTATGCAAGATGCAACGGAAAGTGATTCCCTGACCTATATGCAAGTGAAGATCATATACCTGCCGTGAAGAGTCGGAAATCATGGATCAAAAATCCGAAAAACCCCAAAATCGTCAAAATGTACCTGAAAATATACCAAACTGGGCACTTCCAAGCAATCGAGTTATACAGCATAGAATAGATCGAAAAAATAAACATAAGGAAATTTTTCCGAAAATTTTCAATTTTTAGCCATAAATACACAAATTACCTCTCATTTGGTTCATTATTGCGTAGCTGATTTGGAAAAAGAGCTCTGGAGCTAAAAACTTGTTTCGTCAAATCAGGAAGAACCGACCGTCGGAATTCAGCGAAACTTCAGGTAGGCTCCTTAATCATCCTGTTTATTCATTTTGTCCGTTTAAAAATTAAGTGAATTTTTACCTTGAAACCCTTATTAAAAAATGCGTATCTGCGCATACGCGGGTTCAATGAAGGCAAGCCGCGTATACACGCGACTGTGCACAGGGAAAGTCGCGTATGCGCAGGTCCATTTTCAAAAAAGTGTTTCTAATGCAAATTTTGATGAAATTTTTCAGGATGACTATCTCTTGGAGGGAACTTGAGCATAGTGCAGTAGACCAAGAGGTCATGCAGGACCGCGCAGCTCAAAATATCCTCCGAAACTGCGGATTATTGAAATTCTTCAAAATGCCCAATATGAAAAGTAATGTGCGATTGCTTGAAATGCTCGTAAATTACTGGGAACCAGATCAGGATTGCTTCATAATTGATCAGATGCCTCTACGCATAGAAGTGGAGGATATATATTTCATCACTGGACTCTCCAGGAGGGGAGACCCAGTAGACCTTCACGGAAAACCCCTGGGAGGGTTAATTGTGGAAGACTATGTCCAAATATATTGCGTAGATAATTCCAAGAAAGTTGGAACACAGATTGCTATTAGAGATATCAGGGATTTGCACATGAAGATCCTCCTGTTCACTATCGGCAGAGTGGCAGGATCTGCCTCACTGCATCAGGCTTCCAGGACGCACATGAGCATAGTTGTAGAGTGCTTAGTTCATGTGTATGATTGGTGCACAGCCCTGCTACTGAATATGAAACAACAGCTGACTTCTATTCGCCAGACCAAAACTAAACACTTTGGCTATGGTACCATTTTGACTACATTCTTCTTCGAGATAGTTCCAGCTTTGAGACCCAGAGTCATCTCGACTATCAGCAGCCCGCGGGACCCAAGAATTGCCCGTTGGGCAGACATGATGAAGAGACTGGGGGGCAGCGAAGTACCCCGAACCACGTGGGACGATGAGTTCTTCCTATGGTGGGGAGAACAGATCATCACAGTGGACGACTATCCCTATGCTGGGATGGATTTCCGAGGAGATCCAGATCTAGTACTTCCACCCGGCGCAGCATGGGGAGCAGTCGGTAAGTTTTTGCAAAAATTTTGACTTATATGATTTTTTTGGATTTTTCAATTATGTATGAAAAAATGAAAAACAAACATGTTTTTGGATTGGATTCATAACGACTGACAATAAAAAATGATCATGTTTCAGATATTGGACCAGTTCGTCCTGAGGGCCTACCGCGCCACAAGCGCCGCAGAGGTGAGGCGGAGACAGTGGATTCCGACAGGACACTCCAGGCCGTTCAGAGAAACTTGGAGGGATTGACCCGCCAAATCCCTATGGCTGCCGTGGAGGACTTGCCGGAAGCCGTCCAAAGACGGGTTGTAGGAGTACCCCGTGACTGGGTTAGACTATTCCGCCGTGTGGCCACTGCAGTTATGTTCTATAGGAACACGACTTCTGGGCAGGGTCCTCAGGAGTAGATAGATTTTATATATTAGATGACTGTATATTTTTTGAGACTGGACATGATGGGGCATAAGCCCAAGTTTTGTACGAGATTATGGATCCAAATTTTGTAAAGTTTTTGACATACCGATGATATATATACAGCGATATTTGATGTGATGTGATAAATGTATCAAATGTATGATGTTTTTTATGATTAGAATTTATTGTATTGAATGATTAATATGCCAATCTAAAGCTTGATTAGCCAATGAGTCAGCAAACCAATTGTCAGCTCGAGGAATATGAATGAATGTTAAAAATTGAAATGACCTTTGTAACAAACGTACCCTCGAGAACAATCGTAATAAAACTGGATCTCGTACCCGATAAGTGTTGTTCAACTGCGACACCACCAGCTGGGAGTCCAAGAAAACTACCAACGAATCAACACCCAAGGATATTGCCTCCGAGAGTAGATGAATGACTGCAGTGTATTCTGCTACGTTATTGGAAGCAGGACCAATGCAGACTCCTCTTGATACCAACAGCTGACCGGAAGGATAATGAAGCACCCAAGCCGCGGAAGCTAAGTTCCAGGTGTGTCTACTAGCACCATCGACGAAACCAAAATGACTCATGACATCAACACAACCTGCCAAAGCAGATCAAAAACATCACCATCTCATCAAAAATCGAAAATCAAACAGATATGTACAAGACAAAAAACCTACTATATACAAAGCAAAATGCCAGGCCAAAGCCTAGGCATAATACTTCTTCAGATAGAGCCCATTTCGGGGCTCCGGCAACTCATTCCCTTCGAAGTCAACCAAGGTATACGCGCCTTTCTTAAGGACCTTCTTAACGATATAGGGGCCATACCACATTGACTTAAACTTTCCTGCCCCCAAGGCATCTTTTTCTTGGGCATAGACCAAAACAAGGTCACCTTCGGAAAAGACCCTAGGCTTAACTGCCTTATCGTACTGAGCTTTAACTCGGTTTTTATGGGCTTCATTCAACGTGGCGGCATCTCGGCGCTGCTCATCAAGATGTTCCAGATGAAGAAGCCGCTCTGCCAGACTAGAAGTGTCAGGAAGAAGCTCAACAACTAATTTAAGGGAAGGAATCTCGCATTCAATGGGGAATACGGATTCCACCCCGTGGACTAACTGAAACGGAGTAAAGCCAGTTGCAGTTTTAACTGACGTCCTGTATGCCCAGAGTGCGGGATATAGCATAATGTGCCAGTTGGATCTATGTTTATCAATCGTCCGTTGAAGAATTGTCTTCAAGGACTTATTCACGGCTTCCACCTGGCCATTGGCCTGAGGATAATATGGAGATGAATGCTCCTGCCGGAAACCCAATTTAAGAGCCAACTCGGCCATCATACTGTTCTGAAAGTGACTGCCATGGTCAGTGACAATCTCTCTAGGTATACCGAAACGAGCAATGACTTGGTTGAAGAAGAAAAGAGCTGCAGTCTCACCATCGTTCCCAAAAGTAGGCATAGCTTCGACCCACTTTGTAAAGTAGTCTACTGCTACGATAATGTACTTGTGACCTTTTGCCGAAGGCGGGTTACAAGTAGTATAATCCATACCCCACTTTGTAAAGGGGCCGACAGTAACGACTGGAAAAAGCGGAGCTGGATGAGCGCACATTTTTCGAGTATACACTTGACAAGGATGACACTTCTTGACCGATTCAATACAATCTTTGAAAATCGAAGGCCAGAAGTAGCCAGCACGCAAAATCTTTTGGGCTGTAGCAAGCCCTGATAAATGACCCCCACAAGCTCCACCGTGAGAATCATTAAGCACGGCCTCAGCTTCTTCGAAAGTTAAGCAGCGTCTTAGGATTGAATCAACCCCTCGACGGTACAAAGCATCACCAATAATCAGATAACTTTTAGCTAAGTGACGCGGCTTACGACGCTCATCTTTCGAAAAAGAAGAGGGAAACTTCGCAGTCTGGAGATATACAATGATGTCCCCATACCAAGGATCTTGTGGAGAGATCAGAAACAAGTGCTCGTCCGGAAAGGATTCATCATAGATCATCTCCTCTCCACAAGGCAACTCGGAGATCAATTCGCAAAGACTAATGACTTCTTGGATTTGGCAGACAGGAACTCTAGATCAAATTCTTGTAAAATCACAATCCATCTATTATATTTGCCCCCAATCACTCGCCTGCTGAGGACAAACTGAAATGGATTGGCAGCTGCCAAGACATAAGTTTTGCGAAGAATAATATAATGCCGGAGTCGCTGCACAGCATGGACTGCTCCTAAGGCTAATTTTTCTATCGGGGTGTATCGAAGTTCAGGTCCTACCAGTCCTCGACTAAGGTAGTAAATAACATGCTCAATAAGAGCATCATCCTCCTGAACCAGAACCATACCAATGGTAGATTCTGCTGTAGCCAGATACAAAAGAAAATCTTTGCTATAATCGGGTGGACTCAGTAAAGGAGCAGAGGTCAATGCCTTTTTCAAGGCATCGAATGAGCGTTGAGCGTAGTCGTCCCAAAGAAAAGGAACTCCTTTCTTCAACAGTCTCATATATCCCTTTGTAATCTCGGCATAGTTAACGATAAACCTCCGAAGAAAGTTAGACTTCCCTTGGAGACTTTGAAGCTGACGGATTGAAGACGGGGGAGGCAACCGAAGTATTGCCTCAACCTTGAAGGGATCTACCCTTATCCCTTCCCTAGACACGATAAATCCCAATAGCCGACCGGATGTTACCGCGAAAACGCACTTGTTCGGATTCAAACGAATTTTATAAAAACGACATCTTTCAAATATTTTCCGGAGGTGACCTGGATGATCCATCCTCTTTCGAGAATGAGCAGCTAGATCATCTAAGTATGCCTCGATGATTTTCTTGATGTCGTGGAAGGCGTAAGACATGGCCCGCTGAAAAGTAGCTCCAGCATTTTTAAGACCAAAAGGCATTTTCTTATATGCAAACGTACCCGAGGGACAAATAAATGCGGTCTTATGTTGATCTTCTGGACGGATAGTAATTTGATTATAACCAGAGAAACCGTCCATGAAGGAGAAAATCTCGTTACCGGCACACTCGTCAATAATCTGATCAATGAAAGGTGTGGGGTAATTATCTTTAGGACACGCCTTATTTAGGTCTCTGAAATCGATGCACACTCGAATCGTTCCTTGCTTTTTATCTACAGGAACGGGATTTGAAACCCATTCAGTCAGAGGAACTAGGAAAATGAATCCCGCCTTAAGCAGCTTTTCAACTTCAGCTTTGATAGCTGCTGCCTTCCTAGGATTAACCGGACGAAGTTTTTGCCTGACCGGCTTAGCGTTTTCATACATCTTGATCTCATGCTGGACGATAGATGGGTCTATGCCAGGCATTTCCTCATAAGACCAAGCAAAAACATCCCTATACTCTTTGAAGAGCTCGGTATAGATTTGAATCTCGTCACTGGAACATTCAGCTCCAATGAAGACATTCTTGACAATATTGGGATTCCTGGAGATGTTCACCGGGATAGTAGGAGAGATCACAGCCATGTTCCCTTCAGCATAAACCTGTGCTGGTGCTAAGGGGCTCAAGACTGGGTGAACAGGTCCAGGAGACTGAGGACTTGGAAAACTAGCTTCGACTTCGCTCAAGTCAGGTAGGAAGTAAGACCGATGATGCAAGTCATCCCACGGTCTCTCTATACCTGTCATTGCTTCCAGGATGGCCTCTTCAGATGGAAGAGTGGTATCTAGACAATCCTGGGCAGAAGAAGAAGTAAGCGTCCAAGCCAGAGCCACATCACCATCCAACTCTTCCGGCGAAAGAGGAGCTGGATCAGATTCTGCAGTGTCAACAACAGACTGATATGCAATCTCAGCTGCAGAAATCGGGAATGCCATTCCACCCACTTTCCCTTCCTCCAATGTGGCTGTTGGAGAAGGTAAGGTCCAAGGGTCCGAAAAATAATGAGTTCGAAAGAACTCTCTTCGAAGGGGAGCCTTGGAGGATGAAATAGCATTAATAGACACCTTAGGAGGAGGAAGATCAAAAGAACCCATCGGGGAAGAATACATTCCAACTCCTAGATTCTCGACAGGCGCCTTAGTATTATCCAACTTAGGAACAGATGAGTCAGAAGGCGCATCCAGGTCTACAGGAGGACAGTCCAGTTGATCCACTGTGACTATCCTCCCTTCGTGGGGGAAACATACAATTCAAAATAATGAGGATGCAATGGCATCCATCTCATATATCCAGTTCCTCCCCAGCAGAAGGTTGTAGTCCAAGGCTGCATCTACTACCTCAACTTCTATGTTAACGGTTTTGCCCCAAACACAGATGGGCAAAGCCGGGACAATACCATGGGGTCTGTGAGAATGACCATCGAATGCAGTAAGAATAGTGCTAGACAGAGCAGCTTTTGGAGATCCAAGTGTCTTCCAGCATGCGAAAGACATCACGCAAGTAGAAGCACCCTCATCAACAACCGTGCGAAAGATGTTAGTCTTCCGATACGATGATTTAATATGGAAGGCCATGTGATGAGGAAGTCTCTTCTTAAAATTATTCATATCAAAGGTAATCATAAGAGAATTTTTCGGATCAATAGCCCCAATGGCAGTGAGCAAAGCACTGCGCTGAGCCGGACAAGACTGGAGTACCTCTAAGGCAGACATAGCACAAGGACTCTGCGCCAGATCTTCTACAATCGAGTAGTTCTGGGCAGCTCTCGCGTTCGGATTAATCGTTGACCGCTTAGAGGATGCCTTCGGGATCCGAGGCATAGACTCGACAGTTGGCTTCGTGATATGAAGCGGCTCAGTAGCATCAGGAACTTCCTTAGCTTTCGAAGATTCCTCTCCGCCATAATCAAGGGATCTCGTAGCGACATCCACGTGAGCACTCATCATAAAGATATTCGATGGAATTTCCCCTTCCTGGGCACCTCCAGAGGAAGCCCCAGGATTTTGGTTCGCGCCAGCAATTAATTGCTGCCCTTGGGGAAAAGGGTTTGTTAGCACAGCATGGGAACTAGAAGAACCCTGCTGAGATAACAGGCGCTGAGCATCCTGAATTTTCGGGCAAAGGTGTGTGAGATGGTCTCCAGCACAAAGCTTGCATGGAAACTTCACTTTCTTTTTCTCCTTTTGACCCTCACCAACACACTCGTTGGTTTTATTTGCATTGCCCTTCCAATTCTTGCCCTTCTTCTTGTTATTACGTCCCTTCTTCTTCCCATCGGATTGTTGATTTCCTTTGGGTTCTGAAGATTGGACGGCATTTATGGACAAAGAGTGGGAAGGTGATGAATCAGTAGGCACAGCCTGACCAGAAGGAGCAGATTGTAAAGACAACTACTGCAATTGAGAAAGCAGGCTGGCTGCACTACTACTGACCGATCCGACAAGTCCGTCACCATGCGGACCAGGTTTGGGTTTCGATAAATCCAACTTGGAGCGAGGAGCATTTGGAAAATACTTATAAAGTACCCCAGACTGAGAATAGATCAGTTCTAACTGCTGGGCCCTAAAGATGGCCTGCTCCTCGGAATATACCCCTGATAGGGATACATCCTTTGAAATGTCTGACTGAAGCGATTTCAAAAACCACTCGAGAAGGAACTCACCTGGAATATGAGCTTTGATAAGCCTCTTCCTTCTCCTCCATTCCTGAATATGATCAGAAATGTGAGTTGCCTCATCTTGCTTAAAATTAGCCAGGAGTTCGGTCCCAGCCTCATATCTGACAGGCAACTGAAAATGGTTCAGAAAAGTGATAGCCAGTTCTCCAAATGTGGCGAAACTGCCCCCAGTGAGCTCTATATACCATTTTGCGGCATTTCCAGTTAAGGTGCGTTGAAATAATCTCAATCTAATCGAGTCGTCGATCAGAGAGTTTGAAGAGCACCATAAGTGGAAAGTGGTGATGTGGTCTACCGAGTCTTCACCATTCTTACCTTCAAACTTAGGAATGTCTGAAGGAAGTTTGGTTGGAACCGGAGGCCACCCCGGACTATACCGAATCGGGTCATTAGTTAACTTCGACAAGTCTGGCAAGTTTAACGTTGCCAGAAATGGTAATCGAGGTGGAGCCTGAGAATTCCATCCTTGATGGGATGGATTTCTAACATTCTGAAAAGAATAGCCTGGATTTGATGAGGCACCAGGCTGCCAGAAAGGACCCGTAGAAAACGGAGAAGAACCTCCTCCCCACGCCGAGTTACCAAAACCCAGACTAGTTCCCCCCGCTGAAGTATTGACTGAAGAGGAAAGCCCCTGATAGGGGTTCCACGCATTAGATAGAGGAGAAAAAGACTGATAAACACTCGATGCAGGGAAAGAAGCATTCCCTTGATGACTCGCGAGGAACTGATTCCCTGCCCCCGACGTTGCAAACATAGGATTCCATCCCATAAAAGCAGTCGAACTTGGCCCCTATGCCCAAGGGTTGAAACTCTGGGTCTGGGACATAAAAGGAAACGACCCTAAAGAAGGATTTGGACTGGGAATATGCCCAGTCCCAAAGGGGAAACCCTGAAACGAAGCTGATCCACTAGCCATGTTAGACATGGGCGTAGATCCAGTTGCACCGGCGGTAAAGGAAAAAGAGGGATTTCCAGCAAATGGACATCACGGAAACGAAGGACAGTTGAAAGCATATGCTTGGGTGAACCAGAGCCAAACATAGCGGTGCTAGAAGCACTCGAAGATAGAGCGAGAGTGCCCCCTGCTTCCGACGAAGCGAGGGTCGAATGCCGCGGCACTCACGGTAGAGAGCGGCGTTCCCAGTCGTGGCCATCGAAAGATAAGAAAGATATGGAAGATCCGGCGGTCTCTCAGACTCCGGTCCGACGTACTGACTAACAAACGGATGATCAAGAGGAAGAGGAGATGGACCTGTAGCTGCAGGCTCAGGTATATCTTCTATCTGAAAATCTTCCTCCTGAGGAAACAATACTCTCGAGGTGAGCGGAACGCTCCTCTTGGAACCGACACCGGAATCAGCAACGAAACCTTGAGACCTTGGTGGAGGATCTCTCTCCACGGCGTCGGAAGACTCCACGGGGTGAAAACCACCTTCCGTCGCTCCCTACGCCTTCTCGAAGAAGGCTCTGCACTCTCGGGAGATAACCCCCGGACTCTCCTCGAACGTCGAGGCGCTTGATCAGCCACTTTTACAAATTTATTATATTAGACTCAAGAAAAGTGAAAAGCTAGGCAAGCTGGGAGCAAAGAGCACTCACTAAAATCAAAACCCTGAGAAACAGCAAGCAAACAGCCTCCAAGTATTTTCGCTCCGGGTGATGAGGACCGGACACCAAAATACAGGAAAGCGAAGTATAGGACCTTCCGAAAGCAGTCTGGGATGATTAGGGCCCAGAACAACTAGCGAAGGTATCAGAAGCAGTTACGCCGACCTCCTAACAACAGCCTTTGCCGGCTCAAGCACCCAAGCTTCGCAAGGGCACCCCCCAGAAGTACTGCTGGAAGTGATGCGACGTCTGCCTCAGGTACCACGGGTATTCCCCCCCGCAGTCACCTGTGTGGAACCTAGGAATAGCAACTATGGACACCAATCCGTATCAGAAGCTGGGCGGAACGGTCTTGAGGTCAGATTCAGCTAATCGGAGGGGGGGTATCCCTCTTCTTAACCTTCACTTCCCCTCGCGCTTGACTCTCGGATGAGAGCTTTCCCAGTCCACCTCACGAAGTTGGATTTCGCTCAATTAATCAACTTCATGTTTGTTTGAGCGGCCTTGGAGAGTTAACTCTCCTCTCACCTATTCCAAGGCCCTACAACCTAGCTAGTTGGTGATTGACACTTAGTAAAACTTGCTAGTTGATTTTAGATTAAATCGCTTATTTTAAGGGATGTTGTATTAAGTCACAAGGATATGGAGTTGAAACCAATGGTGTTTTGACGCGAAAGAAATTAATAAAAACCTGACTACATGCACATGCAGTTCTTTGTCTTTCGATGAAGAGCAATTTCTATATAAGTTCTACGAGACTAAAAAATGTATTTTTCTTTTCGAATTACAAACTCACACTCACAAAAACTAAGAAGCTAACTAAATGATTTAATGCACCTAATGCAAATTACCACTAGCATGTAAATTCTAAGATGCAAAAAGTCCCTTGAAACAAGGTGAAATTTCCCAAAAAGCTCCTTCAGTTTTAACTCATCTTTTGTTGTCCAGAAAGCCAATTCTTGAAACAAGAAATCTTAGTATAAGACAACAAAAATACTTGACAACAAGAAAAAGAAATCAAATGACAACTTCTCCTCAAAATCAAACCAAAAACTAGAAGCAAGAAACTTCACTAAAGCTTCAAAAGATATGGCCAAACGAAAATGAAAAATGCAACAAAAACAAAAACAAAACCAAATGTTTTTTGAGTTTTTGAAATGCAAAAAACAAAAAGCAAAATGAATGTTTTTTGGGCTTTTCATTTTTATAAAACAAGAGCTCAAGAATACCAAGCACAACTATCCCAATTCAAGCCAAAACGAGACCGAATTTCAAGTACAAACTTCAACTATCCTCCCAAACCTTATAAAGCTAATGATAGCAAGATCAATAAGAGAAACGGAAGACCAAAAACTCAGCCAAGCAGCCTAGACGAATAGTGCAAACTTGCCGCAACAAAAGACTCCAAAGAAGCAAGAAAATTTCTTTGAAAATTGCAACAAAACCCTAGCCTATGAAAACTCAAGAAAACCAATCGAAAACAAAGCAAAGAATGCAATGCAAAGCACAACACAAAGATAGGAGCGAGTCAGTGAGCAGAAGCTCTCTGTTCTGATAAAGCAGAACAGCCAAGAATGCTCAGAAAGCAATCTTGGAACTCAATCCAGGAGTGCCAGCACCAACACGAACACTCTGCCAAAAAGATTAGTTTTCGAACAAACGAAAGAGAAACAAGACTTGAAACCACTTCTGTCACACTCCAGTAAGTACAAAGACTCTGCAGACACAGGCCTTCACAGCCAGAAAAGACCAAAAACACCAGAATCTTAAAATTTCAAAATTTGCCTAGGTATACGCGACCTAGCAGTTATGCAACCAGCGTGTATACGCGTCTGTGTATAGGGAAACTCGCGTATACGCGGATCCTTTTACACAAACTCGCGGGTATACGCGACTGTGTGCAGACAAAAAGGCGTATACAAAGAAAGATAATGAAAAACAAAAAAGACAAGTCTGGGAAAGACACCAAGACTTCAGACTGACTGCAAGAAAGAAAACTGGACTGTAAAAGACAGAAAAAACTGTTGGCAACCTACCAAACAGCTGAAACAACCCAACAGGAGAATCACAAAAATGTTATCCCCAGCGGAGTCGCCAGTTCTGTTTCGGGGAATTAACACCCTAGAGGTTGGTTGGGATTCAACCTCCACAGAGCAGGGGCGTACTACTTAACAGAGACTCACACGATCATGCACATTCATAAAAACTAAATAGAGTAGAATGAGAGGTTTACCCGTTGGTCCTACGTTTGAAGTATATCCACGTGGAATTCAAACTCCCTGCAACCGTCCTTCCTCCTTAACCTGAAATACAAGAAGAAACCAGCACAAAGGACAAGTTGTACAGCATATTTCTACTCTATATGTTAGTGTGATTCATATAAAACATTAAATAAATCATAATGAATGCTTGTATAACAAATATTCTTCATACATCAAAGCATACACTAACACGTTTATTTCGGGAACAGCATGATACTTCTGTATTATAAATAGTACGTACAAAAGTAATCAAGAGGAGAGATCACCTGATCCTTCCAAGGCCTTCGCAGACCGCCGTTCGGATCCGTCCAGCCCTTGCCTCGCTAAGACTCCTTCCAAACTGGTGCATACGAGATAACATATAAAGGGATGTGTATCTCAAGGAAACAAGGGTTTCCTACAATGAACTGGGAAAGTGCAGGAGGCACGGGGAATCAGACTTGGATAGGGAATACCAACAGAGTATAATATCAATACTTTCTCTCTCCCCCTTAGGCCATACACATGAGGGCTTTTTATAGTCCCTCCAAGTAGTTTCAGCAGTTGGAAACAGTTGGCCACGGGCTGGGGTGGTTGAACTACCTGAGTAACCATCAACCCGGCGCGAAATTAGGGATTTTTTATATATTTTTTAATCATTTTAATGGCATACGCGGAAAAGTCTAGCTGTACTCGCGTATACACGCGGAAAAACACGGGCATAGTCGCGTATGGAGGATTTTACACTGTTTTTAAGTGAATTTGTCCAAGTCTGTAGGAATGGGTGCCCAAAAAGCCATAAAGCAATCATGAATCATGTCAAGGTGAGAAATGATGCTATAACATTCATCAACTCAGATCATAAAGTAGAAGTTTGGAGATAAACGATGATATCACCATACCACGGATCAAGGGTGCTAATCAAAAAAAGTGTATCGTCTGGAATGCATTCCTTAGAACGAGACGGAGGAGAGTCTGAAGGGAGGGAACAAATCAAATCAACAAAGACTAGTGATTTCTTCGACTCTGCAGCAGTAAATTCCAAATATAACTCATGCCCCCCAGCAATTGTCGAGACAATATATAGGTCATGGGGTTGCAATTATAAATCACTGTCATTGTACGCAAAATAATGTAATGACGAAAACCCTGAACTTCTTGAACTGCAGCTAGCGCTAAATTCTCAACATGTGCGTAGTGTGTCTCGGGATCGAGAAGTTACGAGACAAGTAATAGATAACATGCTCATTACCATCATCATCATCTTGTACCAAAACCATGGCAATCGTATTGAAAGCGGCGGCTAAATAAAGGGAAAATCACGATGATAGTTAGGATGACGCAACATAGGAGCGTTGACAAGCAGCGTCTTCAGGGCCTCAAAAAACTTCTGAGCAATCTCATCCCAACAGAATGGGATGTCTTGCTTTAATAAATGTGTGTATCCTTTAGCCACTTCTGAATAGTTGGGTATAAAACAGCGTAGAAAATTAGCCTTACCTTGCAAACTCTGCAACTGGTGTAATGAGGAGGGGGAGGGGAGGTTGATAATAGCCTCAACCTTGAGAGGATCAAGGCAAATTCCATCTTTGGACACGATAAACCCTAAAATTCTATCGGAATCAACGCAGAAGACACACTTCTGCAGATTAAGTCGAATGTTGTAGCGTCGACAAAGAAGAAAAATCTGACGAAGATGGTTAGGATGGTCCATACGCTTAGCTGAATGAGTGGGAAGATCATCCAGATAAGGTTGAACTATGTGACGAATATCGTGAAAAGCATATGACATCGCTCGCTGAAACGTAGCTCCAGCATTCTTTAAGCCAAAAGGGAGCTTCTTATAGGCAAAATTATCCCAAGGATAGATAAAGGCAGTCTTATGTTGATCAGTTGGGAGAATGTTAATCTGATTATAACCAGAAAAATTTTCCATGAGGGAAAAAATCTCACTCCTGGCACAGTCATCAATGATTTGATCGCTAAAGGGAGTCGGATAATTTTCCTTGGGACAAGCTCGATTAATATCATGATAATAAACACATTCACGAATATTTCTCTGCTTCTTATCTACAGGAACAATATTAGAGACCCATTCTATCAAACGAATCAGATAAATAAAACGAGCTCTAAGAAGTTTTTCAACTTCACCTTTAATGGTAGCAGCTTTTCTAGGATGCACTGGATGAAGACGCTGGCAAACAGGCTTCGAACCAAATAAGTAGGTATTTCATGCACCACGACACTAGGATTTATGTTGGGTATTTCTTTGTATGACCATGCAAATACATCATGGAACTCGTGAAAAAGGCTATAATAAACGTGTACTTCATCGGAAGAACAAGTGACCCCGATATGGATGTTCTCGACAATTCCCGGTTTAACATAAATTTCAATAAGCATCATCTGTGTAATATCGCTCAATTACCTTCTGTAAAGACGTCATGTGTCAAAACAGGCAATTGAAATGGAGGAGAAGGAACCTGAGATGCAAAATGCTTGAGACAAGTAGACATGGCCCCGAGGCCAGGCATAAACGAGGAACGATGATGACCATCATCCCACAGAAGATCCTCAAGAGACATGGTTTCCACGATGGCCTTATTAGAAGGAAACACTTCTTTCAAAGGATCAGACGAATCTGAATCACCAAGCCAGGTGGATTGAGAATAAATGTCAAGAGACATACTCAAAGGAGCACAATCAGAGGGCAGATGTTCCGAAGCAACAATGAGTTCACAATAATCAATCTCAATCGGACTCAAAGGCATCGAATCTCCAAAGGAATCAATCTGTTCAGGGGAAGGAATAATCCATGGGTCATTAGATTGAGAGATCATATGAATCTGAACAGTGTTTGGTGGAGGAAGAGGAAAAATACCCGTGAGGGCAGGATCTTTAAAAAGACCCGGCCCTACACTCTCGTAGGGAGTAGGAATCTGATCCACATACGGAACGTTGTTCTCGGAAGAATAGGTGAAGAAAGACAATTGATCAACAGTAACAATATTTTCTTCATGTGGAAATTTCAAAACACGAAAGAGAGTAGACGGAACACATAACATGGCGTGAGTCCAACTGTGACTGAGGAGAAGATTGTAATTGAGTTTAGCATCAACGACTTCGACCTTGACATTGATTGTCTTCCCTTTCAAAGTAATTGGTAAACTAGCGAAAACACCTAAAGGTTTTGATTCTCTTCCATCGAATGCTTTGAGGGCATTTGGTGATTAATTCAGGGCTGGAGAACCAATACCTTTCCAACACGAAGATGACATGACGCAGGTTGATGCACCTTCATCCACAAATGCTCGATGGATGTCGAGACCATTAATAACAACTTGAATAATGAGTGCAATCTGATGCGAAAGTCATGGAACAAAATTCTCTAGATCAAAAGCAAGAAAGCTAATATTGGCAGGATCAATCCCACCAATCACAGATAACAAATCTCTTCGCTCCGACAGACAACTCTGAAGTACTTCTAACGCAGACATCACGGATGGCACCTGAGCCAAATCCTCAAAAATATTGTAATGGTGGGTAGCACAGACGTTGGGATTATAAGAAGACTTGCAGAGTACACCTTTGGAAGGTGGTCGCAAAATGGATTCAACATTGGGCCTTTCAATTTCAAGAGGACCAGTAACAGGTGGAGGAGGAGCACCATCAGCGATCTCCTTCCCCGTGGCCTGACGAGATCTAGTATAATATTTCAACTGTGCAGAAATAAAAATGGCTGCAGAATAGTTCATCATGAACACCTGAGAGCCAAATGGGGTAGAGGACTGAGGTTGCTCTACCATCTGAGTCTGCTGAGATGGGAAAGGTTCTTTAAGAATAGTTGGAGTTCCCTAGGTGCCTTTGAGCAAGCGGCTCACCTCAGACCATCTAGGATAGTCTTTGGTGAAGTGCTCATCATCACAAATCAAACAAGGGTAGTTCAGTTTTCATTGAGAACCATCGCCAGCATGAGGTTTCTGAGAATCTTGTTTTGGGGTATCGGCTTTGGCCTTACCTTTACCCTTCTTTTTACCTTTAGAAGCATTATCCGTAGGATTGGCCTGAACGACATTAATTTCTGCAGGTTTACCAGAATTCGAAGTAAAATGAGAAGCAACATTATTGGAAGAAGCAGTCTTCGGCTTCCCAGTGTTTGAAGATGAAGACTTCTGAGAAGTCTGAGACATGTAACCAATAATACCATCGACGGATGGAGTCATTGGTGGTTTTGAATTTCCAGGTCGTGGAGCATCAGGCAAGATATCATATAATGCGCCAGACTGAGAGTACACAAGATCAAGGTATTGGGCGTAAGCAATGGCTTTATCCTCGGTTACACATGTCCCCATAGCTATTTCTTTGGAAATCTGATTGAGAAATGAGGTGGTGAACCAATGACTTAGAATTTGATCAGGAATCTCGAATTTGATCATGTGACGACGAAATCGCCACTCATGAATATGATCCGAGATATGAGTAGCTCAATCTTGTTTCAATGACGTGAGGAGGTGCATCCCAGTCTCATAGCAGACTGGTACCTGGAAATGCATAAGGAATGCCATGGCTAAAGAATTGAAATCTTGGAAGACCCCACGAGATAGCTCAATGTACTACTTTGCAGTGGCACCAGTAAGAGTTCGCAAGAAAATACGGAGTCTAATAAAATCATCAACCTAAGAGTTAGAGGAACACCAAAAATGGTAATTCATAACATGCACTTGGGGGTCGTCACCAGACTTGCCCTCAAATTTAGGAAAATCACCAGGAATCTTGGTCGGAACCGGAGGCCAATACAAGTTATGAAGAATGGCATCGTTCGTCAACTTTGACACATCAGGTAATTCCAACATAGCAAGAAATGGTAATGGAGTTTTGAAAGACTTCGTGTAGAAATTTGAATAACTGATATATTATTCACCAAGATTCTCTTGATCACAAACTATTTTAACTTCATGCAGAATACAGAATCTCTTCCACCATTGATCATTAATTGCGGAAATAAAAACAATCGCATGCGCACATTAAAACCATAAACATTCACACATATGAACACAGTATTTTATGCGAAATCTTAAAGTTGAAAACCCCCAACTATCTGTATATTATATTTCATAGAGATCATGTAACAATCATTATACAAATCTCCTCACAAGCTCTCATTATAATCTCCAATTTCTACACACTAATCAAGCCCGATCTAACAAATCACATGCTCCAATCTTTGCCACCTGATAGCCTGCCTCTACTGCGCAATCACTGCTGAAGAATGGCTCTGAATGAACTCGAATTGGTCCAGCCTTTCTCATGCAATCCTCATTGGCATCTCCAATAACTGGTTGCTGCAAATCATGCAACAATATAGTCACAACTGATAGTCACACTGCTCTTTCACCTACCTCTTCACTGGTCTCCACTGAAACTGTCCATGCACTGTAGTTAAATGATGTATTCTTTAGTTGATTAATGAGTTAATAATTATTGAATTAATTAATAATTAATTCACACCACTCTCAGTAGTGTATCAATCAGTTAGACTAGATACAACTAGCTCAACTATGTTTAACTAAGTTAAACTGAACACAACTCCACCAACTACCTCAATAACTCCACCAAACTCTGTCACATGAGTTCTAACTGAAGTCTCCATGCAATAGCTCCACTTAACCCTCGGGAATAGCATAATTCCTTTTGTCAGCCCCTGTGCCACATCTGTGCACTTAACTGAAGTGCTCCAAGAGAATAAGATAATGTTTATAGTCCAAATATTATTAAGAGCTAATAATATTCGACATATCTATTTTTAGACTGGCAATATAAAAATAGATTCCACCCAATATGTCTAAAAATATAAGTCCATATATTTTTCCAACTTGACCAACCATCCACAAATAGCATCCTGCAACTCATAGAATATGATTGACATGTCTAAAAATAGACATAGTTTAAAAATAGACTTGCGCCAAAAATAGCCTGCGGGCCCACTTAGTGAAGGCGACTTCTTTCGACTAAGCTCATCATCTTGTTGCAATATCAACACTCCCTCTCAACAAGATAAGGATTATCTTCCACCCCTATCCTGCCCCTGTGGTATTCTAAATTGCTCCTGGTGAGCGCCTTCGTCAAGATATCAGCATCCTGATCCTCCGTGGGAATGTATGAAAGTAACATGATCTTCCGCTGCACACAATCTCTGATATGATGATACCAGATGTCAATGTGTTTAGATATATCATTAAATACTAGATTAACTGAGAGTTTGATGCAACTCTGATTATAGCAATATATCACAGTAGGATCTAATTGTGAACTGAACAACCTGACTAGGATCTTCCTCATCCATATAGCCTCGCATGCAGCCAAACTCACTGCCATATACTTAGCCTCTACTGAACTGAGCGCCACGGATCTCTGCTTCCTGCTGTACCAAGAAATTTTTGTTGGCCTGATACTGAAAATCCCTCCAGATGTGCTCTTTCTGTCCATTGGGCTCCCTGCCCAATCTGCATCTGTGAAGCCACACAGCTTCACCTCATCCAACTGTATGTACCATAATCCATATCCTGATGTGCCTCTGACATATCTCAATACATGCTTGTTTGCCTTCCAGTAGAGCTTGGTAGGCTTAACCATAGCTTGTGAAAGTTGGTTAACAACATAGCATATGTCGGGTCGTGTATTGACCAAATACATAAGCGACCCCACCAACTGTCGGTAAACAGTGGCATCCACTACCTCTGCTGATGTAGCATCCTCTTTCCTCCAACCACCAGGAAGAGGAGTGTCGATAGGCTTGCAGCCATGCATTTTGAACTTCTCCAGTATCTCTCAGGCATACTTGCCTTGAGACAAAAACATTCCATCACTGCGCTGCCAAATTTCCAATCCCGGGAAATAATGAAGGAGGCCCAAGTCCTTCATCTCAAACTCCTTTACAAGATCAACCTTGCATGAGTGTATCAACAGTTCATCACCCGTAAAAATCAAATCATTTACATAAAGTACAATGATCAGCAACTTACCCTCCACCACAATCTAATATAGGTTCGGATCCACCTCACTCTTGGAGAATCCAAGTCCAGTGAAATTACTGTCTATCCGTGTGTACCAAGCACGAGGTGCTTGTTTCAACCCATACATCACTCTCTTGAGCCTGCACACATGCGACTCGCTGCAGAAGATCTCGAAACCTTCGGGCTTCTCTATGTACACCTCCTCCTCAATCACTCTGTTGAGGAACGCAGTCTTCACATCCATCTGATGAATGTGCCACCCCATCTGCACTGAGAGAGCAAGAATCGTCTGTATGGAAGAATACCTTGCGACAGGTGCAAAGGTTTCCTCATAATCGATCCCCTCAATCTGTGAGTAGCCTCGGGCAACAAATATTGCCTTGTGCTTCTCCACACTCCCGTCAGCTACTTGCTTCACTTTGTAGATCCATCTCGAACCCACCACTAATTTCCCTTCCCACCTTGGGACAATCTCCCATGCACTGTTTCTGACAATCGAATCATACTCTTCCACCATGGCATCTACCCATGTGGGATCCTCCACAGCTTCCTCGAAACAGGATGGCTTTGTCACGATACACTTTCTCATAAGAGCCATGTATCCAGTGTACTGATTAGGTGACTGTCTCTGTCTGCACTGTGATGTAGGTGCTCCTACAACTTTCTGTGCATCTTGAGCCAGTCGCTCAGCTTCTATAGTGCGCGTCCGCCCTCTGATGGTTGGAGTTGTATGAGTGGTTTCTTCCACTCCATGAACCTCCTCTTATGGCTGATCCACATCCTTAGGCTCATCCTTAGGAAATAACAACTCCTCATTTGCATGCAAGTGTGGCTCCCTCTCAAGCGAACACTTCATGGCTTTCTCCTCATGAAATTTGATATCCCATCGCACAACAGTCTTGCGAATATCTAGAAAATACACACGATAGTTGTGGGGTGTATCAGTGTACCCCAAAAATATCCCAACCTATGCAGTCGGCTCCAGCTTCTTCCTGGCATCCTTAGTCACATGAATGTAAATAGGTGAACCAAAAATCCTCAAATGGGAAATATCAGGCTTCTTACCAGAAAACGCCTCCTCGGGTGTACTCATGCCAAGTATCCTGTGAGGACAACGGTTCTGCACATATACTGCAGTATTGCATGCCTCAGCCCACAAGTGTATGAGAAGGCCCTGATCATGCAACATCGCCCGTGTAGCACACACGATCGTTCTGTTCTTCCACTTAGCAACCCCATTCTGTTGTGGGTTATGAGGTGCTATGAGCTCTCTTTGAATTCCTTCTACGCTGCAAAAGTCCTTGAATTCACCAGATATGAATTCACCACCATTGTTGCTCCTAAGAGCCTTCACCTGCTTCCCCGATTCTTTCTCAACCAGTGCCTTGAACTCACAGAACATTAGTATGTATCGCTCTTCTTCTGCATGAAGAAGATCCAGCACTTCCGAGAAAAATCATCAACAAATATCACATAGTACCTATGTTTTGCTGTTATAGCTACTGAGAAAGGGTGAATTCTCTCAAGGATCACCATGGCATGACTATCCTTCTCGTGAAAGGTGGCTTTCACAAATTTTCCCAAGGTACATCCCTTGCACTGATCTGACTATGCAAGAGTACCCTTAGGAAGCCCAGTAGAAATCTACTGCAGTACCTTCAAAGCTCCATGGTGAAGGTGGCCCAATCTCCGGTGCCACAGCTCACCATCATCCCGGCTCACCACTACTTCTGCCTTGCCTGCCATTGCTGCACAGCCATCTACCTGCAATTGATAAAGGTTCTTAACTCAAACCCCTATCCTCCGGGTTTCACCAGTTGCCTTACTGTGCAGGAAAGCCTTTCCTTCGCTAAAGACAACATCATATCCCTTGTCTTCCAACATTTCCACAGAGATAAGATTCCTCTTCAATCCTGGAACATGCATCACTTTCCTCAATATGAAGGGTTTACCAGATTCCCTCTCAAAGGAAATGGTACCGATACCGGTCACACTGTATCTACGATCATCGCCCATCTCGATGTGCACTCCAAGATATTTCTCATCCAGATCAGTAAACAAATCTTTGTCTCCGGTCATGTGAAAAGATGCACCACTGTCAAGAAACCACACTAAACCTATCATAATTGAGACCAAGCATGCGATCGGCGAAAAATCCAGCTCAAACTGCGAGGCTAAGGCCTCTCCAGCTGCAGATCCAACAGCCTGCTTATTTTTCCTCTTCTGTGGAAAATTAGTGGTGTAATGTCTGTGTTGGTGACAGTGAAAGCGCTTCACCTTGGACATATCTTGATTCTTGCCTTTCGCACCGGATTGAGAAGCATTCTTCTTGCTCTTCCCCTTCCTTGCTTTGGCAGCCAAAGCGCAATTTTCTTCATCTAAGTTCTTTGATGAAGATCCGTCCGTGGTACTTCGCCTTATCTCTTCTTGCACAAGATCCGACCAAAGTCGCTCCCATCCTGGCAATTTCTCCCAACCATTGACAAAGTCCTGATAGGAATGCAAACTCTTCGGAAGCCCAAGGAGAGCCAAGCTCACCAAGTCCTCATCATCTACAGTCACCCCCACACTTCCCATCTCATCCCTGCATTTGATGAACTTCGTGAGGTACTTGGGCATACTTTCGCCTTTCTCCATTTTTATGTTCCTGAGTTTATCCTTGAGCGCCAACTTCCTCTAGTCGCTCTTGCTTTGGAATAAGTTTTTCAACGCTTTCCGCATCAAGAATGGAGAAGCCTTACCATGAAGGATGGAAACTATGTGATCCTTTACACCTTCCAACAGAATTCTTCGACACTTTGCTGTCTTCTTTTGCCATGCGTCAAGTGCGATAGCATCGCTAGAAGCAGGTTTTGGAATTTCTGCATCTATGAACTCCTTCAACCCATTGTCATCCAGAACCGCCTTCATCCTGTCCTTCCATGCAATATAGTTCGAGCTGCCCTCAAGGGCATACTCCAATCGCAATCATTGAAAGGCATCTCAAATTTGACACCAAGAAAACACTGCTGCAAATTCGAATTCCACCAACACAAAACTCAACCGCTTCAATGTTTTGCAATTGCTCCAATGATCAATATCACTCTGATACCATGTATAAAATTGAATAATTGATATATTATTCACCGAGATTCTCCTGATCACACACTATTTTAACTTCATGCACAATACATAATCTCTTCCACCATTGATCATTAATTGCATAAATAAAAACAATTGCATGCGCACATTAAAACCATAAACATTCACACATATGAACACATTATTTTATGGGAAAGCTTAAAGTTAAAAACCCCCAACTATATGTATATTATATGTCATAGATATCATGTAAGAATCATTATTCAAAGCTCCTCACAAGCTCTCAGTATAATCTCCAATTGCTACACACTAATCAAGCCCGATCTAGCAAATCACATGCTCCAATCTCTGCCACCTAATAGCCTGCCTCTACTGCGCAATCACTGTTGAAGAATGGATCTAAATGAACTCGATTTGGTCCAGAATTTCTCACGCAATCCTCATTGGCATCTCCAATCACTGGTTGCTTCAAATCATGCAACAGTATAGTCACAACTCATAGTCACACTACTCTTTCACCTACCTCTTCACTGGTCTCCACTGAAACTGTCCATGCACTATAGTTAACTGATGTATTATTTAGTTGATTAATGAGTTAATAATTAGTGAATTAATTAATAATTAATTCACACCACTCTCAGTAGTGTATCAATCAGTTATACTAGATACAACTAGCTCAACTATGTTTAACTCAATTAAACTGAACACAACTCCATCAACTAGCTCAATAACTCCACAAAACTCTGTCACATGAGTTCTAATTGAAGTATCCATGCAATAGCTCCACTTAACCCTCAGGAATAGCGTAATTCCTTCTGTCAGCTCCTGTGCCACATCTGTGCACTTAACTGAAGTGCTCCAAGAAAATAAGATAATGTTTATAGTCCAAATATTATTAAGAGCTAATAATATTCGACATATCTATTTTTAGACTGGCAATCTAAAAATAGATTCCACCCAATATGTCTAAAAATAGAAGTCCATATATTTTTCCAACTTTACCAACCATCCACAAATAGCATCCTGCAACTCATAGAATATGATCGACATGTCTAAAAATAGACTTGCGCCAAAAATAGTCTGCGGGCCCACTTAGTGAAGGAAACTTCTTTCCACTAAGCTCATCATCTTGTTGCAATCTCAACACATTGGAGGTCTTTGATAAGGACTTGCATGTACATTCCACCTAGTCCGAGCGGGATTCTGTCCCCATACATTCTGTCCCGGAGGATTCGGATCATAGGGATTAGAAACAGGATAATTCAGTTGATACTAGGGTTGAGGACCAGGATACTAAGTCGGAGTAGACCACTAAGGTCATTGTTGAGAAGCTTATGGATTCTATTGTGGAATGTAAGCATGGATTTGAGGGTGATGATATATAGGTTGATTTTGAGGGTAAGGAACCTGGGGCGCACTATATACCGGTTGATATGAACTTTGAGGGTGGTAAGCGCCTTGTGGTTTAGCAGGCGGACCCGGATGAGAAGGTTGAGTAGGCTGCTGAGTGGGTAAACCTGGCTAGCTATAAACAGGTAGAACGGGCTGCTGAAATGATGGAACCGGTTGAGGAGCAAGTTGAATCGGTTGCTGAGCGGGTTGAACTGAGTACTAAGGGCCACCGGGTTAGCCTTGTGGGAAAATTTGGCCCGAAGGTTGTGATGGACCAGGTTGTCCCTGATAACCAGGTTAACCTAGAGAAGGACCGTAGGGTTGTCCTGGTTGCATAACATTTTGGCCATACTAAACATGTGACTGTGGTTGTGGTGCAACAGGATGTCCTTGTGGTGGGTAGATTTCCCCCCAGGAGCCTGAGATAGCCCTGGTTGATTCTGAGGTTGACCAAACAAACTGGAGGGTTGTCCATGTTGGACCAGAGGTTGACCTTGTGAATTTTGGCCTTGTGGACCGTATGGTTGTCCCTGTGGACCAGAGGCAAGGCCCTGCTGAGCTAAAGGTTGTCCCGATGAGGGTTTTCCTTGCAAGCCAGAGGGTTGCGCAGGTAGGGTAGGTCCCAAATGAGTAACAGTCTGATAAGGATCATAAATAGCCTAATGAGGATCAATAGGAGGAAAATAGACCAGATTACCATACACATCATAATGGTGCGGATATATATATACGGGATTACCAACAGCATCATAGTGATGGAATTGAGGATTACCAAGAGATTGAAGGGGTTGAGAACCCTGAGAACTCTGTTGCTAAATAGCCAACATATATTCTTCAAAATTAAGACCACCAAGAATCACAGGAGTAGTAGAAACTGCACTAGAGATAGGTAGGACCTCTGCAGCACTAGATTGTGATCTACTAGGACCAGGATTAACAGGCCACGTTGTATTGAGGAAAATAGACCTCCGAGTGTGAAAATATCCCGATGACTTATGGGTAACAACCAATGTGGATGAAGCCACATAGACCGTCGGTTGGATTGGAACAGATGTAACGGTAACCGAAAAACCATGTGTCAAAGGTGATAGTCCTAACGAAGGGAGGACCGAACTATGAGGAGGAGTTATTGTACTAGATTGCGCTATGGAGGCAATACCAGACATAATCTAACTCAAGGACCTATATCCAAGCAGAAGTGACACTGATGGTGGAGAAGACTGAGTAGAAACACGAGGGACATCTTCCGGAAAAAACTGATATTCTCCTGTAGAAACAAGCATTCCTTCACTACCAACAGGACTAGATGAATCCATGTTTGACTCCACCGTAAGGTCTTCAAAAATACTATGGGGACTATGAGGAACAGCAGCAGCAAAAAATGGTGAGCCCGATGTAAGAGGAGGAAAATCTCCTTCTTCCACGAAACCAAACCAAGCACCAGAAGGAGACCAATTGAATTCAATTGGCTCTTTAGGAGGAGATCGAGTAGCAAGAGGCAAGACATATGGGAGAATAGGCTGTGAAAACTCGGCAGACCTAGTGGATTGAGGGGTTTCAAAAGAAAATTCTGGGAAAGAACTACCACTAGGAGGTAGTGAGGACAACGAAACTGGTAGTTCTGCCATCGTGGCTGTATTTCAAAAACAGGTAAGAAAAAGATAACCAATCGAGGGCTCCAAGATCAAAACCAAGGAAAACAACAGGCCAAGTAATAAAAATTTTAATGGGCGTGTTATCGTAGGTGATTAATTTTCTGACACTGAAACCAGATTTTGCTGTTTCATTTTTAAAGAGTCGAGAAACAAGAAAAAGATGACTCTAGTAACTTTCAATTTCAAATGAGCGTGAAAGGACAAGTGCTCGACGATCTCTTCTCATTTTTAAGATTCATGAAAAGATCAAAATGACTGCTCTGGAATGTTAAGCAAGAGGGTGTACCAGGTTTCCGCGAACTGCCATATACAACTTGGTGATCAAATGAAACAGAAATGACCAAGGACTTGATGTACGTGTAGGTAGTCTCCTCGAATGCTGTGTTCGGTGTATCACGGTTACAAGGCGACAGACTCAGCTTCCTATGGATAAAAGGATTGCAACCTAGAGGGGTCTCCCTTTATGTACTCAACAGTATGGGGAGCACAAGTTCGTACTAGCACTGTCTAAATCCAAATGGCGAATGACAGCTACTAGGTTTTAAGACGCTCGAACACGTCTCTAGCATAGACCACTAAAAATATTTCGTTAGGTTTCAATGCTTCCTTAGGTTAATTAAGTGAGTTTTAAAGTTGATCTTGGATTATGTTTCATTTTTAAGGCCCTATCAAATTTGGATCTCAAAATTCCTAAATGCAAGCTATATGCAAATGAACCTCATTTCCAATTCAATGAATGCTAGTTACGAGAAGGATAGATATCTTTCAAAAAAAAGAAAACAATGAAAGTATGCAAAGAAATCCTCTGATGCATCTAACACAATCAAATGAAAATGAAACTCTTTCCTAGACAATCAGTCGCTAGTTATGCAAAAGAAAATTTCACTTTCAGTGCAAAGAAAGAATGCAAAATATGTTTTTTTTTTTTTTCAATGAAAGAAGTACATAATGCACTAACTACACGAAACAGGAAAACAAACACTAGCTTAAGTGTTGTATAGGAAACGAAACTGGATAACACAATAAAACGCAAAGCAAACACAAGAAATCACTCAAACTAATGTCGCAATCTTCCAAACCAAGATAAAGTTTTCAAAACAATCCAAAACAAGCAATGTAGTCGATGCTTGGAGCAATAAGGAGAAGAATCAATCAAAAAACAAAATTATCATTCAACCAAAGTAATCACTCAAAGGAATCAAGAAAATTTAGTGCAATCAACCCAAGAATGAGACTAACAACAATCAAAATGACTTGGTTTCCGAACAGAAGGCTCGGTGTACCAAACCCTTAGAAACCCTAAGGCCTCAATTCACACTGATAAGAAAATGAACAAACGACTGAGAAAAACAAGACGAAAGCAGTCAAAACAGTCTCAAAGGCATAATTACACATAAAAAATAACCCAGAAGCAAGCATAACAGACCAAAATACTCATTAAGTTAGGTCAAACCAATCCCTACAGGAGTCGGCATGATTGTAAGGTTGTAATCCGCGCCATACAGGGGTTGGCATGGCTATAAAAAGAGCAACCTGTGCTAATTGGCGCGACTGTTCAAAGGAAAAATGTGCCAAGCCAAATAACTATGGGAAAAAGAGGAAAAACCAAAACCTAATGAGCATAGGTCAATCTTGATACTCTGGAGCTGAACAAAAGATGTAAACTAAGCAAGTAAACTAGGAAATTCAGATAATAAAATCAATGATTCAAACTGACCCAACAAGATGAACCAAAAAACTCGCACTGATCCCCAGTGGAGTCTCCAATTTGTTATACACGTAAATCCTCTTTGCGGACAAAGATGATCCCTCTAGCCCTAGAGTGGGTCTAGAAACAAAGAGACATGCTAATGTGTTGATTCCTAATTATTGAATGAAAGAGGACACGGTAGATCGACCTACTTGGAGTCCAACGTTGTCATTGTTGCTGTAATGGTGGTGGTCTCTCACTCCTGTCTTAGCAAGTCACAATCCTTTCACAGTCATGCTCGGATACCTGCACATAGAATCAAAAAACAAGAACAGCATATGATATAACATTTCATTCATAACTGTTAGCCAGTAAAATAGGGCTAAAAATATTGCATTAAACAAACATCGTAACACAAAAGTTTAACAAAACAGTAGTCATGTATATATATTAATGAAAGGAAGAGATACAACCACATCTTTGACGTCGAGGTCTCCTCCAGCAGGGTTCAGCCAGAGCACGTCTCAGATGTTCATCAGGGAATTCGAATGGGATAATTCCTTCTTATTCTATCTCTCCAGTATTTCTCCAAGTTCAGCTCTTCACCTATTCAGCTAGTTTGTGCAAAGAGAGATGGCTTATTTTTATAGAGGAAAAGGAGGAGGTTAGGATCCCTACAAAGGTGGGAGGGAGGCCTATCCTTTAGGGAGTTCCCATAAGAAGTGGAAACCATAAAATAAAGGAGGGAGTCCGTGGTTTTTCAGTTCAACCACTCCCAATCACTCATCCTCGAGGTGGTTGGAGTGGAATATCCACCTCTGTTTTTAAAAAACATTCCATAAATAGCTTGGTGCGGGTGGAAAACTGGGACAGAGTGCTAGCTGGCACGGGGCCCAGTGTTAATCTTCCTCTTTGGTGCGAGGGCATAACTGACTACCCGCGCCAAGGCAAAAACAAGGGTTTTTAAGTCTCTGCTCTGAGAATTGCCAACAGAAGGAATATTACTCTCATGTAAAGGGATACAATGATGGTCTTTGCAAGGCATGACACTACTTATTGATCATGGAAATGACCTTCTAATGGGCGAGATGGGGATTGCAGGGACAGTGACAAAATGTTGTGCAACACCGACCTCTTCTCCCTTCCTATAAATTCATATCCCTCATCCAAACTGTAATATTCCCAAATGGGGAAGCAGCAATACATGAACACAATAATGGAAATAATAGTGAATAAATCAACACACCATGATATGAGACAAATGTATAGCCATATTATTAAACATATCAGTAAATAATAGGCATAAGATCTTGAGGATCTAGTCACTCAAGCAATACAAAACAAGCCTCCACAAGAAAAATATGTCAATACATGAGAAATAGCTGCCATACAAATGCCCAGAGATATGTCAATACATGAGAAATGACTGCCATAAAAATGCCTAGTTTTAGGGCATAAACTACTACATAAATATGGATCAATGTATATATGTTGTTATGTAGCTCAACTAATGCTAGAAGTGAAGATCTAGCCTCCTAGACACCTTTCCAAGAGAACCCAGGAAGGGTTTCCGGAAATACACCCAAATACAAATGGTGATCTACAACCTTAGGACTGAAGAGTCACTGCAAATTGAAGCTCATGAAAATAGAAGGCTGAAATAATATAGATCTGATATAGATCTCCTCTAGGGTCTCCTCCAATGAAAATTTGAACCCTTCACCTACAGGAAAACACTCTAAAATATCCAATAGATCTTCCTCTAAAATTGCCCTCCAAAATAATGCATTTCCCAGCCGAAACTGCATTGTAAATGTAGAAATTTATTAATACTAATGTATTACCAGATTCTCCTGATCTAACAAATTAATCTTATGTTAAATACATAATCCTTCCACTGTTAATTCTTGTGGAAATTAAATCGTCAATTGCAAGCACATTTGAAGAAAATCAATCGCACATAAACACAGTTGTTTTAATGGGAAATCTTAAAGCTAAAAACCCCAACTATCATATATTATGTATATCAATGGATCATGTAATAATCTCATACAAAGCCTAGTAAATCAAGCTCTCAATAAAATCAACAAGCATTACACACCGTCATGCAGAAATTTGCATATATATGCACCAATTTCTTGCCTCCTGACAACCTGCCTGCATTGTGCAATCGTTGCTGAAGAACACCCTTGAATGAATTTGAATTCACCTTGCCTTGACTATGCAATCCTCATTGGCATCTCCAATGTGTGTCATATGCATTGAATGCATCACTATAGTCACAACAGATATTCCATCTAACCCTTTCACCTATCTCTCTACTGGGTCTCCACTGGAACTGACATGCAAGTAGTTAACTGTTGTATTTGTTCAGTTGTTAGTGAGTTATTAGTTGTGAATTAATTCACTAAACTCTCACTAGTGTATCTTTCATTTAGACTAGATACAACTAGCTCAACTGATTTTAACTCACTTAACTGAGTTAAAATAAATAAAAACTCCCATAGCTACTCTTCCAACACTGTCACAACTCTGCCACTTTAGTTCTAACTGAGTCCTCCATGCATGAGTCACCAACCACCCTAGGAATTGTGTAATTCCTTCAGCCCACATATTTTCCAAATATTTTCACTGAAATAAAGTTCTCCAAGAGAATAAGTTTATATTTATTGTCGGATTATTATTAAGGGCTAATAATAATCGACATGCATCTATATTTAGGTTGACGATCTATAAATAGACTTCGTCCAATATTCTAAAAATAGAATTTCATCTATTTTTCACATTTGACCAACCATCTACAAATAGCATCCTGCAACTTATAGAATATGCTCACCATCTCTAAAAATACACATACACCTAAAAATAGCATGTGGGCCCCAGTTAGTGAAGGTGCTTACTTTTCACTAAGCTCATCATCTTGTTGAATCTCAACACTCCCTCTCAACAAGATAGGGATTATCCTTCACCCTGATCTTGCCTCTATGGTATTCGAATTTGCTCCTTCTGAGTGCCTTCGTCAGAATATCTGCATCCTGATCTTCCATAGGAATGTACTGAAGCAACATGATCTTCTACTACACACAATCTCTGATATGATGATACCGGATATCAATATGTTTAGATATATCATGAAACGCGGGATTAATCGAGATTTTAATGCAACTATGATTATCATAATGTGTCATTGTAGGATCTAAATGAGAACTGAACAAACCGACCAGGATCTTCCTCATCTAGATAGCCTCACATGCAGCTTGAATTGCTGCCATGTATTCTACTTCCGCTAAATTGAGTGCCACAGATCTTTGTTTCCTACTGTACCAAAAAATTGTTGTAGATCCGATACTAAAAACCCCTCCTGATGTGCTCTTTCTGTCTGTTGCGTTTCCTGCCCAATTTGCATCTGTGAAGCCATGAAACTTCACCTCATTTGTATGTCTGTACCATAATCCATACTCAGATGTGCCCCTGAGATATCTCAGGACATGCTTTCTTGCCTTCCAAAAGAGATTGGTAGGCTTAACCATCGCTTGACTAAGCTAGTTCACCGCATAGCATATGTCTGGTCTTGTATTAACTAAATACATGAGCGAACCCACCAACTGTCGATAAACAGTGGCATCCACTACCTTTGTCGATGTAACATCCTCTTTCCTCTAATTTCCTGGAAGAGGAGTATCCATGGGCTTGCAGTCCTCCATGTGAAACTTACCAAGTATCTCCCGAGCATACTTTCCCTGTGACACAAACAGTTCACCTTCTCACTGCCATATTCCCAATCCAAGGAAATAATGAAGGAGGCCAAAATCCTTCATCTCAAACTCCTTTGCAAGATTTTCCTTGCATGAGTGTATCAACTGCTCATCACCCGTTAGTATTAAATCATCAACATAAATAAAAATGATTAAAATCTTACCCTCCACCACAATTTGGTACAGGTTTGCATCTGCCTCATTCTTGGTGAAGCTAGGTCCGATGAAATAGTTTTTGATCCGTGTGTACCAAGCACGAGGTGCTTGCTTCAACCCAACAGTGCTCTTTTAAGTCTATACACATGTGACTCGCTGCTGAAGATCTCAAATCCTTCAGGCTGCTCAATGTACACTTCTTCCTCAATGATCCCATTAAGGAATGCAGTCTTCACATCCATCTGATGAATGTGCCAACCCATCTGGGCTGAGAGAGCCAGGATGGTCCTTATGGAAGAATATCGTGCGACAGGTGCAAAGGTTTCTTCATAATCAATCCCCTCGACCTGTAAGAAGCCACGAGTAACAAATATTTCCTTATACTTCTCGACGCTCCCATCAGCAGCTTGCTTTACCTTGTAGATCCATCTTGAACCTACCACTAATTTACCCACCGGCCTTGGAACAATCTCCCAAGAATTGTTTCTGGAAATGGAGTCATACTCCACCATGGCATCTACCCATGTGGGCTCCTGCACTGCTTCTTCAAAAGAAGATGGTTGTGTCACGATACACTTGTTCATAAGAGCCATGTATCTAGTAAATCGGTCAGGTGACTGTCTCTGTTTGCGCCTTGATGTAGGGACTCCTACATTTTGTGTTGCATCAAGCTTCAGTCTCTTAGCTTCTATGGTATGCTCTCTGCCATTTCTGATGTTTGGTTCTACATGAGTGGACTCCTCCACTCCATGAATCTCCTCCTATGTATGAACTACATCTAGAGGCTCATCTTTGGGAACAATTAGCTCCTCCTTTGCATGCAAGTGTATCTCCCCCTCATTCGACAACTTCATGTCTTTCCCCTCATTGAATTTTATATCCCGTCACACCACAATCATTCGACTATTTAGAAAATACACACGATAATTATGGGGTGTTTATGTGTACCCCACAAATATCCCAACTTCTACAGTTGGCCCAAGCTTCTTCCTGGCATCCTTTGTCACATGAATGTAAACAGATGAGCCACAAATCTTCAAATGAGAAATATCAGGCTTCTCACTAGTAAAATATTCTTCAGGTGTACTCATGCCAAGTACTCTATGAGGACAACGGTTTTGCACATAAACCGCAGTGTTGCATGCTTCCACCCACAAGTGCATTGGTAGGCCCTGGTCATGCAGCATAGCTCATGTAGCACCCACAATCGTTCTATTCTTCCTCTCTGCGACCCCATTATGTTGTGGGTTATGAGGCACTATGAGTTCTCTTTGAATTCCTTCTTTTCTACAGAAGTATTTGAATTCATTCGAGATATATTCACCACCATTATCACTCTGCAGAGCCTTCACTTGCTTCCCTCACTCCTTCTCCACCAATTCTTTAAACTCACAGAAATTTGAGAATGTTTCGCTCTTCTTCTACATGAAGAAGATCTAGCATCTACAAGAATAGTCATCAACAAAAATAACATAATACCTATGTTTTGTTGTTGAAGCAATCGAGTGTAATATCCCAAAAGGGAGAATACAGTAATACTTCACACAATATAAGAACTTATAGCAAGATAAATAATAAATCTAAGTACAAATCAGAATATGCAGAAAGAGATGAGCCATTTTATTATATTTGAGATGATTCAGTTACACACGTATAGAATATAAACATAGAGTACAAAAATATCTAGCCAAAAAATATGAGCTAGGATCACCCTGAAAACATGTATGGAGCAGGTACAACATAACTGTTGAGGATCTGCAGCAAATACTGCACTACCCCTTTAGCAGAATATAAACATAGAGTTGCAGGCTCAAAAGGAAAATTCAAATCTACTCAAAACTGGAGCTCCGATGATGCCAAGATTAAAGATCTGGCCAATGTGATGGATTCCCAAGATAACCCAAAAAGGATTTTCCAGATCTGCAACTTTGGAAAACCACCTCCCTAGGATTTGATCCTTGATCTACTGGGAAGTATAGATCTGAAGCTAGATCCGAAGAATATATGGCTAAAATGTGTGCTCAAATCAGATCTATTCTTGAAGGGTTGATCCCCTCATAATATCTATGAGCTGAAAGCTCTAGATCTACCTTCTCAATCCTCCAATGATGAATTTAGCTGTTGTAACAGAGCTGCCAACAGAAACTGCGCTGTGAGGGAAAGAGAGGCCTTCTGCTTGCTGAAATATGTTGCAATAAACTCCAAGTTGATGGTAAGACTGATGTAAATGTGAAGGGATGATCCTCCACTGGATTTCTAGCTGAAGTACTAGCAACTTCCTTCATCCTTTCAGATCTGCAATATGAACAGCATTATTCCTTAAGGGAATATTGTTGCTAGGAGGTCAATAACTTCTGGCCTGATGCCAGATCTGCAATGTGGCTCTGGGAGTGCTGATATGTAAGACCAAGTGATGGGAATAATCCATCACCTTGTTCTCCAGCTGAAGTACTGAAGAAAAATTCCACCTTCCAAACTGATCTTCAGAAACCTGCAAATTTTTGAATATGAATGTTCTACAGAAATTAGAAAAAGGAAATGGCACTTAAAGCCTAATGTAAAATGAATTACAAGCCTCTTCCTTAGATATCACTCAAATAAAGAGGAGGGATTCCCGCCCGGGAACACCCTGTGCTAAACAGCACCTACAATCTCTGCTAAACATCCCAAGAATGCAGTGGAATGTCACTTGACAATTCTAGATCTAAAATATCATACATCAAAATAATCCAATATCATTTCAATTTTGCCGTCATCTCCTTTATAATGTTTGAGCCATCCCGAGCCTTGGCCCTAATCTCAACTGTGCAGTCTCATGTGGATAGAGTCCTCCAAGTGGGATTGTGTTGTTTGACCAAATCAACTAAACAGTCTAGGTGCAATGTACACCTCCTCCATCACGTGTGCTTCATTTGCACATGATCCTCCATCACTTGATCATTAATGCTCAATGATCCTTTTTTTGACATCTTCAGTATCTTAGTTGACTGAATCAACCCTCCATGATCTTTCTCATTAAATGAGACATGATATCCAATCTCATTCACAGTAGTAGTTTCTTAACTACCTCTTTTTGCAGATCTAGTCTAAATTTATCCACATTCACACACACAAGGTGGATATTTATTCTTATTGAGGATTGTGGGTCCCTCCACCCTTTTATTTACTTAATTCATTAAGAAAATCAAGGACTCTAATATTCCAAATATGATGTGAAATTTTAGGAATATTACAGTCCCCCCCGGAAAAATGTTGCTTGTCCTCAAGCAACTCCAAAAGTAGATGCAAAGCCATCTATTCCCCTCCAAATGGCATCCACATAAGGAAGGATTCCTCCATTTGCTGCAATAGGTTATGCATGTTTGGTTCCAAAGTTGTCTTTTAAAAACATAAAGAATGACCTCCAACTATTTGGTTAGATGTCCTCCTTCCATCATGAAGTACCAAGTGACAACCATATGTTGTCCAACATCATCATCAAAACATGAGGTGCATACAATAAGGTGGTTCTCTTCACAAAGGAAAAGCTCCATCGCACAATACATATCTTCATCCCCTGTTTTATGAATTAGATTGAGCATTGAGATGCTCTCATACTTAGCCCTGTTGGCGTTGTTGGATCCAAACTTCATCATTCCAAGGTTAGGAAAAAGAATAAGGGAAGAAGTAACATGGGTATACAAATATGTCAAACCATATTCTCCTAACAATAACCACCGGAGTAAGGCCCTTTGCTGCCATCCTCCATCTCCTCCATGTAAGATGGATAAGACAAATTCCCACAAAGGCAACCCAAGCAACAAGAGATCTTACTGCTTTCTCTCCTCCTCATGTGCATCATGAAGCAAAAGCATACTAAGGGACATATGAGATGTCACATCAGCCCAATAAAAAAAACATCACTAATGCACATCATGAGATCATTATGCCAAATTTTACACAATACAAAACACATAGACATAGGAGATGTCATGTGGTGGCCAACCTCTCTCAAGTGAAACCAAAATGAACATGCCCTCCTTTGCTGCAATTTATCATTGAAAAACAAGGCATGATTCAGAAAATCATGAGCTATTGGGTGGTATCCATACTCACCCAAGAGTAGCCAGTGCAGCCATGCCTCCTTCTTCATTTCATATGTGTTTTTCAAGGCATGGATCAAAAAAATAGGAGCCTTTGGAGAGTGACAGAAATCTCCCAATGGCAACCAATGTAACCAAGCATGTTGGCCCATAAAAATCATCAAGTGGCCATGCAACCCCTTGCTTATCATCCTTACCCATTCACTCCCATGTGGATGATGAATGAGGTACTGCATAATCATGGCATCCTCCCTTTGTAGAATACCATCCTTCCCAAACTTTTGAAGAACCTTGCATTTCATGAAATGTTGAAATGCATCTCTAATGAGATCTCTTAATTAGATTCTCTCTCCATAAAAGTCCCTCCAAAACCAAATAAGTTTTGGATTTGCTGCAAGTAGAAGTTTCTCTTTGAGCAGTGAGAGGCTCATTGAGAAAGGGTCATCTAGAAGGGAGAAAAGGTTTCTCATTTCAAGATGTCTACTATTTATCATCTTTGATTCCCTTGCTTCATGAGTGAAGCTACCTCTAGAATGGTCCAATAATGATGAAGCCCTTTCTTTGTCACGGCTACTAAGTGACAGCGCTATAGATCTACAGGGTGATACATATGTTGTCTCAAAGTAAGGCACAATACTGATCTCATAATCAGCCATTGTACATAGGATAATGCTAATCCCATTTTTTGAAACTCTATATCTCAACTCAAGGGGTTGAATTTAGCTCAACAATGATGAACAGAGATGGTTTTTAGTCTCCTCCTTGATTAGATCAAGGGTCCTCTGCACTGTGATATGTCTCTGCTTGAAATCAGCACCTTGTTCTAACCCTTGGTTATGCATTGATCTTGAAACAATATGTGCTGAAATTTTATGCATACCTTGGATCAACTGATATGTGGGAACCTCTTGATAGAACACAAGGGTTCCTCCAACCGGGACAATAGTGGCTCCAACTGCTGGTAAGAGTGATGGCCTATTTTCCTCAAGTGTACCAGCGCTGGTATATTCCTCCTCCTCATGCCTCTCCTGATCCATGCATGGGACTCCATATGTCAAGAGCTCAAGACTACATTGCAAAGATGCAAGTGTCTCTTCTCCAGATACAAGTACTCCTACAGCAGGTGGTGAAAGTAGTGACCTCTTGTCCAGAGTGACAAGATTGACATTCTCCTTGGTTTCCTTGGGAGATTTCCCTTTGTAGCACAACTCTGTCTTCTCCACATAAAAATTCTTCCTCAACTTGTGAAAGAAATCTGAATACTTGGTCACCTTTGCATGCTCTATGTGGATCATCAAGAAAACGAATTTCCTGTTTTGGGAAATGAGCTTACTGCATTGTTTTTCAGTAACCAAAGAGATAGCGGCAGGAGGTGGTACCTCTGGTATCCTGTACAACTTATTTCCCAAAGTAACAATAACACCACAAGGTCGAGACTCATACACAGCATGACGCTTCCACAAGTATGGTTTTCCTAATAATACATCAAAAACATCAATAGGAGAAACGTCACATAATACCTCATCCGTGAAGGGCTTGATGCTATAGGGAAGGTGGCACTGCTGGCTGACACGGAGATCTCGTCCTTGGTGAAGCCACCTTATGGTGTATGGATGTGGGTGAGCTGTGGTCGGAAAACCCAACCGCTTCACGGTGTTTGCTGAAATGAGGTTCTTTTGGCTCCCATTGTCGACAATGAACTGTACATGGGAGCCCTTTACCCACATCTGGGAGTGGAAGAGACATTCCTCCTCCTCTGGATCTTCTAGTTTCTCCTTCTGGATCTTTGTAGTGGCAACAGTGGCATTGGGATCCGCATCAATAATCTATTTCCATTTTTCATTCCCCTTTTCAGGTTTTGATTCAGAGTCGGAGCATGCATCTGACTCAGAAGCCCTCATCTCGGCCACCAGTGACTGCTTGGCCCGACACTCACTTGTGTTGTGAGTGGAGCTCTTATGGAACTCACACCACTTTCCCATGTCCTTCTTTGGCTTTGCGGTGTTTTTATTTTCTTGTGGATTCGACGGTTTGTCTTTAGCCGCCATGCCTTGGCTCTGTCCTTTGTTTTGCGGTTTGGAAGCACCTTTCCCTTGCTTTTGATTCACAGATCCAAAGTCTCGCTTCTTCTGTTTGAATTTCTGCTCAATCTTGGCAGCATACCGGTATGCCGTACCAAGCGAGGAGATGTCGAGGAACTCCATTTCCTCCTGAATGTATCTGTGCAGACAGTTGTGATACTTTAGCACTAGATGTTTCTCTGAATCTTTGATACCCAAATTTTTGCGCAAGGTATGGAACAGATTCGTCAGCTCATGCACATCTTGATCCCTTTGTTGTCGCAGCGTGGTCCATTGTATGTACTTGTCCTCATAGCTCCCCACAGGATATTACTATTCCTTGACGGCATCTCGGAAAGAATTCCAAGTTGGCACGGTCGATAACAGAGAGGGTTCTGTCTGGTCCTTGTTCTCATAGTAGGTTTCCCACCAGTCCTTAACATGGGGGGTAGCTTTGAGGAGCGCAAAAATAATCTTCTCTCGGTCTGAAAAGTCATGAATAGAGAAATATCCTTCTAATAGATTCAACCATCTATCTACGGCATATGCGTCTATTTGACCCTCAAATATGGGAATGTCAAAATTTACTTGTACCTTAAAAGGATTCGCGCCTCCAGAGTGGTTGCTAGATGCAGATGCGCCGCCGGTGGGCAGTCGTTGAAGGATCTGAGCAAAGTTATCCATCATCGCGTTCCTTTGTTTTTCGAGGGCCTCCTTGAGCAATATTTTGATAGGATATCATGCTCCCTCATCTTTCTTTTCGTCCCCCATGGGTGTCCGTCGAGGTTTGCGAGGCTGATCTTGAAAAGGTTCCACCAAATCAAGCCCTAGCTCCTTATACCCCGACCTCGTTGGGGACATGCAAAGAAGGATCGAGAAAAAGCAGACCGCTCTAATACCACTAATCTAGATTTTTTCAGGAATGCAATAGAATAAACATATAACCATAAATACAGAGATGCAGCGGAAACAACACTTCATTTCATTAATATCAAAGAACTGAAATTTGCTTTCCGACAGAATGGAAATAAAACTAGCTAGGGCGCTGGTAGCTATCTTTGAGAAGAGATGTGGCGGCTACAGGCCTCTGAACTGAGTTACAATGAGGCTTGAGGGCCTATTTATTATTTAGAAACAATGGATAACTCTAAACATCCAAAAACCTAACCCTAGGAGATGAAGCGCCAAAACTATGGGCCTCGTTTGGGTAAATTGGTGTTTCAACTTCCCAGGGACGTAACTTTGCATACTATCTCTGTTTGACGCACATGGTACATCATTAGAAAGATCTATCCAAGGACTACAACTTTCACCATGAATATCCATTCCAGAACGTAATGATATTTGCTAGAGGTGCGATGCTCAAATAACGTCGTTTAGGGCCTCAAAATGGCTCTGAAAGTTCAGGACCCGAAAAACTACTAAAAATAGTAAGTGGTGCCAAAACTAAAAAACTGAAAGAGGCAATGGTGTGGCCCCAAGTGGAATAGGTGGGTGGCCACCAATATCCACCTGGATTAATGAAGGACTCAGATTTTCACCAAAGGAGGCCTTCAACATCAAGGTCTAGGTTGTAAGCTCTCCTTTTTGTATTTATCAATAATAACATCTGATTTTTTCTTTTTATATTTGTCTAATTGTTTATGCAAATATTCTGGTACTCCTTGGTATGCTAGATAGCTAACTTTTATGATTATTATGTATTGTATTACGTTTTTTGTTGTCTCTTGATAATCTGCAGGTATTCGTGTGCCATCAGTAGTAGGGAGTAGGCCTTAAAGGATCGTGGATCAAGGACATCATCAACGGATTCAAGTGTATCTTTGGGAAAAACTTAATTTTGTCTCTTATCTTGTCGCATTGTAAATGTTAGTTAAAAGAGCTTTGCATTAGAAAGAATCTCTTGTTGCTAGGCCCACTATAGGGATAGAGAAATCGCCTCTGCCCATAGAGGGGATTTATCTTGAAAAAGGAACTGGCGACTCCATTGAGGAGCTCAACC
Organism: Pinus albicaulis; assembly: GCA_034641835.2. Lineage (NCBI taxonomy): Eukaryota > Viridiplantae > Streptophyta > Pinopsida > Pinales > Pinaceae > Pinus > Pinus albicaulis. Next base: position 121,083,096 of record CM076579.1, read on the forward strand.
TCTTAGTCTTCCTTCCCCGAACTGATCTTGGATCAGTTTCACCGATTTCTGGAATCTAAGCTTACTTAGGCCTTTGTTACCTTGTGTAGGGTTTGATAGCCACTTCACTGTGTCAGGTCTAGTTTTTGTGTGAAACTCTTTTTTATTTTTCATTGTTTTTAGCGACCAACGCACTTTCTGTTTGCAGTACAGTAGCACTGGCAGTGTTGTTCTATATAGTACTGTCACGTTGATTTTCCTTTCAACACTCTTTTTCCTATCACAGACGAGTTCATATCATACCTAGGAAAAATTATGGTTTCCCCTTGATTTTCCAGTGTGTCCTAGCCCCTGAAGGAAGTCTGTAGAATCTTAGTGACCTCCTTGTTGTGTGTTTGACTTACTTATTTTCTTTGAATGAGTTTTTTTGTCTCTTTGATTTTTTTGTAAGTTGGGAGATTTTTCACCATTTCAAACACATTTTGTTGCATTGTTCTTGACTTGATTCGAAGTGATTTGTTGTATTCCCTAGTCATCATTGCATCTCTTATCTTACCTTCGGTTTAGTGTCAAACATAGGATCACAAATCGTTTGATTCACAAGTCTAGAAGAGTGTGTCTTTTGTCTAAATTCAAAAGAAATTGAAAGTGATTTTGATTTTAGTTTTGATTTAGCTTATCATTATCATTTTAAAAAGAGTGAAAATAATTTCATTCGTGCATTTTTTTAAAGCGATCATTTATTTTTTCGATTGAAAGAAAAGTGAAAGGACTTTCATTTCTTCTTTCATTCATTTGTTTTGCTTTTGATTTCATTTCAAAGTGAAAAAAATAAAATATATTTTCATGCATATTAGGTGAAAATAGAAGTATTTTCATTTTTTAATAAGCTACATTTGTTTGGGAAAAGTGAATTCGATTGAAAAGAATTTCATTTCGTATCTTTGAGCTAGTTTGGGGGGAATTATTGTTGTTGCATCGATTGCACTTTTTCTTGTATCTCTTCCCTAAATAGTTTAGGCTTCATCAAAATGGAAATTTTTTCTTTTTGCATTTAGTTTGCACTATAAAGATTTAGGTGACATCGATTTTGAGACAAAACTGAAACTTAACTCAAGATCAACACTAAAATTCATTCAATTTACCTTAAGGAGCATTGGAAGTAACGAGAACATTTAGTGGTCTAGGCTAGAGACATGTTCCAATTTCGTAAAACGTAGGAGCTATCGCTAACAGTCTGTGTTACTATCCGGGGGTGATATCCCATCCCACGTATGCAAGTATATTGATGTATGATAAGTATATTTGGGGCACTCTCATCGAACGATTACACATTATACATCACTACCACAGATTGGACTCCCACGTACCATCGTGTATATTTGGGATGACACCACCAGGTTGCAAGCCTACCATAGGCAACTGAGCTAGCTGCCTTGTAAACGTGATACACTGAACAAAGCATTCAGGAATCCTGGATGATGTACATTAAGTCCTTGGTAAATTTATTTTCTAAGTTGTATATTTCATTTTATGGATACCTGGTAATCCTTTATGCCTAGTTCACCCTTTTTTATTTATTTTGTGTTTAATTTCTAAAATTTACTGCCCACGAAATAACATCTTACCCGTGCACAAATCCTTAGAATATCTTAGGTTGAGACCAATGGCAACAGTTCCTGAGTTTACCAATTAGGGGATCCCCTCATATGGGAATCTTGGTCCTTTTCCTTCTTTTGGAAATGTCGGTACCCCCTATATGGCAACATTGTCCCTCTTGGGATTAACTGTTGGTGTTCTAGTTTGGTTATTTTCAACCCCCATGGCTCCAAATGTCCAAGTTGCTTCTCAACAAGTTCTCCTTCATCTGAACAATGGCAACCTCATGTTGATCCTAAAGTGTACCCCTCGCCTTCTTCACTTGTTTCTTCACCTCGTTCTTCCTCTTCACCTGGTGAAATTCTAGATTCTAGTAACAAGGGGGCTAAGAAGAAGAAGAATAGGAAAAAGAAGAAGAAGAAGAAGAAAAATAAGAAAGAGGGAAACCAAGCAACCATTGCTTCCAATGCAACTGATTTTAAAAATATTCCATTCAATCCTGCAAAGTCAAATTCCTTTGCAAGTTATGTAAGGGTGACCACCTTCTGAGATTGTCCTGGTATTCCTAGGGTGTTATAAATGTGGTCTACTGACTCAAATCGACCTTTGTCATCAGCCTCATGGAGATAATTTTGGTGACAAACCCTCAACTAGTGATAATAATGCCCATGGGAAAAATGGTAAAGTCAGATTTCCTTGTAGGTTATGTGAAGGGAATCATCCCATTCACCTTTGTCCTTATATGGATGAAGCCTAAAAATTGTTAGATAACCTTACTGCTTCTCAGTCGCGACTTTCGACTGGTTACCGGAAGCTTTTCCCTAATCCCCTGCTAGTTGATTAAGTGATTGCTCAGAAATCATCTATGTTCAATCCCACTCTCTCCAAAATTGAATCACATGAGTTCATTCCCGACCAACCATTAGTTGAGGAAATGATTGACTCGATTCCACTTTCAGTTGATCAGGCCTTTCCTGTAGAGATTGAACCTCATACCACTCAGGTTCTTTTTGTTTCTTCATATTCCAGTGAATTGGAGGGTGATCCTCCCATTCCCCCAGTACAGGAGCGTGATCCTCTCATTCTCGTAACACAAGGGGGCAATTCTCCCATTCCTATGACACCCCCTCCAAGCAGTCTGGTTTCTTACTTTGATTGGAGTCGACTGACAGGATAATGTCTTCCTTATTATGTGCTCTTTGAGACTGACAGGATAATGTCTTCCTTATTATGTGCTCTTTGAGATCACGGTACAGGCCTATAATGTGTTTGTACCTAGCATAATAATAGATGAAGGCACATCTGTTAGTATTCTATCCTCAACTACTTGGCTAGATTTCGGTTCTTCGCAGCTTTTTCATGTTACTTAGAATCTATTGGATTTTAACAGAGGAACCAATCAACCTTTAGGGATCCTTCCAAAGTTTCCTATTACTTTGGGAGGGAATATTGTCTACATAGATGTGATGGTTTTCCAAGGCCCTTTGGACTTTAACTTACTCCTTGGGCGTCACTATACTTATGTCATGGGGGCTCTTGTCTCTTCACTCTTTCATGTGATGTGTTTTCCACATGAAGGAAGAATTATGACCATTAATCAGCTTTCATTCATTGGTCCTAATCTAGATCCCAATCAACCATCATACCTTAATGGTTCTTACATGCAAGTGGTATCTTCCACACCACAGGTTAATTTTTTGGCAACTTGTTCCATGCCCGTGTCTACTGATGATCCCTTCTGTGATATAGTGCACCATGTACTGGGGGAATTAGACCCTGATTTCTAGAGAATTGTTCTCCCTTCTGATGAGAACCTCTTGGAATGCATGACCTCTTATGGGCCATGATAAAGTTTCCGGAGAAGAGTTCCTTTTCTTGTGTCAAGCTCCTTAAAAAATGAAACAAGGTGTCATGAGGATAGTTATTTTACTATTTCAACCTCATTAAAAAATGAAATAGGTCCCTATGATCATATTTCTTCTATTGTGTCAAGCTCATTAAAAAATGAAACAAATCCCACTTCAATTCGAGTCTTTGATTATATCTCGTAAATGAAACTTCATTCCATCCACCTACTTTGGTGAATGAACTGAAGCTCAAGGGGCATGTACCTCGAATTGAGCCACCATGTTGGGGGTGTGGAAACTTATTCTAAGCATAGTTTTTCTCTGTTTCAAGCTTGTGAAAAAATTAAACCAATTTAAAGCATAGTTTCCTATGTTTCAAGCTTGTGAAAAAAAATGAAACCATTTCTCATTAAGTCTCTCATGATTTCCATTTTATCTGCCTCTTCTGCCAGATGAGCCTTGGTTTTCTCATTCCATTTTCACCATCTGCTTGGTTGATAATATGCTCTCACTTGGTTGTTTTACCCTTGCCTGGGGAACCGCTGTGATGAGTGGTCTTGTTAGTCAACCTCTTAACCTTTGCATGTTTTGAGAAGTTCCACCATGACTAGAACCAGTTGCTACCCATTATACCAATCATTCCTCCAGGACGAGCCCTCTTTTAGCTCTTTTCAGACTCCCAAAATATGAAAAGATAGGCAAGTACTTGTCATTTCAAACTCGTTCAATTAAATGAATTGACATAATCTCAGTACACGTTTACACCTTTTTTCGGGCTGAGATTAACTATTTATGAAAAATGAATATCTTGATCGAACATGGTCAAGAGGTTCACTTGAATATTATTTTCTACCTTTTCGAATTCGAGAGATGATTTAATAAAAGGGGCATGATGGAGTTTCCTTTTTTGTTTCTTTTCAAACTCCTTAAACATGAAAAATTACCGAGTTACCCTATCATTGGACTCATTAAAGATTAAATGACGAAATACTTGTCATCATGACGAGACCGAGTTCCTCCTTCCTATGGCTCATTAAAATTACTAGAGTGGATTTATTCAAAGAATGAACTTGCATGCTCATCATATGTGATCCTCTTCATGTTGGCTATAAAAAATAAAGATAATCCTATGTGTATTTTGGGTAGCTTGTCGCACTTGAACATGACACTCATCTTCAGTTCGTGTCAGGTTGGTGACATCCTACATTCCTCACTTTGCCTCCATGGTTTGGGAAATCCATTTGCCTCTCATTTGATTACCAATTTTTTCAACATGACCTCTGATCCTATTTGAGTCAAATGTTGCCACACTTCGGAGTCGTGTCGCCAATATGTTCAAGAGAAGTCATTTTTTCCAAACATCCTTTGCTTATATGACCTCCTCTGTTACAATCTCGAATCACTCCTATAATCTTAAGATATATTTTTTTTCTTGTCGATGATGTGGGAATCATCATGGCCCTCCTTCGATGAATCACTTCCTGTTGACTTCAACTCATTATCCAGGAAGGTGATTTAGAAAATTATTTTCAGTACCTTGGAGCTTCCATGCCTCAATGGCAAGTTCTTCGTGTTCGATGATGGGTTCACATAATTTTCCTTCGATCGAATGATTCTGCAAGTGTTAGACATCAACACATTAATTCACACATGTAGATTGTGATGGTGTACCTTAAGGTCCATCGTCATTATTGGTGGTCTCTCTCATGCATGTTAATGGTTTTCATCACTAACTAGTAATCAGGTGGTTTCTACCATGTTCGACACCAACACATTTATTCACATGGCTAGATTTGTACATTAGGTTGATTGAGATCACGATAAAGACCCTGGGTCAAATTTGATTTTTGGGCCAACCCCCTCCCCATACAACCTTGTTTCAAGAACGAGGGCGAGCAAAAATGCTAAATGGCAGAGTTAATTTAAATTCGAATTTATTAAATCTAATCCCATGATTAATGAAATTAATCTAGTTTTAATAAATTATTTTTATGCGCCATTAAAATTGTGCTTATCACCTCCTAATTCACAGTTTAACATTAATTAACTGTGCTTAATACTTGTAATATTTTTAGTGGACTCCCCTAATTTCGGCAGAACCACCAGTTTGATGGGGTTATCTGAAGTCTTCTCCAAATTTGACGGAGGAATCTAGGGAAAAGTTTAATACGCCATATCTTGAGAAATGTTTGACCAATTTTGGCTCAAGAAGAGTCATTCCAAGCTTATTGGCATGATCTGAACACATTGGAACATGTTGTAGAGGAAGAGGAGCAATTCTATAGGTGTTTTTGGTTCTTTGAATAATTTTGAAGCCTAAAGCCACCAAGAAGGAAGGCCATTCCTAGATCAGTTGAAGGCCAAATTGAGTAAATGAATAGTCATTTTTTATAGATTTCAACATTATAAACTCATGGGAGTATGTTTCAAGAGAATTTGATGCATGTAAACAACCATTTTTTCACTATTGAGCTAATACAGAGGCCCAAGCCATAGAAGCTGGACCAAGGATATGTAGCCTAGGAGGGGTGAACTCTGTGTTGATGGATCAATTGCGATGGTTTTTTGTTCTTTATGTTATTTTTGTTCAGCATTTTAAATTCATAGTTTATGCTCTTGAATTAACTAGTAAAAACTCAGTTAAACTACCTATTTGACACACATAAGCAATAAGGAAACACATGTACCTCAAGCATAAGATCAACAAGTAAATTTTAAATCTGAAAATGAAATTAGCACGGCAAAACTAACATTCAAATTCAGATCATTATGGGGGGTTATTGAGTATTCATGATTGTATACATGATCCTATCTATGCGGATGGCCGTGTCCATACCGCGGATCCATTTCTATGATCTCTTTAGACGGATTGTTGTGACCATGCCATGGGTTCAAGTGTTATTTGATGCCTAGTGCAAATTTATGTGGTTAGGCATATTCATACCAGAGATGTCATATATTTTAATATGTTTGATTCGGCAGGTTTTTCGGAGGTGTTCTGAGCTCTTTGCCTTGGTTCAAAAATAATTTCAGCCATCACTCGTTGTTCTGCCTTCATGCTTTAGGGGGCATCTGTTACACAGTAATTTTTCACCATGCTCCATTTCCTGTCCATGATCTTGAAATTCCCTGTGACAGATCCTGTGCAATTTTTCCACCATGAAGAAATGTGATAAGACATCCCATTAAGATACAAAGAAAACTACCTTAGAATATTACTAATGAAACTTGATCAAATTCCCAATTTCCTGGGTCAATGTGTTTCCTAGTGTCATGCTCACGCTGATGTCATATTCACATTTTTGGCTTAGTGCTGCAAGCGCCCTTATTTCTTGGAAAACCTCCTTGATCCCTTTATGGCAGTGTTTCATCAAATGGAGGAGAAGCTTCAATCTCTAGAAGTTCTAGGGCAGCGAATTGGTTGATAAACGGTGGTGATAGGGTCGAGCTCTATGATTTTAGAGCTTTTATCTCATCCATGGGGTTTTATCCCTTAGAAGGAGGGCCTTCCTCCTCCTTTCATGGATTCTGTTAGGAATCTGTAATTTTAGCAGATTGGTGAGACTGAAACTGCAGAAGCAACATTATTTCAACCATTTTGGGATTCTAGGATCTAGCCCTCCTAAATCCGAAGAGGAATCTCTCCAATAAGTGCAAAGATGGATTTGTCTTTGAAGTTTGGGGTAATGATATTAGGATAGTTATGAAGGCAGGCCAAGGGTTTGTTTTGTTTTTGGATGGTTGAGCATGATTATTATTTGAGGGGAAAGTTCTAAGTGAAAAGAGTTTCAAAAGTGAGAAGTTGCAAGTGAATAGAACAGCTATGTCTAAAAAGATAGATATAACGTTGGTTTTTAGTCCATTGGGCTATGGATTCATATCAGGGCTTTAATTGAGCAACAAGAACAAGAGTGATCCAAGGGGAAAGTCATCTATATCACAAGATTATTGAGATTAAAATTATGGAATGGAAACAATAAAGTGTTGGAGGGGTGGAAACTGATAATAATTTCACAAGGGATTTATAGTCATTCCAAACAAGAAAAGCCTCTTAAGTAACTATTTAAAACCAACCAAGAACAGGGCTAACCATAGACTTCTTGGGAAAGTTTGTATTAAAGCAGGTTAATTGACAAACAATCCAGTAATCCGCATAATTACCTTCAGAAGGTATGAAAACACATAAGAGAAAACAAAGTGTAACCTAAGATCAGATAAGGTACTTTTAAACCAAGTCTGCTTTCAGTCAACACCAAGGGAAACCTTCAGAATTTTCCTTTGGAGAATAGAAACTAGAAATAGGGCAAACCATCACTTTTCTAGTCTAACTTTAATAAGAAAATGATGAAAATAACTTTCAAGAACAATGTTTAAAGCAAAAAGTAGGACGAGGGAACGCCAACATTCCTAACTGCTTAAACTGTATTGAATCATTCTTAAATAAACAAATTGGAGGAAAAAATTGAGATAAATCTTATCAGTTAGAGAAGGGTACTGGTAAACAGTAAATCCTAACTCTATAAATGTTGTTCTTTATTAGAGAATAGTGAACAATATGACATACATAGAAGGAAAAACAATAACAAAGAAAGGGGCACTTCACCAGTGATATAGACCAGGATCCCAAGAAACAGCTTGTTATTAATGTCAAACCAGTTACAGTCTTCAGGTCCAATGTTTCAGTTCAGAAATCATATTCACTATTCAGCCTAACTAATCTAAACACAAACAGAGCTTCAAGGGCCAGCGAACACTATTTACAATCAGAAGTTTAAGCTCAAATATATTTCAAAGTTCTGCAACCAACAATTTCTCATCAACTACAGAAGTATTTATAGAAGAATGAGGAGGTGAGATCTGATAAAAGATCTCTCAGGACAATTAATACAGAATGATGACTTCTCGGCCCTTGAGGGGCTCGATGGAGAAGTTTACAAGTGTTTGTCTGTATTAATGTTTTACATTTAATATTTAAGCTCAATGGGAGCTTTTGTTTGACTTTTGAGGCTCTGTGTCATGTTGGAGTAACTCTGCAGATATTTTTGCATTAAGTTCCTTGCAGAAGTAACTCTCTAGCTATGCTGAGGAAAATATCTGATTTCGAACAATAATTTCGGCCTCTTTTTGAATGCTTTGAGGCACAGGTGGATTCGTGGTAGCTGGGAGGAATCAATTTTCCTCAGATGTGGTGGTGGAGGCCTTTCTGTTTTTTGAACACTTATGATTTTCTTTTAACCGTGTTTTAATTTGGGGGATTAGGCTTTTGATAATCATTCTTAGCCGTAATCCCCGCAAATCTGTTTTCAATCTTCTGTCCTGCTGCGTTTTGTCTTCAACACTGATACTCTTTTAATTTGTGATTTAAAATCACAGTGTCTTGTTGATGTGCAGGCTGCACAGGGCTCGTATGGCATCGATGCCTCATGAAACATTGACGAGACATGGAGTAGAGCCCCGTGAATAGCTTTCCTTTGATGAATCAAAGGTACGGGAATCATCATTCCCAGTCCTTTGGCTTTTATATAATGGAACACCCATCAAACCTGCAAAATACAAAACTTATATTATGAAATCACGTTTTGGGAAAAGCGCCGGAGAGGGGAACGCGGGGTAAGCTCGCTTGGCAGTTATATGAGCATCAACGGTGGAGATCTGCGTATAATAGTCGAAAAAGAGAGCGATGGGAAGTAATGCGGGAATGATCTGGGACCGTCCGATCTAGACATGTGGACGGTCCAGATCCAATCGGGGGATTGCAATCGGCGGGGAAAGAAGGAGGGTGTAATGAAAATTGCCGATGGGATTTTGCAATGACCGTTGATCTAAGGATCAGATCAACGGTGGGGAAGGAATCGGAGGGATGGCCGATCGGGGGGGAAAAAGAAACGCATCCGATGAAACTTGCGATGTGATTGAGCGCTGATCGTCGATCTGCAGATTAGATCGATGGTGGGAGATGCGTCGGGAGGTCGCAATTGGTGGGGTAAAGGTTAATGATCGGAGAAATTATGGGCCGTTGGATTTGGGAAGGCGGAGAGGAGATCAACGGTGGAAAAATAATCAGGGATTGGCAATCGGAGGTGGGTTGATGCGATGGTGCAATCAGGGCATCACAATCGGGGGTTTCAAAGGGGAGCAATCGGAAGAGTCTTCGCAGAAGTTTCCGATGCGATAAGCGCCTTGGGTCTTTGACCTTTGGTCCTGGGCGTGAGTTATATGAATGAAGTGGAGGGTGCAGAGTTTACATATATGACCCAATCGCATTAGAACTTTTGATGCGGTCTTTCAATCATCCCATTGTAGATTCTTCCGATGCGATTAAGATTTGGGTCTTTTTGATCTAACCATTTTTTATATTAAAAACATGACTTTGGCGCATCAGATCAAAACTTTGGGTAAGTGGGTTTTATGATTTAACAAAGGAGAGAGACCATCGGGAATGAATAATTTCAATGATTTAGTGCCCGATGGCGAGCCCATGGAGGGGAAGTGGTTTAAGACTTAGCCCAAGGGGGCTTAAGTTTGTAATACAAAAATTGGTTTTTATATATTTTCAATGATTTTCAAAGGAATTTGAGGGTTTCGGTAAGGTTAAAAATTGAGTTCTTAACCTTGTAAAAATGATTTTCATGAAGGGAAGAAGAGGAATCATAAAAATAGAGGAGTTTTATGGAGAAAAAAGTGGAGAAAAATGAAGGTTAGTTTTGAGTGGAGGAAGGGAAAAAATGATGATTTTGCAGCAGTATTTTCACTTATGGAAACAGCAGAAATTCTGAGTATAAAAAAGGGAACAGCAGTGAAGATTTGGACAGAGGCATGAGGCCTTAAAGAGTTTTTAAGAGCCAACACTTTTTAGTAATAAAATTTGTTCTTTGAAGGCTCAAAAAATTTTAGCCACCTTTTTCTATAACAAATTTTATAGGTGGCTAACAGTGACTCCACTTGGGGATGGTGCCTTCTTGAAGGCGTCAATAACTTCAGACTTGCATTCTCTAGGAGGCTGACCTGTGCCACATTCATTGTGTTCTTTGGGAGGCTGAACTTTGCCTCATCCATTGGGCTTCTTTCCTTTGCTTGAATAATCTTGCTCTAAAAACATATTAGCAGCCATAAAAACAATGGATCTCTTATCTACAAGCTTTTTACCTACCCAATCCTACAGATCTAACATTTTTTCTTCTTTAGAGTGCACTTTGATTGGCAAACTCTTTTCACAATATTTTATTCTTTTGAAAGCAGGAAATCTAATCTATTTATTCTCCTTATTTCTCCCTGAACTCAGATTAAATAGTTGAGCTCAGATGCTTCTCTACCTAATCTACTAATCTGTTAGGATTAAACAGTCTAACAGATTTTTATTTCTCTAAATTCTACAACAGAAATTTAAAATCAGTCAAGTCAAGTTTAAGTTGTTTGACTTGCTGTGATCTATGGCATGAAAACAAGCTGCACATAGATATTATTTTATAGAAAATTAAACCAAAATGGAAGGCTTAAGATCTGAAAGTTTGAGGTACTGCCTTCTCTTTGTACAGCTCTATTTTGACTCTTGTTTGAGTTGATTCTTCCTTGTTCTCTGGTTCATATTTTAAGCAGGTTAGAACCAGATTTACATATTTTTTTACTCAAAAAATAAAACAGATTTGAGTCATCTCTCTTTGGAAACCTAGGTTCATATTTTGAGCATGTTTGAACCTTTAATTTATAGCCTAATCTACCTACTGATAAGCCAAGATTAAACAGTTTGGCAAATCGAATTCACTAATCCTATCAGCAGTCAATTTAAAACTAATCAGTCAAGATTAGGTTGTTTGACTAATTAGAAGTGTGTTTTCAGGATTGGCATTTAAGCTTGCACACTTTCAGATTTGTTTCTCTTTTTGTTGGTATGGGGCTATACCGTTATTGTTTTTACAATCTGCCCTCTTTTCTCTCTTATATTGTTTTTAGATTTTTCTTTTTCTTTCAAAACAAAAATAAAAAACTAACTAAATGCTCAAAGCTAAGATCTATTGACATTCCTATCTAACCTACTCTAACTTGGAATATTTACATTTTTTAGGTGATACAATAATGCCAATGTAGGCAGTCAAGCAATAGTAAAAAAGGGGAAAATAACTGACTGCTCATCAGAGACAACCATAGGGTGCTCTACATGTGGATCTTCAAAACTGAGGCCACCAGTAGTGGTGACCATTTCTGATGTAATTGGCTCTTGCAAGGGATTAGTTCTTGAGGGGCTAAGCCAATCAGGGCCTCCATGTATTCTGCCACAGGATCAATCAGAACATGATATAAACTTTCTTCTTTAAGGCCTGCCATGGCTGGTAGGCTGTCTATATCTCAGGTAGCTTCAATCACTGCATCTGCAGTGTGGCCTTTGTAATCACACTCCTCTCTTTCCTGGCTGGGAGTATTTTGGATATGAGCATCAACCAGGAATACCTCTTCTTCCACCGGATCAAGACAGAGATGTATGTGGGAAAGAATGTCTCCCTCATCTTCACTGCAGCCTGAACTGGAGGGATCATCATATATGGCAGGGCTTTCCTCTTCTAACCCTAACCAATTCTGCTGGAGTGGACTGAACTCTGTGAAAAAATTAACATATTCTTGAGCAGGGGTTGCTTTAATTACCTTGACCCTTTCAGGCGAAGGCTCCGGATATTCATCTTGCTCAAGATTTTCTTCATGTCTTTCTTCCTTGTCCTCTGCGCTGAAGAGCTGATGGCTTCCATATTCTTTGAAATTATTACTAATGATCTGATATATAACAGAGTGAAGATTCAATGAATCTTCATCTGCTATCATGCTTTCAACGCTTTCTTCATCAATATCATAGATGGCCTGCATTGGCTCATCATTTTCTTGGAGTTGATGGTCACGATCTTCCTCCCCTGAATCGATCGATGATGGCCCCGTAAGCTCGGCTTCCCTTTGGAAAAAACCATCATCAGAAATATTATCATTCGATAAATCATAATTATAAGCAACGTTACCCATAAAACCTTCTATAATCTCAGCAAGTCTTTCCTTGAAATAATCTACAAGTTCGTCTTCTGATTTAACGTATTGTTCATCATACATGATTTCCATGTAATACATGTCTTGCAGCAGTCTATTTTTTTTTTCTTGAGGACAAGGTGTAGGTCTCTTGTTATCATCGTTTCTGGTTTCAAACTCGTGTTCTTCTTCTTTTATATTCAGCAGGGCGTTGGTAGTCTCTATCAATATTTCCCACTTGTTCTTTAAAGAGATCTGCGCTATTCACTCCGCCCGTTCTTTCTCAGCTGCTTTCATTCCTTCCTCTTTGAATTTTATGTTTTATTCGACAGTAACTACTATGCTATGCATTTCCTCTAGGCTGGAAGGCTCTCTTTCTCTTATATGGAATTCCACCTTGAGTTCAAAAGAACTAGGATAGTGCAGTAGAGCCCATCTTAAAGGTGGTTTTACATCAGAAGGTATCGCATTGTGCACCTTATTGAACCTAGCTGAAAACTCTTGTAATGTCTCTGCTGGCTGTCTTTTCAAATTCTGATATTATTCTAGGATGAGGAAGACATTTATCGGGACTACCCATCTATCAAGGAAAAATTGAGCAAATTGATGAAAGTTGAAGATGCTTGCAACTGGAAGGTTTTTAAACCAACTCTTTGCATTTCCTTGTAATGACAAGGTGAACATTCTAATACGCACATCATCTTCTTCTATTTCATATAATTCAAGGACATCCTCGAGCTTTTGGACATGTTGGTCAGCAGTGATTTTTGAATTTTCTCCATTAAAAAGGGGCAGCTTATCTATAAGTTCTGCAAGAAGGGGCTGGAAGATAAGAGGTAAAACTAGAGGCTTATATCTTTCTATGACCTTTGTGGGTGTGGGTAGTGTGACAGGAGGCTCATGGTTGTTTGAAGCTTCTTTAGGAGTGGGAGATATAACATGAGGCTCTTGTCCCACCAGATTTTTCACGGGAGTACAGGTCAGCTCATGGTCTGAAGACTGAGGTCTGATTTCTTTCCCATACTCAATGTGGGTTTCATCTTTGTACACTTGATTAGGCTTAAAGCAGGACAAAACATAGTGATAGACAAAAACAATGAATTCTTTAAACCAAATCCAACCCATATGTTTTACCCTTCTATGAGGCCTGGCGATCTTTCAGGTTCTTCCTCCAGTGAAGTCTTTGAGATTTATGGAGTGTGGAGTCGCCAGGTGGAATATTTTTAACTCCTAAGGAGGTAAAATGTTTAATGGTCCACCACCATATATTTCTTGTAGAGCTGCAAGGTTTTCAGGAACTAAATTAGCTCTCAAGGGTGACCTGAAAATAGTTGATAATTTAATCCTAGGAGACTTCCTAAGGATACCTTCTGGGTTATCAACTATCTCAGATGGATCAGGGTCAGGATAGGCTCTAGTGTGAATCTTTCTAGGAGCCACTATGCTGTGTTTTTCAGACCCAAATAAAAAATAAAAGTTCAACCAGGTATGACAATATTTAAGAGGTCAACTAGTATGTTTTACAAATTTAAATCCTACAGTCCACTAACTGAGTTTGAATGATATTATAATGATAAGGGTTCTTCCCAGTGGAGTATTAAGGTCTGTTGAGGATTGTGGAGTCGCCAAGTGGAATTTTTTAGCTCTTTTGGAGGTAAAAGGTTTTATGGTCCACCACCATGTTTATTGGATACCAATCTGAAATATTTTTGGTGTTTTCTGAGTTTTTGTGGTTGTATGGAAAACTAAAGAGTCTATAAAAGTTGGCCAAGCAACTATGAACTCAAAAAATGAACCCTAGCGGAGTCACCAGAAATGTTAGGAATCTGTAATTTTAGCATATTGGTGAGACTAAAACTGCAGAAGCAACATTATTTCAACCACTTTGGGATTCTAGGATCTAGCCCTCCTGAATCCGAAGAGGGATCTCTCCAATAAGTGCAAAGATGGATTTGTCTTTGAAGTTTAGGGTAATGATATTAGGCTAGTTATGAAGGCCGAGGGTTTGTTTTGTTTTTGGATGGTTGAGCATGATTATTATTTGAGGGGAAAGTTCTAAGTGCAAAGAGTTTCAAAGGTGATAATTTGCAAGTGAATAGAACAACTATGTCTAAAAATATAGATATAACGTTGGTTTTTAGTCCATTGGGCTATGGATTCATATCAGGGCTTTAATTGAGCAACAACATCAAGAGTGATCCAAGGGGAAAGTCATCTATATCACAAGATTATTGAGATTAAAATGATGGAACGGAAACAATAAAGTGTTGGAGGGGTGGAAACTGATAATAATTTCAAAAGGGATTTATAGTCAGTCCAAATAAGAAAAGCCTCTTAAGTAACTGTTTAAAACCAACCAAGAACAGGGCTAACCATAGACTTCTTGGGCAAGTTTGTATTAAAGCAGCTTAATTGAAAAACAATCCAGTAATCCGCATAATTACCTTCAGAATGTATGAAAACACATAAGAGAAAACAAAGTGTAACCTAAGATCAGATAAGGTACTTTTAAACCAAGTCTGCTTTCAGTCAACACCGAGGGAAACCTTCAAAATTTGCCTTTGGAGAATAGAAACTAGAAACAGGGCAAACCATCACTTTTCTAGTCTAACTTTAATAAGCAAATGATGAAAATAACTTTCAAGAACAATTTTTAAAGCAAACAGTAGGATGAGGGAACGCCAACATTCCTAACTTCTTAAACTGTATTGAATCATTCTTAAATAAAAAAATTGGAGGAAAAAATTGAGATAAAGCTTATCAGTTAGAGAAGGGTACTGGTAAACAGTAAATCCTAACTCTATAAATGTTGTTCTTTATCAGAGAATAGTGAACAATATGACATACATAGAAGGAAAAACAATAACAAATAAAGGGGCACTTCTCTAGTGATATAGACCAGGATCCCAAGAAACAACTTGTTATTAATGTCAAACCAGTTACAGTCTTCAGGTCCAATGTTTCAGTTCAGAAATCATCTTCACTATTCAGCCTAACTAATATAAACACAAACAGAGCTTCAAGGGCCAGCGAAAACTATTTACAATCAGAAGTTTAAGCTCAAATATAATTCAAAGTTCTGCAACCAACAATTTCTCATATTCTACAGAAGTATTTATAGAAGAATGAGGAGGTGAGATCTGATAAAATATCTCTCATGACAATTAATATAGAATGACTACTTCTCGGTCTTTGAGGGGCTCGATGGAGAATTTTACAAGTGTTTGTCTGTATTAATGTTTTACATTTAATATTTAAGCTCGATGGGAGCTTTTGTTTGACTTTTGAGGCTCTATGTCATGCTTGAGTAACTCTGCAGATATTTTGCATTAAGTTCCTTGCAGAAGTAACTCTCTGGCTATGCTGAGGAAAATATCTGATTTCGAACAATAATTTTGGCCTCTGTTTGAATGCTTTGAGGCACAGGTGGCTTCGTGGTAGCTGGGAGGAATCAATTTTCCTCAAATGTGGTGGTGGAGGCCTTTCTGTTTGTTGAACACTTGTGATTTTCTTTTAACCGTGTTTTAATTTGGGGGATTAGGCTTTTGATAATCATTCTTAGCCATATTCCCCGCAAATCTGTCTTCAATCTTCTGTCCTGCTACATTTTGTCTTCAACACTGATACTCTTTTAATTTGTGATTTAAAATCACAGTGTCTTGTTGATGTGCAGGTTGCGCAGGGCTCATATGGCATCGATGCCTCATGAAACATTGATGAGACATGGAGTAGAGACCCGTGAATAGCTTCCCTTTGATGAATCAAAGGTACGCGAATCATCATTCCCAGTCCTTTGGATTTTATATAATGGAACACCCATCTAACCTGCAAAATACAAAACTTATATTATGAAATCATGCGTTTTTGGGAAAAAATTCTTATGAGGGCACGGGGAGGAGCATAGTCGTTGGATGGCAGCATCCAATGGTGGAGATCTGCGTATAATAGTCGAAAAAGAGAGTGATGGGAATTAATGCGGGAATGATATGGGACCGTCCGATCCGGACACGTGGACGGTCCAAATCCAATCGGGGGATTGCAATCGGCGGGGAAAGAAGAAGGGTGTAACGAAAATTTCCGATGGGATTGTGCGATGACCATTGATCTAAGGATCAGATCAACGGTGGGGAATGAATTGGAGGGATGGCCGATCAGGGGGAAAAAACAAACACACCTGATGAAACTTGCGATGCGATTGAGCGATGACCGTCGATCTGCAGATCAGATCGATGGTGGGAGATACGTCAAGAGGTTGCAATTGGTGGGGTAAAGGTTAATGATCGGAGAAATTGTGGGTCGTTGGATCTAGGAAGGCGGAGAGGAGATCAACAGTGGACAACTAATCGAGGATCAGCAATCGGAGGTGGGTCGATGCGATGGTGTGATCAGGGCATCGCAATCGGGGGTTTCAAAGGGGAGCAATCAGAAGAGTCTTCGCAGAAGTATCCGATGCGATAAGCGCCTTGGATCTTTGACCTTTGGTCTTGGGCATGAGTTATATGAATGAAGTGGAGGGTGTAGAGTTTACATATATGACCCAATCGCATCGGAACTTTTGATGCGGTCTTTCAATCATCCCATTGTAGATTCTTTCGATGCAATTACGCTTCGGGTCTTTTTGATCTAACCATTTTTTATATTAAAAACATAACTTTGGCGCATCAGATCAAAACTTTGGGTAAGTGGATTTTATGATTTAACAAAGGAAAGAGACCATCGGGAATGAATAATTTCAATGATTTAGTGCCCGATGGAGAGCCCATGGAGGGGAAGTGGTTTAATACTTAGCCCAATGGGCCTTAAGTCTGTAATACAAAAATGGGTTTTTTATAGATTTTCAATGATTTTTAAAGGAATTTGAGGGTTTCGGTAAGGTTAAAAAGTGACTTCTTAATCTTGTAAAAATGATTTTCATGAAGGGAAGAAGAGGAATCATGAAAATAGAGGAGTTTTATGGAGAAAAAAGGGGAGAAAAATGAAGGTTAGTTTTGAGTGGAGGAAGGGGAAAAATGATGATTTTGCAGCAATATTTTCACTTATGGAAACAACAGAAATTCTGAGTATAAAAAAGGGAACAGCAGTGAATATTTGGACAGAGGCATGAGGCCTTCAAGAGTCTTCAAGAGCCAACACTTTTTAGTAATAAAATTTGTTCTTTGAAGGCTCAAAAAATTTTAGCCACCTTTTGCTATAACAAATTTTATAGGTGGCTAACAGACTCCCAACCTACTCTGCCTTCCTATAAATTCATATCCCTCATCCCAAAAATGTTAGAGATTTTTTGGTCATTTTCAGACTCGTCTAAACTCTCGTACCCTCACATTCTAACATTTTGATAACGCCTAAGTATTCGAGAGAAGGAATGCTTTAGAGCTTCGGTGAAGGACTCGGATTTTCACCAAAGGCGGCCTCCAACATCAAGGCCTAGGTTGTAAGCTTTCATTTTTATATTTATCAATAATAACATCTAATGTTTTCTTTCTATATTTGTCTAATTATTTATGCAAATATTTTGGTACTCCTTGATCTGCAAGATAGCTAATGTTTATGATTATTATGTATTATATTACGTTTGATGTTGTCTCTTGATCATCCACAAGTATTTGTGTGCCATCATTAGCAAGGATCAGGCCTAAAAGGATCGTGGATCAAGGTCATCATCAACAGATTAAGCGTAGCATTGGGAAAAATGTACTTTTGTCTCTTTTCTTGTCGCATTGTAAATGTTAGTTAAGAGAGACTTGCATTAGAAATAATCTCGTGTTGCTAGACCCACTCTAGGGCTAGAGAGATCACCTATGTCTGTAGTTAGGATTTATACAGGAATGCAACAGAATACACATATAACCATAAATACAAAATGCAGCGGAAATAACACTTCATTTCATTAATATCCAAGAACTGGAATTTTCTTACAGACAGAATGGAAATAAACTAGCTAGGGCGTTGGTAGCTTATCTCTGAGAAGATATGTGGCGGCTACAGGCCTCTGAACTGAGTTACAATGAGGCTCGAGGGCCTATTTATTATAGAGAAACAATGGAAAACCCTAAACATCCAAAAAACTAACCCTAGGAGATGAAGCGCCAAAACTATGGGCCCCGTTTGGGTAAATTGGTGTTTCAACTTCCCGGGGTCGTAACTTTGGCATACTATCTCCGTTTGACGCACATGATACATAGTTAGAAAGATATATCTGAGGACTAAAACTATTGATTGTGAATATCAATTCCAAAATGGAATCATATTAGCTGGAGGCGCGATGCCCAAAAAATGTCATTTAGGGCCTCAAAACGACTCTGAAAGTTCAAGATTCAAAAAATTGCTAAAAATAGTAAGTTGTGCCGAAACTAAAAAAATGAAAGAGATAATGGTAGGGCCCCATGTGGAATAGGTGGGTGGCCACCAATATCCACCTAGAACAGTCTGTAAAGGGGATTTATCTTGACCCAAACCCTAGTATGGTCGGCATAAGGAGAGCCAACAAATGAAATCTTCCATGTCCACATGTAGTGCTTTTTCTTGTTATGATACATTATAGGGAAAGACAATTTTTTGAGGTCATGGGAGTCTTAGGCACGTCACCGAAGTGACACACCATCGAAACCCTAATGCAATCATAAGGTCAACATCTTAGGCAACATATGATGTGTGAGTACAACATGTAAAGTGTGAATGGGGACAACATCAGAGCTCGACAAAAAGGGGAGAGGAGAGAAACTGGTTCAGGATCTGATCAGAACCCTAATGACCTGAGAGAACAGAGGGGGACTTGAAATTTTTCATATGCCCAAAATTTTGGGTGGTGTTGTAGCAGCTACAACATATATTTAGACAGTTAAGAGTTAGTTAAGTTCAACTTGGTATAATGTGTCTATTAGGTAAAAGTGTGTTTCTTTAGTATGCAATAGTTACACTATAATCTGACAATCATGATATGCTAGTGATTTTTATCTCATATTCTCCTCGATACTAATGATTATTGGTCCATGGCTTAGCAACCGATTGGTCCATGATCTCTATTTAAATGGAACGGTGGGTCATGGATGGTGATTGATTGTTAGAACTTTCTTATGTGAAATATTTTCTTTTCCATTAGTAAAATTTTCTCAAGTGGACATGTTGGATGGGGTTGTGGACTCTTTCCCTCTCAAAGGGTTTTAACCATGTAAAAATATTGGCATTTTGATTTCAATCAGGTTTTGTGAGTGGTTATTAATGGTTTTCTTCTTGTACGAAATACCATGTTTACCCGAACATAGTATCAAAACCTTCGACTTGTTTCAATTCCCCAAGTTGCATTAGAGGGGTGGTATTTGAGTAATTGTCGCACTCACCTCATTGGGAATCAATGACCTAGAATTTCTGCCACCCTAGGAACATGGAATTAATTTCACACTCAAGGTAATGGTAATGGTTTGGAATTTTACTAATGCATGTGGGTTTTATGTGGGTCAACTTCTACCTGCTCCGTGGCTCTTTGCTACTGTTGGGGTTCCCATGTTTTGGCCAGATTGGCAAGACCAAAAGATGAGACAACATCAGAACCACTTTCAGACCTCAGGATCTAGCCCTCCTAGGTCCAGAGAGGGATCTCTCTAATAAATCAAAGAAGGATATATCTTTTAAAGCTCAAGTGGGATGTTAGGCTAGGTATGAAGCACAAAGGGGGGTTTTAAGTGATTTGGTTGGTTGGTTGCTGGGTTGGTCATGAGATCATAGACTGAGAAAGTAATGAGAGAAAAGGAACAGAGCAGCAGGATGCTTCAGCAAAGAGGATAGGTCAAGAGAGTGCCATCCATTGGGCTATGGAGTCATGAAAGGAGAATTACTTGCAACAACTAGCCGAGGCTTTCAGAGGGCAAGTCATCTAATACTAAAGGATCTTTTAGATTAGATGGTGGGATGGAACATTAAGGAAAGAAAGTGAAAGAAGGAAAGCAGCCCAATTTCTGTCTATAGATTGGGTCATAGGTCATTTAACTCCAGACCTGCTTGGACATACTCAAAGGCAGCTCTCAAAGGAGGGACAAAGGGGTAGCTTATAGATCGGACCAGAGGTCATTTAACTCCAGGTCAGCTTTATCATGCTCCAGGAAAAATAGAGATAAGTTTAACAAGAGATCTTAGAAAGGCCAGCTGGTCGCACAAGGATCCTAGTGGAAAGGGCTAACTCTAATCCCCAGTGTTCCTAAATCTTCCAACTTAAACCCAACAAGAACATCTAAGAACAGATTCATTTAATTCATACATCAACTAGCGAGCAATGACATCCACTACACTGGTTAAATTAGCTAGAATCAATCCTTAGATAACACATTAGCAGAAAACATTGAAGGCAAGGAGAGCAAAGACATAGGGTGCCTAACAAGGGTAAATCCTATGCCATATTTCTGATGCAAGCCAGCAGAAAATGAAACAATATGAAAATGTATTAAACAGAGTTAGGAAAATATCACCAATAGTAATAGACCAGGATCCTGTGAAATGTGCTTTGACTAATTGATGCAAAACCAGTCACATACACTGAGCTCAATGGCTGTTACAATCCAAACTTCTCATCCTAGCCTAATACATAACAAATACTATGCTACTCCCTCCCAAGACTGTTCTAACAGTCAAAACTGAATCCCTCTAACTACAACGGCAGCAGTCGAACAACAACCTTTACAATATGTTCTTGGGGATTTTTATAGGAGAAGATAACAATAGGGGTAGATGATATACATTAAATGGATCTCATTAAGACAGAGTGATTGAGGAGTCTGAGCCCATTCTACTTAATGGAAATCTATGTTGTTGTAAGTACTCTGTGGCATGTCTAGGGGGACTTTGTCAGGCCAAGATTGACCTCTAATGTTTCGTGAAATCCTTTCTGGCTATAAGGCCCTCTGTTTCTGCCTTCTATAATTGGTGAAATGGACAGAAAGGTTTTCATATCACTCCATACTCCATAACTGCTACCTGACAGTCTTTTAAGAAGCTTCTGTCAGTGTCCTTAACTTTCCTGGGCTCGAGGGGGCATGGAGGACGTTGTAGGAATGGTGTACTTCTGAGGGAAAAGTGTTTTGTGGATCTGTAGCACTGATATGACTTGTTTCGTGTTCATTTTGTCTTCACACAACGCTCTCATCCTTTGATCATGGGATTAAGTGTTAAATCTTCAATTAACAGGTCTGGTCCCTTCTAATCCATCTCTGCTGTTTCATTTGGCCGCTATATTGGCCTCTCTGTGACCCCTGCACAATCAAATAAACTTGTCACAAAACCCAGGCAGTGGTGAAGAAAAGCCGAGGAGGCCGGAGGAGTGGAGAAATAGTGGAAACAATGAAAAGTGGAGGAGAAATGATCGCATAGTGTAAAAACCCAAAGATTAACGTTTGGACGAATTACAAAGGAAAATACGAAAAAACAATGAACGGAGCCATTGGATGTGGGACCCGGCTAGGGCAGAGGGAGATTATATATGAGCCGTGGATCTCAGGAGGAGATCAACGGTGGCGGTTGAGCGATGAGGTTAATAGGGAAGCCCGATGGGAGAAATACAGTGGAGACACGATGCGACATGGGACATCGATCTTGGATGAACGGACAGTCGTGATAAAATCGGAGGATCGCAATCGGGGGAGCAGGGGTGACACATTTTAAAAGTTTCGATTGCGATCGGAGGGGTGTTGCGATTAAACGCCAACCGTCGGATCTGGGACCAAATCAACGGTCCACATTTAATCAGAGGGCGATGGAGAGGGGCGACGGAAGGGGAGCAGGATGAATCTGAACCATTCGATCTGGAGGGATGGACGGCTCAGATTGGATCGGGGGATCGCAATCGCAAGGCGCAGAAGGGGGGTGCGATTAGAAAATGCGATTGCGATCAGAGCTGGGGATGCGATTATGCGCCAGCCGTTGGATCGGCGAGGGAAATGACAGTGGAGATCCGATCGGAGGGGCGAAAGGGAGAGAGTGGCGGAACACGATGCGATAAGATCTGGGCCATTGATTTCTGAATGGATGGATGGCTGTGATTTAGTCAGGAAATCGCAATCGGGGGGAACAAGTGTGACACATTACAAAAGTTTCGATTTGATGGGGCGGGAAGTGCAATGGTCATCGGATCGTGAATTAAACGGACGGTTGGGATTGGATCGGGATAATTTCAATCGAAAAGGATGGAAGGTGACTGCGATTAAAAAATGTGATTGCAATTGGAGCGGGCGAGCGAGGGCCATAGTATCTGGAAGGGGATGGACGGTTGTGATTTGGTCGGGAGATCGCAATCGCAAAGAACGGAGGGGTGGCACGGCGAGACTTGTGATTGCGATCAGAATGGTATTGCGATTAGCGCCCAACCGTCGAATCGAAAAGCAGATCGACGGTGTAGAATACATCGCGGGTCATCATAACATAACCCAATCGCATCGGCAAATTTCAATGTTACAAAGGGATCTGCCCGCCCGACAACTCCGATTGTGATTGGCGCCCAAGACTTAAGCGCTTGGTCTTGGCGCTAGGGGCACATGGGGAAGTGGTTTGCGGGGCTGGCGGAAAAGGGGCTAGGCCCTATTATAATGTGAAAAGTGGGTTTTAGGGCCCTTTTAATGTATTTTAAGGCCAAGGAAGGGTAACGATAGGGAGGAAAAGGATGAATTGAACCAAACAAAGGGTATGGGTAGAATTTGGAGGGGGTTTTGGGAGAATTTAAAAGGGTAAGAGGGGAAAAAGAGAGGAGTTAAAAGGAAAAAGACAGAGGTTAAATGGGAATGAAATAAGAGGAAAAGGGGGGCATTTTGGGCATTCTTCACAAACAAAGAGGCTTTATAATGGGAATCAGCAGAGGGGATTTTATCAAAGGACCAAAGGCACAAGGAGGCTTCAAGGATGATGTGTTTTCAGGGGAAATGCATTCCTTGAAGGCTCAACAACATTTTAACCCCCTGTTTTCTTGTCAAAAAATTTATGGGGGGCTAACAGTGGCTCCACATGGGGATGGCTTCTTCTTGAAGGAGACAAGAATTTAGAAAATAAATATTTGGTGTAGGCCAGGTGCCTGCTGCTTGGCCCATCTCTTTCTTTCTTTAGATTAGCTACCACAAATCATGAAGACATTACATCAGCAGTAACATTCTCCCAAACAACTACCTACCCATACTACTATCCTAGCATTTTTTCTTCTGGGTGCATTTGGACTTGCAGACCCTTTACATCATCAATTTTTACAAGAAAAAAAATAAACCTATACTACTTCTACCCTTATCGCTCCATGAGACCAGATTAGACTGTTGATCTCACAGTTCCTCTACCTAAACTATATCTGCTAGGATTAAACTGTCTAGCAGACTTCTTCTCTATATTCTAAGACATAAATTGAAACAACAGTCAGGCCAGGATTAGACTGTCTGACTTGCTGGACTTTGCAGAAATTTAAATAGCTAACTACATGCTCACAGGCTGAGCTTTATTTAGCTTCCTACCTACCCTACTCTAACCTGGAAATCTCTGATGTTCTAGGTGATACAATAATTCCAATGCAGCCAGTCAAGCAGTAACAAAAAAGGATATGAGCACTGAATTCCTGTCAGAGATAACCAAAGGGTGCTCTGCATGTGGTTCTTCAAAGAGGTCACCATCAGTAGTGACCACTCCTGATGAATTTGTCCCGTGCTAAGGATCAATGCTGGAGTATTTGAGAAAATTCGGGCCTCCATATATTCTGCCACAAGATCAATGAACACATAATGTACCAGTTCCTCCTTTAGGCCTGCCATGACTGGTAGGCTGTCTTCGTCCTGGGCAGCTTTGATTATTGCTTCTTCCACTACATCCTCAAAGTGGCTCTTGAAATCCTGATCACCTTCTTCTTGCACATTGAAAAGCAGTGGAATTTCTCTATTTTTAGGGGGTGGGAGACTTTCCAAAAATGCTCTGGGGTCTCTGAACTTATATGATTTTTCTTGTGAGTTCAAAAGTTCAATCTCAGCTTCATACCTCTCAACCACAAAATCTAGAAACATTTTCTTAAGCATAGGTTGAGTATCGAGTTTTGAGCTGAGAAGGACAATCTTTGGAAGGTCCTCCCATTCAGTTTCTGCCAGTACACTTGCTACTCCATACCGAAACTCTGTTATGAGGCTTGGATGCATTTCTACAAATTGTTCAGAGTCTTCCATTAGTGAAGTGACTAGATCTTTGGCATGGATGATGTTGTACTGAAGGCTGGTCTCCCAGTGGAGTCTCTTAATCATTTAGGAACTGTGGAGTCGCCAGGTGGATGATTCAAAATTTTACTGTCCACCACAGTGATTTACCAAATCAAAGCTTTTTTTTCTGTCCCCAATGGAGTCGCCATTATGTTGGGGTTCCCATGTTTTGGCCAGATTGGCAAGACCAAAAGATGAGACAACATCAGAACCACTTTCAGACCTCAGGATCTAGCCCTCCTGGGTCCAGAGATGGATCTCTCTAATAAAGCAAATAATGATATATCTTTGAAAGCTCAAGTGAGATGTTAGGCTAGGTATGAAGCACAAAGGGGGGTTTTAAGTGATTTTGTTGGTTGGTTGCTGGGTTGGTCATGAGATCATAGACTGAGAAAAAAATGAGAGAAAAGGAACAGAGCAGCAGGATGCTTCAGAAAAGAGGATAGGTCAAGAGAGTGCCATCCATTGGGCTATGGAGTCATGAAAGGAGAATTACTTGCAACAACTAGCCGAGGCTTTCAGAGGGCAATTCATCTAATACTAAAAGATCTTTTAGATTAGATGGTGGGATGGAACATTAAGGAAAGAAATTGAAAGAAGGAAAGAAGCCCAATTTCTGTCTATAGATCGGGTCAGAGGTCATTTAACTCTAGACCTGCTTGGACATACTCAAAGGTAGATCTTAAAGGAGGGACAAAGGGGCAGCTTATAGATCGGACCAGAGGTCATTTAACTCCATGTCAGCTTTAGCGTGCTCAAGGAAAAACATAGATAAGTTTAACAAGAGATCTTAGAAAGGCCAGCTGGTCGCACAAGGGTCCTAGTGGACAGGGCTAACTCTAATCCCGAGTGTTCCCAAATATTCCAGCTTCAACCCAACAAGAACATCTAAGAACAGATTCATTTAATTCATACATCATCTAGCAGGAAATGACATCCACTACACTGGTTAAATTAGCTGGAATCAATCCTTAGATAACACATTAGCAGAAAACATTGAAGGAAAGGAGAGCAGAGACATAGGGTACCTAACAAGGGTAAATCCTATGCCATATTTCTGATGCAAGCCAGCAGAAAATGAAACAGTATGAAAATGTAATAAACAGAGTTAGGAAAACATCACCAATAGTAATAGACCAGGATCCTGTGAAATGTGCTTTGATTAATTGATGCAAAACCAGTCACATACACTGAGCTCAATGGCTGTTACAATCCAAACTTCTCATCCCGGCCTAATACATAACAACTACTCTGCTACTCCCTCCCAAGACTGTTCTAACAGTCAAAACTGAAACCCTCTAACTACAACGGCAGTAGCCGAACAACCTTTACAATATGTTCTTGGGGATTTTTATAGGAGAAGATAACTATTGAGCCCCAAGATTGTTCTTTCTTTCATCTTAATTCACTCCATTTTCCCTTGTCCATTGTTATCCTAGGCCCAAATGATCAATGAAATTAGTTAAAATTACTTTTAGAATGAATAACATGGCTAACTTGCTAAGTTTTGTGATTTTGTCATTGTAATGCATTTTGAACCGAAACTAGCTACAGAATGCAGACATTCCGTAGCTAACCGCCAATTCTGCAGCTGTCTTCACTTTCAACTATGTTCCAGGTGTCCTCTCAGGAAAAGCCACACATGGGTATATTCCACATCATGTCCTCATCGTTCGTTGCTCACCATGAAGAATGAACCGAATTCTGGACGTGGTTTTGGTACGTGGGAACTCATTCAAAGAGGCAGACTCCTAATAGGACTAGGACAGTCCAGATGTCCTTTGTCCCTCTACGCTTCCATCTTTAGAGTTCTAGTATGATTTTGATATGAAAAGACAATGATCCCCGTATTGTTGCAAGTTTTGTTATGAAGATTTGATATAAATGCACTCGAGAAACTGAGAGGCTAGCTCTAGATTTTGCTTAGATTTCAAGGATTGACTGCTATATTTCTGAAGACCGAGAATACTCTGTTTTAAGTTATTTTCCTTTAATGAAGAAGACAGCATTGCTTTGAACGCGTTGAGTGATTTTAAGTTAGATTCCGTCTGGTGGTAGAGGGCCCCTGCCTCCTGCACGGCTTTACTTTCGTAATTTAGATAAGTATCTTAGTTTTTTTTCACATTTTTGAAGTTTGAGTTCATAGTTAATTTCATTAGTCACTATAGCTATACTTGTTCTAAGAAAATCTTCCAAAATATCATGATAATGAATGAGAAATGGCTGTAGTGTTATAGATTTTAATTGCAATTCCTTTTTGTTCATTATCACAGTTGAACTTATTCTAAGAAAACTCTTCCAAAAAATCCTTATGATGTCTAAGGCATGACTGTGATATTGAAATTTTCAGTTTTTTTTTTACACTAAGTAACATAGCTGATCTTACTCTTAAAACGCTCTTCCAAAATATCATAACAATGGGTAGGAAATAGCTGTGATGTCTTAGTTTTTAATTGTAATTGCTTTTAGTCTTTATGTTTGCATTTGCATTGAATTGTATAGCCAGGATTGTTCTAACAAGCTCTTCCAAAATACCATTCATGATGGACAAAATAGGCTGTAGAATCCCATAGATTAATTGCATGATAACTTAGTTAGGGCACTCCGGAGTCAAATTGCATTCAATTCATGCTCTGTTATTTCGTTTTAAGTTTGATAATGGCTTGTTAGTTTAGCACTGTTTACTGTAGACTGGTAGCACTTTAGTTCAGTTCTTGCTTAGCTCACTGTATGTACATTCCACATTTATATGTCATCCATTGCATATTAATTTACATTAGTTGTTAAACTTAAACACCACGGCCTTCATTATTTACAAAACTTATTTTGTTCCAAACCTATATTAACTCATAATCATCCGGACAGAAGACAGTATCAGCCCAAGGCCTGAAGTACTTTTGCAACCTCTTTACCATTTCATAAACAAAGCCTTTCCTCAAAAGACTACTTTAAAAAGAAATCTATAACTTTTGAGTAAGGTTTAGTGATGTTAAACTAAGTTGCAGAATAGAATTAGGAGCCAGTCTTAGAGTAGAGATCTTATGATGTTACCATGTTCTTCTCCAAATATGCTTCAACAAACCTTTAATCATGGATAAGATGGTGTATCATTATAAGTTGATTGTTTAATTGTTTAGTTAGGAGAATTTGTATACTTAGCTGCCCATTTCTCAAGCTCTTCCAAAATACCTTTAATGAAAGAATTGGACAAGTTAAGTTTATGTTTTGATTCATTTTCTTGAAGTCATTATCAAGCTTTGTATTTTTGCTTAGTCATAGTTTAGGTTTGGTTCTGTTTCAGTATTTGCATTTGCATTTGTCATTTGTCATAAACAAATTAGGCTTCACTCTGTTTTTAACCAGTAGCTTCTTTCCACCAACATTTAATTCTTTCCCTTGTGAACATAAAACCATCAAAAGACCAAAAACATCATAAAACACTAAACACAACGCATTAAGAAACAAACACCTAGGCACATACAGTGCACTTCACTTCAGCAGTTTACCAACCCTGGTTGACAATTAAATGAACTCAATTTAGGAGACTAGGTTGAGCACAAACATTTTGGCGTCGTTGCCGGGGAAGTGAAAACTAGGTAACCTTTGTTTCTTAACTCCAAAAAACAATTATATGCGTAGAGAGAGAGACTCAAGGGGTAGATTCATAAGCAGCAGAAGCAGAAGTTTGATTCCTAGAACACCACTTGTTTCACCTAGACCAAGAGCTAGTACACCTTCAACTCAGACCCACATTCCATCCTTTATTGAAGACCTAAGATCAGATATTCCATTAGAGAAACCTTCCACTTCATCCACTGAACCTACCTTAGAAGAAGATCCAAAGACTCCTGTTAGGGACAAACTTTTCCACTTCCACAGGAGAGTCAACCATGGCAGAAGAAGGGGGAGGAGGAGTCTTTAATGGAGAACACACATTATTTGGAGGGGGTAGAGGTAGAGGTAGAGGAGAAGGAGGTAGAGGTACAGAAGGAGGAAGAGGTAGAAGAGAAATGGGAAGCTCTTTTGGGTTTCCTATAATAGATGAAGAAACCAATACAACCATGAAAAACATTTCACCCTCTGTCCTTCCAAACTTCTATGGACTTAAAACTGAAGATCCTGAAACCTTCCTATTTGAATTTGAAATCCTATGTAGAACTTATGACTACTTACAAGATGCTCAAAAACTTAAACTATTTCCTTCAACATTGAAAGGAGCAGCATTGAAGTGGTTTATGAGTTTGATCAGCAATTCTATTAGGACATGGGAAGACATGAAACAAGCATTTCTAGAGAGGTATTTGGATTATTGTATTAGGTCAATCATAAGGAAGAAGTGTTTAAGATGTTACAAAAAGAAGATGAAAACTTGGAAGATTTGTTGGAGAGATTTCATTACAGCATCAAAACAGAAAATGGAAAACCTAGATCAAGACACCTTAAAAGCTCTTTTGTTGAAAACAATTAGGGATGAATGGTTGGATATCCTTAACATGATGGGAAAAGGGGATATATCACAACTCACATTACCTGAAATATCTGAGTTATGTATCAACCTTTCAAGAGGGAAATCTAAAACTGTAAAAGGTCCAAGAAATCCTGCTCTTGGAAGGGCAAGCAAGTCTGCTTCTGGGACAGTAAGTAGATCCGAAATAGGACATATGCTTGATGATTTCAAATCTAATATCTTAGGGAGTCTTAGTGAACAAATAGACACCCTTAAGATACAAAACAAGCAAAAAGTTGAATCTGATACCTTGGCAATCTTTTGTCCCAAATGTAGAAAGAAACATGTCTTGAGAGAGTGTCCTTTGGATGTAAAATTTGTAGAGACCTGTGTCATTTGTTCTGAAAAACATGAGACCAATAATTTTCCTTCCCTTCTTAGTCTCAAAGTTGTCTTTCAAGAGGAAACTCCTACAGATTCCACAGAATCTCTCAATTTTGTCTCTAGAAGGCCTTGGCATGGACCTCAAACACAAGGATTCCATGATCAAATGTATAATAAACCTCCACCTTGGAATTCTTGGCAGCAACCTTGGCCTCAATTTCAAAATCAATCTCAAGCTTGGGCACAAGGAGCACAAAATCCCTATGGAAGATACTCTCAGTACTATCAGTATCCACCATCCTATCCACCATACCCACATTTTTATCCTCAAAATCCTCAACAACATCATCAGAACCTACCACATCAAAATCAACCACTTCCATTACCATTCCCTCAAAAATCAAATCAGTTTCCTGCTCAACCCATACCAAACCCCAATAATAAAAATCCTCAGAACACATACATGATAGAAGGCAAACAATTTCCAACTTATTTAATTACTCCTTTAGACCTTAGTGATGTTCAACTTAGGTCTGGAAGAATACTTGAAAAGAGGAAACCTTCTGTGATCATACAAGAACAAGATAACTCTGAGGAAGATTCTCTACGGGTGAATAAAAGTCTTGAAGAAGATACATCTTTTCAAGACCCAAACACTGAACAATTAAAGCAAAAAGATCCAATAATTTCAACTCCTGTATTAGAGCAACCATCAACATCTACTTCT
The DNA here is from genome assembly GCA_034641835.2 of Pinus albicaulis. Taxonomy (NCBI): domain Eukaryota; kingdom Viridiplantae; phylum Streptophyta; class Pinopsida; order Pinales; family Pinaceae; genus Pinus; species Pinus albicaulis. The sequence continues at coordinate 121,113,279 of CM076579.1, forward strand.
ATACCTCCCTTTCCAGAAAGATTACAAATTGATAGAGGTGTAGAAAAACAAATTATGGTGCCTAATTATGATTTCCTAGATGAGCTGAGAAATGTTTGCATTAAAATTCCATTATTACAAGCCATCAAGGAAATTTCAATTTTAGCCAAAACAATAAAGGAGTTGAGCATGAAGAAAACAAGAAAAAGAATAAGAGAAACAAAGAAAATTCAACTGGCAGGAAAAATAGCAGACATTATGATGGGTAAGATTGTTATTCCAAAGTATCTTGACCCAGGAAATCCAGTTGTTAAAATTCACATCAATGGAATTGAAATCCAAAACACACTCATTGATTTAGGAGCAACAATCAATATCATGAGTAGACAAATCATGGATAAACTGAAACTTACTAATCTTCTCTTTACACCCACATTATTACAATTAGCAGAGAGATCTGTGATCAAACCAGATGGGGTAATAGAAGACATTCCAGTGTCCCTAGATTCTTGGGAGTACCCTGTGGATTTCATGATCCTAACTCCTAAGAATAATCTAGGAGGACATCTTGTTATATTAGGAAGACCTTGGTTGGCTACAGCTGATGCTTTTATTAGTTGTAGATCTGGTGATATGTACATCTCTGATGGTAGTTCAACTAAGAAATTCACTTTGTATCCTCCAGCTAGGACAATTACAGATTTAGATGATACTCAATGGATAGAGGATGAAGAATATTTACAACCTCTCTTCACAATTTCAGAAATTAGTGAAGATAATCAAATTCTGAATACTCTAGAAAACTTTGTATCCTCTTCAGAATACAAACATGAATCACTTCAAGAGGGATCCAACATTGAGTTTTTGTCATCAAGGCAGATGTCTCTTCATTCTATGGATAAATTTGGCAGCTCTACAAGTGAGATATTTCCGAGCAAAACTTTGAACATAAACAAGAACCTAGAAAAATCTCAACAAGAAGAGTTAGTCAAAGTATTACAGAGACATTCTTCTGCATATGCATGGGAATACACTAACATGAAAGGGATAAGCCCCAATACTTGCACTCATCACATCTATATAGAGGAAAATTGCAAACCAATCAGACAACCTCAAAGACGGATGAATCCAAATCTTAGGGAAATTGTTAAAGAAGAATTGAAAAAATTGTTAAATGTCAATTTCATCTATCCTATTTCAGATAGTCAGTGGGTTTCTCCTTTGGTAATTGTGCCAAAGAAAAATGGAAAATGGAGGGTATGTGTTGACTACCGAGAACTAAACAAAGCTACTCTTAAAGACCATTTTCCCTTACCTTTCATAGATCAAGTGTTAGATACATTAGTTGGCAAAAAGTACTTCTCATTCCTAGATGGGTTTAGTTGTTACAATCAAATCCAAGTAGCACTTGAAGATCAAGACAAAACCACATTTACCTGTCCTTGGGGTACCTATGCTTACCGAGTATTGCCATTTGGATTATGCAATGCACCTGCAACATTCCAAAGGGCAATATTAGGAATTTTTTCAGATCTAATACATGATTGTGTAGAGGTATACATGGATGATTTCACAGTTTATGGAAATACATTTGAAGAAGCTTTAGCAAACTTGGAAAAAGTTTTAAAGAGATGTCAGGAAGCAAATATTTCACTTAGTCATGAGAAATGTTTCATGATGTTTACTGAAGGTATTGTTTTAGGGCATCACATTTCAGGGGATGGGATTAGAGTTGACGAGTCAAAAGTTGAAGTCATCTCTAACTTATCTATTCCAAGTTGTCAAAAAGATGTTAGGAGTTTTCTAGGATTTACAGGATATTATCGAAGGTTTATAGAAAAATTCACCAAGATAGCATCTCCACTCTTCAAATTACTTACCAAAGATTGTGAATTTAAATGGAATTTTGATTGCCAGTTAGCCTTTGAAACCCTGAAAACAAAAATTTCTGAAGCACCTATTTTAAGGGGACCTAACTGGAAGTTACCTTTTCATATCTCAACAGATGCTTCTGATACAACTCTAGGAGCAGTATTGGGACAAAAAGACCCGATTCCTTATGCCATCTACTATACCAGTAAAAATTTGACTCCTGCAGAGTTAAACTATACTGTAACTGAAAAAGAGTTTTTAGCTGTTGTTCATGCCATAAACAAATTCCGACACTATATAACAGGCTATGAAACTTTTGTTCACACTGATCATTCTGCAATTAGATATTTAATGAACAAATCAATTACTAATGGCAGAGTCATAAGATGGTTATTGATTTTACAATAATTCAACATTACCATTCTAGATAGGCCTGGAAAACAAAACACAGTAGCTGATTTCCTATCTAGACTCCAAAACATCAAAGATGACACTCTAGTTGAAGATCAATTTCCTGATGAATATCTTTTTGCAATTTCTACTCAAACTCCTTGGTTTGCTGACATTGCTAATTATTTAGTTTCAGGAAAATTTCCTTCAATAATCAATGCAAGAGATAAAAGAAAAATCATTTATGACAGTGCAAAATATTCATGGGTTGCTAATGAGTTGTACAAGACAGGTCCAGATTTGATCATTAGAAGATGTGTTCGTGAAGATGAGATGCCTGAGATTCTCAAAGCATGTCATGATGAACCTTGTGGCGGACACTTTGCTGATAAGAGGATAGCCTATACGATTCTTAATTTAGGATATTATTGGCCATCCTTGTTTAAAGATGCTAAAGAGTATGTCAAAAGGTGTGACAGTTGCCAAAGGGTAGGGAAACCTTCTCCTTCAGGTGAGATGCCATTACAACCTCGGGTACATATTGAACCTTTTGAAAAATGGGCTTTGGATTTTGTAGGACCTATTAGTCCTCCATCAAGACAAAAGAAATATATATTAGTTTGCACCGATTATGTTACTAAGTGGGTAGAAGCTAAACCATTACTTGTTGCTAATGAATCATCTGTAGTTACTTTTCTTTTTGAGGATATTTTTACTCGTTTTGGTGTCCCAAGGGAAATTGTTACGGATCAAGGAGCTCAATTTACATCAAGGCTAGTGGAGAAAATGATGGAGAGGTACAAAATCAGGCATAGAAAATCTACTCCTTATCATCCACAAGCAAATGGTCAAGTGGAATCTACTAATAAGGTCATTGAAGGAATCCTAACAAAGACTGCTCATTTACATAGAAGAGATTGGGTAGATAGGCTTCCTGAAGCCTTGTGGGCCTATAGAACTACATGGAGAAACACAACAGGCCATACTCCTTATGAACTTGTTTAAGGAAAGCAAGTTTTGTTTCCCATAGAGTTCCAGATTCAAACTTTCAAAATGGCAGTTCAGCTAGGACTTGATTTAACAGAGGCACAAAAGCATAGATTGGAGCAGATTAATGAATTGGATGAGATCAGACAAGATGCAAGCCAAACAGAGGAAAGTTCAGTCCAACAAAGAAAGGACTAGATGGCATGACAAGTATATCAGAAGGAAATTCAAAAGAAGGTGACCAGCCCTCGTTTGATTCAAAATTCAAGGATTTTCAAGGTAATTTCAAAACACATCAAGAAATAAAGGAAATTGCATAGGAAATTTTTGACAATGGTTAAATAAAAACGGACAATAGATGAAGAAGAGGTCACTTTTCTTGCATGGCCTACAGATTGAGTCGTATCACAAACTACTTCAAGAGAAGAATTTTGTTTGCAGTTCCAGAAAACAAGATGTGAAGTTAATATGAAGAAGAACTCCTTCTTCATCAATCTGATTAATTTTCCACCATTTCTTTAAAAATAATGAATAAAAGTATATAAACATGAAAACCAATCGCTGATCGACATGTTTATACAGAAAAGATAGGGTGAAAATCAGAATCTTTTTGACACTCTAACTTTTCCATTTTGTTTCTGCAAGTAACTGTTACAAAATCATAAGTTCAGATTCATTGCACTTATGATCCATCTCATTTCATTTCATTCTATTTACTTATCCATCCATACTCCATTTCATTCATTCATTCATACTTCACTTCATTCCATATTTCATTCATCTCATTCCATACTTCATCCACCTCATTTCCACATCAAAATTTAAAGTTTGATGTTTTTCTGCAAATGAATAACACATGTCATGGATTGCAGGCCATTTCCTATATTCTTCCACTCCATTTCATAAATTATAATCCATCCCACTCCATCATTCACTTCATACATATCCCATTATACCATGTTTCATCATCTATCTTCACCCATTCCATATAATATTTCATGTATATTCCAAACCACTTCATTCCATGATTAAAACTCTCTACAGGACATTCTGCAGCTAAACAGACATTCTGCAGCTAATCAGACTTTCCGCAGCCAGACAGTCATTCCGCAGCTACAGATCCTGAAGGCATTGATCAAAAAACATTTGAATTGCAACAAGATGATCCAATATATCCATGAACAAGAAAAATCAAGAAGGATTATGAAGACTCTTCCATAGGAGAACAAAGTATACAAAGATCACAAAAAGCAGATGAAAAGCAAAGAGATTGAAGCACTATCACCATGAAGCAGAGGTATATCAGTTTGGAATTTGAAGCCATTGTCACCGTGAAGCAGAGATATATCAGTTTGAAGATTGAAGCACTATCACCGTGAACCAGAGGTATATCAGTTTGAAGGTTGAAGTCATTGTTTCCGTGAGCAGAAAGAGTACTAATCTGAAGATTGAAGAAGAAATTATGGGCCTCATTGTAAGAACTGAACCAGTGGGCACAAAATACCTGGAAGGATACCCTCAAAGCAGATAAATGTTGCAACAGGCAGGATGGCTACAATTCCTTGAGAAATTGAATGGCTTCCACAAAGAAGTTACTAAAACATTTGCAAGGTCATTCAAAGGAGCCGAGGTTGAAGTTGGAGATGTTAAATTCACTGTCACAGAGGTTTTTATTGCAAAAGCAACAGGATTTCTTAGACATGGAGAAAGATGGTTTAAAAACAGATAATTTCATAATGAATCATGGAAGAAAATCCTAAAATCACCAGGTATGGATGTCACTGTGTTTAAAAAGGGAATTCCAAGTTCTGCATTAAAAAAGAAATGAAGAAACATATTTCTTATTCTACAAAAATTTATCACTTGTGAAGGTAGATATGGCACATTTTATGTTTACCATATTAGGTTGATAATGCATTTTCTGGAGGAAGAGCTAAATTTTCCCTATTTATTGCTTCAAAGTTTAAAAAAGATGGCTTCTGGTGTTCAAAGGAGAGTCCAATTCCTAGAGACAACTCTATACCATCATGGCTTGGTTAAGATTTTAATTGAACACCATTTAGCCAAAACAAAAGATACTTGGGATAATTTCTTGGTAAGAAATCACTTTGAGGAACCAAAAGAGCCTTCACCTGAACATTAGCCTACAAGGAGAAGCAGAAAATGGAGAGCCTCTAAAATTGAAATTGACAAAACAGTACAGGAAAGTAGTTAAGAAATAATCTCTGAGAAGTTGACTCAGATTAAGAGACAGCTTAAGGAAGAGAGGGTAATCAGAAAATCTGCCATAGAAAAAGGAGAGGGATCATCCCAGCCAAGAAGAAGCCATAGACTCAGGGGGAAACTGAGGAAAACACAGATTAAACAAACCGGGGTGATAAACATAGAAGATGAGGAAACATCTATTGAAGAAGATGTTGAAGAAGATTTTAATAAAGAAACCCCTGAAATTGACCCTGCACAGCAAGAAGTTTATGACTATGTTGAAACATTGGAAAGGAAAGATTCAGAGAGTAGAGATAGAACCCCTAGTCCTCCACTGTCCGAAATAGATGTGTTAAGAAGAGATAGGTATGAGCTGGAAGTATTTAATAGACATATCATAACTGAGAATGATATTCTGAAGGAACAAGTCAAACTCAAAACCAGTATGAACTCAACCTTATCTCTACAAATGGACAAAGTGGAAAAGGCTAATGAAAAGTTGAAAAAGAAGAACAAGATCCCCGTATTGTTGCAAGTTCTGTTATGAAGATTTGATATAAATGCACTCGGGAAACCGAGAGGCTAGCTCTAGATTTTGCATAGATTTCAAGGATTGACTGCTATATTTCTGAAGACCGAGAATACTCTTTTTTAAGTTATTTTCCTTTAATGAAGAAGACAGCATTGCTTTGAACGCGTTGAGTTTATTTTAAGTTAGATTTCGTCTGGTGGTAGAGGGCCCCTGCCTCCTGCACGGCTTTACTTTCGTAATTTAGATAAGTATCTTAGTTTGTTTTCATGTTTTTGAAGTTTGAGTTCATATTTAATTTCATTAGTCACTATAGCTATACTTGTTCTAAGAAACTCTTCCAAAAGATCATGATAATGAATGAGAAATGGCTGTAGTGTTATAGATTTTAATTGCAATTCCTTTTTGTTCATTATCACAGTTGAACTTATTCTAAGCAAACTCTTCCAAAAAATCCTTATGATGTCTAAGGCATGACTGTGATACTGAAAGTTTCAGTTTTTTGTTTACACTAAGTAGCATAGCTGATCTTACTCTTAAAACGCTCTTCCAAAATATCATAACAATGGGTATGAAATAGCTGTGATGTCTTAGTTTTTAATTGTAATTGCTTTCAGTCTTTATGTTTGCATTTGCATTGAATTGTACAGCCAGGATTGTTCTAACAAGCTCTTCCAAAATACCATTCATGATGGAAAAAATAGGCTGTAGAATCCCATAGATTAATTGCATGATAACTTAGTTAGGGCACTCCGGAGTCAAATTGCATTCAATTCATGCTCTGTTATTTCGTTTTAAGTTTGATAATGGCTTGTTAGTTTAGCACTGTTTGCTATAGACTGGTAGCACTTTAGTTCAGTTCTAGCTTAGCTCACTGTATGTACATTCCACATTTAGTTGTCATCCATTGCATATTAATTTACATTAGTTGTTAAAATTAAACACCACGGCCTTCATTATTTACAAAACTTCTTTTGTTCCAAACATATATTAACTCATAATCATCCGGACAGAAGACAGTATCAGCCCAAGGCCTGAAGTACTTTTGCAACCTCTTTACCATTTCACAAACAAATCCTTTCCTCAAAAGACTACTTTAAAAAGAAATTTATAACTTTTGAGTAAGGTTTAGTGATGTTAAACTAAGTTGCAAAATAGAATTAGGAGCCAGTCTTAGAGTAGAGATCTTATGATGTTACCAATGTTCTTCTCCAAATATACTTCAACAAACCTTTAATCATGGATAAGATGTTGTATCATTATAAGTTGATTGTTTAATTGTTTAGTTAGGAGAATTTGTATACTTAGCTGCCCATTTCTCAAGCTCTTTCAAAATACCTTTAATGAAAGAATTGGACAAGTTAAGTTTATGTTTTGATTCATTTTCTTGAAGTCATTATCAAGCTTTGTATTTTTTCTTAGTCATAGTTTAGGTTTGGTTCTGTTTCAGTATTTTCATTTGCATTTGTCATTTGTCATCAACAAATTAGGCTTCACTCTGTTTTTAACCAGTAGCTTCTTTCCACCAACATTTAATTCTTTCCCTTGTGAACATAAAACCATCAAAAGACCAAAAACATCATAAAACACTAAACACAACGCATTAAGAAACAAACACCTAGGCACATACAGTGCACTTCACTTCAGCAGTTTACCAACCCTGGTTGACAATTAAATGAACTCAATTTAGGAGACTAGGTTGAGCACAAACAATAACAACAGGAGTAGATGATATACATTAAATGGATCTCATTAAGACAGAGTGATTGAGGAGTCTGAGCCCATTCTGCTTAATGGAAATTTGTGTTGCTGTAAGTACTCTGTGGCATGTCTGGGGGGACTCTGTCAGGCCAAGATTGACCTCTGATGTTTCATGAAATCCTTTCTGGCTGTAAGGCCCTCTGTTTCTACCTTCTAGAATTGGTGAGCTGGACAGAAAGATCTGCATATCACTCCATACTCCATAACTGCTACCTGACAGTCTTTTAAGAAGCTTCTGTCAGTGTCCTTAACTTTCCTGGGCTTGAGGGGGCATGGAGGACGATGTAGGAATGGTGTACTTTTGAGGGAAAAGTGTTTTGCGGATCTGTAGCACTGATATGACTTGTTTCGTGTGCATTTGGTCTTCACACAGTGCTCTCATGCTTTGATCATGGGATTAAGTGTTAAATCTTCAATTAATAGGTCCGGTCCCTTCTAATCCGTCTCTGCTGTTTCATTTGGCCGCTATATTGGCCTCACTGTGACCCCTGCACAATGAAATAAACTTGTCACAAAACCCGAGCAGTGGTGGAGAAAATCCGCGGAGGCCGGAGGAGTGGAGAAACAGTGGAAACAATGAAAAGTGGTGGAGAAATGATCACATAGTGTAAAAACCCAAAGATTAACATTTGGGCGAATTACAAAGGAAAATACGGAAAAACAATGAACGGAACCGTTGGATGTGGGACCCGGCCAAGGCGGAGGGCGATTAGATATGAGCCGTGGATCTCAGGAAGATCAACGGTGGTGGTTGAGTGATGAGGTTAATAGGGAAGCCCAATGGGAGAAATACAGTGGAGACGCGATGCGACGTGGGCTGTCGATCTTGGATGAATGGACGGTCATGATAAAATTGGAGGATCGCAATCAGGGGAGCAGGGGTGACACATTTAAAAATTTTCGATTGCGATCGGAGGGTTGTTGTGATTAAACACCAACCGTCAGATCTGGGACCAAATCAACGGTCCACATGTAATCGGAGGGAGATGGAGGGGCGCGATGGAAGGGTAGCGGGATGAATCTGAACTGTTGGATCTGGAGGGATGGACAGCTCAGATTTGATCGGGGGATCGCAATCGCAAGGCGCAGAAGGGGGGTGCGATTAGAAAATGCGATTGCGATTAGAGTTGGGGATGCAATTATGCGCCAGCCGTTGGATCGATGAGGGAAACGATGGTGGAGATCCGATCGGAGGGGAAAAAGGGAAAGAGCGGCGGAACGCGATGCGATAATATATGGGCCATTGATTTCCGAACAGATGGATGGCTGTGATTTAGTCGGGAAATCGAAATCGGGGCGAACAAGTGTGACACGTTACAAAAGTTCTGATTGCGATGGGGTGGGAAGTGTGATGGTCGTCGAATCGTGAATTAAATGGACGGTCGGGATTCTATCAAGATAATCGCAATCACAAAGGAAAGAAGGTGACTTCGATTACAAAATGCGATTGCAATTGGAGCGGGTGAGCGAGGGCCGTAGGATCTGGAAGGGGATGGACGGTTGTGATTTGGTCGGGAGATCGCAATCACAAAGAACAGAGGGATGGCACGGCGAGACTTTCGATTGCGATCAGAACGGTATTGCGATTAGTGCCCAACCGTCGGATCGGAAATCAGATCGACAGTGTAGAATACATCGCGGGTCTTCATAACATAACCCAATCGCATCGGCAAATTTCAATGTTACAAAGGGATCTGCCCGCCCGACAACTCCGATTGCGATTTGCACCCAAGACTTAAGAGCTTGGTCTTGGCGCTAGGGGCACATGGGGAAGTGGTTTGCGAGGCTGGCGGAAAAGGGGCTAGGCCCTATTATAATGTGAAAAGTGGGTTTTAGGGCCCTTTTAATGTATTTTAAGGCCAAGGAAGGGTAACGATAGGGAGGAAAAGGATGAATTGAACCAAACAAAGAGTATGAGTAGAATTTGGAGGGGGTTTTGGGAGAATTTAAAAGGGTAAGAGGGGAAAAAGAGAGGAGTTAAAAGGAAAAAGACAGAGGCTAAATGGGAATGAAATAAGAGGAAAAGGGGGGCCTTTTGGGCATTCTTCACAAACAGAGAGGCTTTATAATGGGAATCAGCAGAGGGGATTTTATCAAAGGACCAAAGGCACAAGGAGGCTTCAAGGATGATGTGTTTTCAGGGGAAATGCATTCCTTGAAGGCTCAAAAACATTTTAGCCCCCTATTTGCTTGTCAAAAAATTTATGGGGGGCTAACAGCTACCTTTATGCCTTTTTTGAAAAGGGAATAACTTTCACATTTGAAGTCCATTTTGAGTTTTGGTTTTTGTTTTAAACTTTTTTTTTGATATATTTCTATCCCGATAGTTAGTTTCAACTTTTGAAACCATATTATCTTCATATTTTAATATAGCCACTCAAGTGAACTTTTGCATACAAGTACCAACTACTTCTCATGGAAATCCCACATGGAGGATGTACTAAGAAGTAAAGGATTTTACCAAATTATTTTGCAACAAGAAAATTCCACCATTGATCTTAATACAAAATTTAAATGGGATATTAGTATGATGAAGCCTATGGATTAATTAGAATTTTCATTTCTCCTTATTTGCAATTTCATATTCAATAAATCAATGCTCTAGATGAAGGTTGGGAAAATTTACAAAAGATATTTGATGAAAATAATATTATTAGATCTAATCAACTTTAAAATCAGATCATGACGTTAATTCCTAATGATTTATTTTTCATTTAATATTACTTATGTCAGTTTAAACGACTTATAAATTTGCTTAAATACTATGAGGTTGATCTAGATGATGAATGTTGCAAATATATTATTCTTTCAAAGCTTGGTTCTCAATACTCTATTTTTGTATCTACATTTTATGCCTCTAGAGAAGCTATGGGAATCACCTATTAAAAACATTCTCTGAAATCTTTTTGTGACTCTCTTATTAGAGAAAAAAGAAAACTCTTTCATATTAGAGTGATTAGCATTTCAAGTACATCTAACAAGGCCTTAGTGGCCCAACAAAAAAATATAACCAAACATCCAAAGACACAACATCCTTGCAACAATAATCAAAATAATAGTTCCAAACCCTCTTATCCAACATCTCCTCTTAATGGTGATAAAGGACCAAAATTAAAGAGTAATAAGATTGATAGACATTGCAACTATTATGGAAATTGTTATCACCAAAAAATTTTCAAAACATCATTGTGTCATGTTTGTTTTTTGTCATGGTTCAAATTAGGTTTAAAAGTCAATTTAAGATTTGGTTAAGGGTAGGTTAGATTTTTATAAGTTCAAAGGTCATCATTAACTTCAAATAAAGTTTTTCAAAGGTTCATTCAGTGTCAAAAATCCATAATTTCCATTTAGGAGTCATTCCATAAATTTTCAAGTCAAAACTCTGCGATTAGCCAAGAATCCACGTTTTCGTAGCACCACTAGTTCAAAAAAATTGATTTGAACTACAAAAGCGCTAATAGTTTCGTAGCGCAAACTGGGAAAAATACACTGTTGGTGCTACGAAAGAGTGGTGTCTTAACCATCTTTTCAATTCAGCAGAAATTTGTCAGAATCCCTTGGAAAATGATAGGTTAGTGGTATGATGATTCAATTAGTGATGAGATTCAATGTACTTACACGTCTTACAATCATCATTGTCATGATAGGGTATGAATCAGGAATCATTTAGTTATGAGATGACATTTCAAATTCAAAATCCTTCCTAATTTCGTCATCCTAGTGTCCTTTGCCTTCATTCGAGTGTCTAAGCTCTGAAGTGTCAAGCCAAACCTGTAGCTGTTCAATACAAGTTTTCTTCATCCTAATCAAGCGAGGTCGTTTCATCCTAATCAAGCGAGGCTGATAACTTTTCTGTGAAGCATAGCAGCAGAAAAGAAATTCCATAGAGGGGGACACTATTTAAGATATGAACCTGAAAATATGAAGGCCATAGTTGAAGACCCAGCAGTGATGGAAGCATTCAGCAAAGTAGGTTGTCTTCGGTTTTTTGAAAAGCTTCAAGGTTTCCACACACAGGTGTCTAAAGAATTTTCCTTGCACTTCAATGGAACAACTACCAAGGTTGGGATGCTAAGTGTGCCAATTACACCAAAAATTATTGTTGTCATGACAGAAATACCAAGGGGACAAGAAACTTGGTTCAAAAGTTTCAAATTTGATATGGATCCATGAAAGGAATTCATGAAACCTGAGTATGCAGATATGGACTTGAATAATGCAATCCCTAGAAGCTGCATCAAGGACACTTATGAAAATTTTATGCTCAGCATCTAGAGATATTTCACATGTGAAGGTAGATATCATAAGTTCTACACATATCATTTCAAGTTGCTTCTGCATTTTACAGGTAATATTTCACTTGATTTTTCCTTTTACCTGCATAGGATTTTTGCTAAAATGGTTGATAAAGTACAAGCCAAATATGAAGGTTGTGAAACATATTTGTTTCATCATGGTTTGATGAAGTTGTTGATTTTTAATGAGCTTCAGAAGATAGGTAGGGACTGGTCATCCTTTTTGTTTATAAATGGTTTTGAATTGGAAGCATTAACTCCTGCTAGAAACCCTAAAACTAAAGGAACTCCATCACCACCACCAGCAGAGTCTAGTCAACCTGTGGTGGCAAAACCAAAGGAATTTGTAAAACTGAAGCCAAGGAAACAAGTTGAGAAAAGGACAGAGCAGACAAAAATTATTGACACACCAACTCCATCACCTGCAAAACAGAAGTCAAAGAGTGTCAAAGAGGCAAAACAAAAACAAGTTGCCAGCAAGCAAGAAATCAAAAGAGTGACAAGAAGCCAAGCAATGGAATTAAAGGGAAAAATAATAGCTACAGATAAAGAGGGTAGGCCAGTGATAAAGGGAAACTTAGATGACATCTTGCATGCAATTGACATAGAGGAGACACCCATTGTGCAAGCTGACTTCATTGGATAAGATGAGCACAAACAGAAAAAAAGCTAAGTCTATAAAGAAGCTTGAGTTTGAGGGTGAAAATGCAGCCTTTATCTTTCAAGCTATAAAGCCTTTAACTAGGCATGCTAAGAAACTTAAGGAAGGCAGAAAGGAAATTCAAGAAACTATTGAAATAGCTAAAGCTCCTGAAGAAGTGGTTGATCTCTCAACACCTGCAGAGAAGCCTACAACCAGCAGAACAAAAGAGAGAGAAGAAGAAGTGTCAAAGAAAACAGAGTTTAAACATCTTGAGGAGAAATTGAGGTTGGAAAACCAAGAAATTTTTGTGATGAGAAAGAGGGCTATAAAGCATAGTATTGAGAAAGAAGATTTAAAAATAATGAAGGCACTGTGGAAAGGTCAAACTGATTCTAGGTCTGAAACCCCAAGCAGTGCAGAACAATTTTTCACATCGACAGTTCTAGCCATCAAGGAAGCTAAATTTGTCAGAGTAATCAATACTCACTTGAGATCAGGTAATAGAAGACTTAGAAATCAATTGGAGGACTTGGAACAACAGCTGAAATTGACTCAAGATGAGTTAAAGAACAAAGGTGCAGAATGACAATCATTAAAAAGTCAAAAGCTAAATCAAGTGATAATTAAGAAGGAACCTCATGAAAACTGAGTTTTTCAGTTCATGTGACTTTTTTATTTGATGAAACCAGTGTTATTTTGAGTTTTTGCACATTTATGGTTTTCATTTTGAAAAAATTTGGACAAAAATTCTCACTCAGCAGTTTCGTAGCGCAAACAGTGTAAAAAGAGTGAAAAGTGCTACAAAACTGTTGTAGCAGCTTTTTTCACTCTTTCTCATAAATTTTTGAACGGAAAAAGTATGAATTATGACTTGAAATTGCTACGGGGGGTGTATTAAATGATAATTAAGATAATCCTGGAGGAAAGAAATCAAAATTTTGAAGGAAAAAAGGTAAAGAAGTTGCACTACGAAATTTTGTTGTTTTCGTAGCGCAGGTCTATTTCAGCTCATTTGAACAGTTTGATGATGGTTTTGGACAGCTCGAACTTAGGGAGGATTTTGGGCAGGTGTTAATTCAGTTTCTAAGAGAAAATAGTCTCGAAATGATGAGTTTATAATGGTCAGAGTGTCTCAAGAGTGCAAAGGACCCTATGCCTAGAAAACAGGGGACGGTTTCCTACTTTAATGGAGGTCAGCATTATGGTCATTAAGATTTGGAACCAATCATCTAGATTCAACCAGGTGTTAATACATTTGGAAAATAATGCAATCTAATTAAGATAAGGTTGTTATATATAGGTTATTAAGAGTTTGAATCCTATTTTTAATAGGACTATTTAGTGGATTAGTTTTCCTTTTGTAATAAATACCATGTCATATGGTTAGGCAAGGTGTCAAGAGTCAGGATTTCGATGTATCTAGCTATAGATAAGGTTATCTGATGTTGTAAATGATCTATAAAAGATCAAGAAGTTGAATATGGTCAGGGTTGGACATTTTTAGCAAGAGACTGTGTTTATTGTAAGTGACTAGTTTTTAGCTTAATATAGAGTTTTCTACTTAGCTAACTCGAGATTCATAAAGAGTTCTAGTGTATTCTTGTTCTAATTGCTTCTTATTACTATCCTATGGTAGTGGTGTTTGTTTATGTTACTCATAATTCATCTTTGATGCTCTGACTTCCTATATAGACAAACTGACTATGTTTTTTGCTGTTTGACATGTGTATCTCTTAACTAGAACTCTAATATGCCTTGACTTCCATGCTAAGTAGATTTTTTGGTTTTACTGAAACTATTTTGACTCCATAAGCCCAATGTGCACTTGCTGATGTGATTTTCAACCAATATGTATCATTTATCTAGTTAATACCCCACATAGAGTTAGCCATCTATATTTCTATCAAAAATCGTTAACCCTTGAGAGAGCCCTCTCAGGTTGAGGAGGCTAAGCCTCAATCGAAAGATTGGTTTGAAATAGTTACATAAGATTGATTTGATTAGCGACCTATCAGGTCTAATTTTGTGATAATAGAAATGATGGTTATCTAGAGTCTAAATTATTTAAAAAGATAGAGCCCTTAGAAGTAGCAATAACAAAGCACAACATTAGCTTTGGTTCTTCTTCTAACACTTCCTCTCAATGACATGCACTTTTATACTTTTGTTTTATCCTTCAACACAACCTCTACTTCTTCTTTTGATGAATAAATTATTGATTCTGGAACATATTATCATATGGTAAAGGATAAAGCCATTTTTTCTTCTCTTAATGATAGTAACACCAAGAAAATATTTGTTGGGGATGATTAATCTCTTATTGTTTTCTTTTTTGATATGGTTCACAAACCTGAAGATCATCAACCGTTACATCCACAAAATATTTGTACCAGGTAGATCCACCCAAATGGATCACTTCATATCATATCAACCATGGAGCCTAACCTTAAGAGTGTTGATATAATTGAACCTGTTACCTCTTAGTAGTAAAGGTGTTTTAAGGATGGGGACTCAGCCCAATTAAGCTAACCCTCAAGTTATCAACTCTTAGTGTTTAAGGTCTAGAACAATTCAAGTAGATGATGGCCATTTTAATGATGTATTATGTGTTCCAAGTATTTCCTGTGACCTTCTATCCATATATCAAATTATTGATTCAATTTAAGGTAAAATAGTAGATTTTTCACCTCACCAAGTTGTAATTAAGGATTTAAAATATTATCCTAAAAATGTCCTTTCTAGATGAATAGTTGATGATATTACCTGGTCGTACAAGTTTGACAACATTGGGTCATCATAATTTCCCTCAATTTTTATTTCTCATACTGATAAATTGAGCAAACTTTTCCATGAGTGATTTGGTCATATAAACTACCACTCACTACAAAAACTTTATAATCAAAATATGGTGACTATTATTCTTCTCATTTCCTGCAAAGATGATTTTTGTGTCGATTGTGTTCACGAAAAACATCATCAATACAATTTTGACAAATGTGCCTCTTAGCGCACTTCAACCACTTTGTAGATTGTTCAAAATTATTTATGTGGTCCACTTTCTTCTCCTTCCTTCTCTAGGTATCAAGTACTTCTTAAATTTCATTGATTTCTTTTCCATACGCACTTGGGTTTATTTCTTAAAAATTAAGAGCGAAGTTTGACTTGTCTTTAGCCTATAAGACCCTTGTCAAAAAATAATGTAGACAACGACTATAAAGGTTAATAACATATAATGGAGGTGAATATGGTAATAATAAATTCACAACCTACTACAATGCTCAAGGCATTCAAATACAACATGTTATTCCATGTACACAAAAAATACTGTTGTTGAAAGAAAGAATCGTACATTAACATAAATGGATAATTGTATGATTTGATCTAAGGGATTATGTCTTCATTATTGGGTGGAGGCCATCAAATATGAAAATTACATAGTAAATCACACTCCCACAAAATATTTAAGTAATATAACTCTAGAAGAAACATGAATTAAAATTAAGCTATATGTAAGCCACTTTTGTTTCTTTAGTAGTGTAGCACGAGCTCATATTCTTGATGAAAAGAGGAAATATTTACAACCTAAAAGTGAGAAGTGTATTTTTTTGGATATTCTGAAGATAAAAAAGGTTATATAATTCTTCAGACTCACTCAAATTAAATAATCAATAGAAGAGATGTTAAATTTGATGAAAAATATTTTAGCCTATGAGCCTAATTCGACGATCATTCCCTCTTCAGCTTGTGAGCCATCTTCAACATTTGTGCTACCTTCTCTTCATATTTTGGTTCCTTCTTCAAATGATGACACTAAGGATGAAAATACACCTCCACCTAATCACATTCTTCCAGATGAGTCCATCATACATGAGCTGCACCAACACCAAATCTTCCCAAATGGGTTTGTTCAAGACATGAAGCAAATATTGACCTTTCTAGTGATCCTGTCACACTCAAAATTGTCATCCTGACATTCGGCTATGTGTATGAGCTCATTATTACTCATACTTCTCCCTTTTGCAAGTCTAACATATCAGTTCCTCATGTCAAGCCTTGAAAATCAGAAAAAATTCCTAAAAGTTTCCTAAACTTTGGTGTCGCACTTTCTGGCTATCTTGCCTGCGGTCCTGCATCCAATGTTCAGATTTCCTGCGTTCCTGAATGCACTTTATCTTTGTTATAGGTGCGGACCCCTGTAAGATTAAAAAGGCACAAGTAAATCCCAAAAATCTCAATTAAAGTAAATTCTGGAAGCTTCTAGAATGGATCTTGCGGTGGCAGAACCGCTCTTGTGAGGTGCATGAATCCCTTACCTTATGGAGCTAACACCTTGATGTGAGGAGCTTATCCCTTTGAAGGAGGATTCTATCCCTTCATACTTGGAACAGAAAACCTCCTCTTTTCCACTATAAAAAGAGGCATTAGGTAGCCTCAAAGGGAGTTCAAGCTTTTAGAATATTTGAAGTTAAGTGTTGTTGAGATTTAGACTCAGTTAACTAAGACTTTTGTGAGGAGAGATTACATACCTCTATTTGTCTTGGTTGGAGGAGTGCAGAGCTTATAAAGTAAAGGAGACTCCTGCTTCGGACCCCAGAAAGTCCTGTGCAACATCAAGGCTCAGGTTGTAAGGATTTTCTTCTTTTGAAATTAATACAAATATACTCATTTTTCTCAATAAGCTTTCAATCAATGGTTTATTTCATAGATTCCTTGATCACTATGATAAGCATGGTTTATTATGATTTCTATACAGGTGCTATGTAATATTTTTCTTGTTTGTGACTGCATCTTTACGAGGAAAACTCCTTCAAGCGCGCGAGGGAAATCAACGACTCCAAACAAGCACTGGAAAAACGGTAAGTCCTTAACACCTCTATAGAGATTTTCGTAGATCGTATATGCTTAGAGAAAGATTAGTCTATTTGGTTGTTTTTTTCTAGATACTTTTAGTACTAGGGAGATCGGTCTTGTCCGCAAGACAGATTAATCCTCCAACAAATTGGCGACTCCACTGGGGAAAGAACTTGTTGTTTTTGGTTCTCTTTTATTTTGATTTGAGGAAACGTTTTTCTTGGTTTTTGATTGATTGACATTTGCCTGGGTAGCTTAGGTTTTCTCTGTTTTTGAAAATTTTGAAATCCTTTAAGTTTTTCTCTAGTTTTTCCTAGGACTGCACTTTGCCTTATTTTCACAGTGCGGGCAGTTTCGCACTTTTCCTGTGTAAACAGTGTGGGACCGCACCTGTGACATCTTGGAGCCTGCGGACCCTGTTAAAGTTTTTAAAAACTTCAGATTTCTTTCTTTAGTTTATCTTGATTTTGATTTTCAGTTTTTCTTTTCTGCCCAGATTGATGATTGTTTCTGTCAAAAGCTTTTTGTTAATGAATCTCAGCAGTATTGGTGTTTTGATGATTTTCTAGAAGTTTTGCATTTTGGATTGCATTTCACTTGGTCTTTGTAGCGATTTGAAGCATTTGACATTTTGAAGTACCTCAGATTACCTTGGTCTTTTTGGTCTTTTTGCTGGATCTGACCTGATTGTGAAATCATCCTTTATTGAGAAATAGAGTTACCTGTTTCTTTGCAAATCTTCGAAAAGAAACTTTTTGGTTTTTGAATTTCATTTTTTTATAAAAACATAATTGAGTGTTTTCGATCTGTTTGTTATTCTGGACGAATAGATCCTTAGTTTCCTGAACAACTAAGTAAAACATTCTTCAAAAAATCTTAAAGCTTTTATTCATTTAGGTTATTAAATTTTGTAGTTTTGAGTGCTATTAAACTTTGTAGATCTCGAAATTAGTTTGTAGTTTTGAGTGCTTTTAAAATTTCTAGATTTCTTTTGAAGGAAAATTGTTTTGTAGCTTCAAGTTTTTGGAAAGTAAATGGATTTTTCTTGTGAGCTTTGATCATTTGTTGGAAAAGAAAAAAATATTTTCTTTCAAAGTATTCTTTATGTTTAAAGAAGGAATCATTTATTAAAGAGTTGCATTCTCTAACTTTTCCTTAATTAGAATTTCATTGAAAGAAAACAATCTGATTATCATTTTTAGGTGCATTTTTAGTGTCTTTTGGAAATCGAGTCTTCACGCCATCAGAGTTTCATTTCCGCGCCCATTTACTTAAGAAACAACTCTTAAAAGTAACGCTTAATTAAAATTCATCTACCAATCTTTCTTTTTTTTTCTAGGGCTCTTATCACCAACATAGCTTAAGCTAGTATCTTGGAGTAGGGAGTAGTTAACTCTCCAAGGTAGTAAAAACAAACAAGTAGACAAATCTTGCGGTAGGAGATAAATCCAATTGTAATTTGTATAATCTGGGAAGCTTCTCTTAAATAATTCAATCACGAGATCATATCCGAACCTTTGAGACAATCAATTTTGTTTCATTAGGGAAGATAGAAGATTTTGCGCGTATTACAAACGGTAAACCTTGGATTAACCATTGTCGAGGAGCCTAGGGTCACTTGTCGGTAAACCTTGGATTAACCATGTCGAGGAGCCTTCAAGGGGATTGAGCTTGCTACTCTGCCCTTGCGCGTGAAATCAGATCATAGATTGTTCCCCCAGTTATATTTGTTACTATTGGTAACCTTAGTGTCTATTATCTTAAGATTATTTCCTAAGGTGACCGTGAAGGAAAGATCTCACTGTACCTAGAGCAGACGTCGACTAGACTCACTTGGACTCTCTGGGGGGTTCTCTTCACACGAGATGGTTTTGTGAGGAAACTTGTGCCAGACTATTTCATTAATCAAGTTGTCGGGGTAACTGTTCCAACCGCCCTTTCTATGTTAAATTTCTACTAAGTTGGATTTCATCACCAACTAGTGTTTTTAACATGGAAAGTTACTGTTTGTGTGTGGTTTGAACTCTTAGATTTTTAAGTGTGTGATTCAATTGTTTGTTTCTTTAGAGACTTTAGGTGTTTTCATTGAAATTTTCTTTGTTTGCATGTGATTAGTTAATATTTAATCGTGGCGGAATTGTCGAGACAATCCCGGAGACTACAAGGGAAACCCCCTGAATATTCACCAAGTCAGCTTGAAGGGCTTTGTGCTCTGGTATCATCCAATAGTGGTAGGATGAGATCAACAGAAATTGGAAGTTCATCCATAGTTGTCCATCCTGATCATCAAATACCTACAACAGAATACGTTCAAGAACCGATTTCAGTTTCTGAAGTTACTGGTAGTATTCCTGCTTCCAGTGAACTGGCTGACGAACCTGAAATCTCTGAACCTGAAACTGAACTTTCTGTTTTGGAAACATCCTCAGGATTTATTTCACCAACTTCTAGTGATCTTGGTTCACCTAGGGTAATAAATATTTTCACTGACGATCTTCCAGCTGGTATTATTTCCATTGAAGAACTTACTAATCTAGACGAAGATATATATGTTCCCGACTCCCCTCAATCCTTAAATCTTAGGGAGCGTGAATCTATTTTCTACAGCCCTATTCGAACTAGTTCTTGGTATCTATCCTTAACAAACTTTTTAGAGAACCTGGGTCTTGCTTTTTCTCCACCTCGAGTTCCATTTCATCCTACACCCAGAGGTTACTATCCGCCATCCATTATGGCCAGAGAGTCATCCATGTTTTCCCAGACACCGGAATCATTTTTACACGGTGGTCCTTCTGTTCCTTCAAGATATCAGGCTCTATCTGGTACTTTCTAGGGAGCAGCTCCTCAACCCATCGAGCAAGTGTTGTCATCTAGTAACAGTGGTGTTAAAACTGAAACGTCAAACGCAGCACAAATCTATATGATGTTTGGTAATATTCCGAATCCTCAACCTCAAGGCAGTCAGTTACCGCCTGGAGGGCCAATACAGGGAAATCCGTTACCGTCTTGGGGGCAACCTCAAGGTAGTCAATTACCACCTAGGGGGCAACCTTCAAGTAGTCAATTACCGCCTGGGGGGCAACCTTCAGGTAGTCAGTTACTGCCTGAGGGGCAGCCTTCAGGAAGTCAGTTACCGCCTGGGGGGCAACCTCAAGGTAAATTTTTCCCAGGACAAACTATGGAGTCATATTATTTTGGGGGAAAACCCCAAGGACAATACACACCTCAAGGGTATTAACCTTCAGGATAGTATATGCCCCAAGGTCAACCCCAAACTCAATATGCTCCTCAGGGTCCTTATCAACCCCAGCTTCAGTACGCGCCTCAAGGTTATCAACCTCAAGGTCAGTACCTAATTTAAGGTTTCCAACAGCCTTCTGGTCAGCCATCTATTCAAGGAGCCGGAAATGTACCACTTACTTATCAACCCTATGTTCAACCAGGTTATGGTCCTTAGGTTCAACCTTCTACGGGACAATACCCCGGAGTGAATATGGTGTGGGATCCATCCCAATATCAACAGCCTATGCAGCCTAATGTGCAGTTGCCTTATCAGCCTGGACAGCCTTTAATTTCTGGTCCAACTCAGCAATCTGTCCAGCCTACTATTCAACCCTCTGCACCTGGTACTGTTCAGCAAGCTGGTCCTAGTTCACCTAAGACTCCGCCTCAAATTGATGCAACTGTTGCTACGCCTTTCCAACCTGTAACACCTGTTTCTGGAGTATCTATAACCCGGAGTTTGTCTATCCCTACATCCGTGCAAATCCCTCAAGTCTCTGTACCCCAGTCAGGATCTTCGGTTCATATGCCTATGGGACAAGCCGGTACAAGTACATTTGTCACAAGTCAACCGAAATTCACGTATCAATCGTACCAGGGACAGCCACAATTTGGTCCCTATACACAAAATCCAAACTATCAGTATCAACCGTATCCTGGCTATACTTATCAACAGCCTCAACAACCCCAGTTCGGTCCGGTTAATCCTGGTTTTCCAGGAGGGTATACAATTCCTAATACTAATTCGATTCCCAGTTATCCTGGGTATCCACCTCCTGGAACTGCTTTGGATACTCAAGGTTTTCGTGACCTTAACCGTCAGTTACCATTTATCGCAACTTTTGATTTACCTGATTTGATGCGCCTTACAAATGATCCAATTTTCTATTATCAGTATTGGCCGCCAATGCCGCATAAGTTGCCCAGTGATATACCAAAATTCGAAGGTAAGTCAAGAGAGGATCCATCAAATCACGTCATGACTTATCACCTTTGGTGTGCGTCTAATTCAATCATTGATGATTCGATTCGCTTACATCTTTTCCAAAGAACTCTTATTGGTCTTGCAGCCAAATGGTACATTGAGTTACCACGAGGCTCATTTCATAATTTCAGTCAGTTATCAACTGCCTTCTTGACTCATTTTTAGTTGCCGGTCAGATACGAAAATGGCACGAAATTATTAACTTCACTGAAACAATCCACGTCTACGTATATTTCTGATCATATTCGTGAATGGCGACGTAGGAGACGTTTGGTGAAAGTTTATATTCCGGATCAAATTTTGGCAGAATGGTTTGTTAAATCATTATTACCCAAGATTACTGAAGATGTAGCTAAGGCTGGTGTTGTTACTGAAGAGCAAGTAATTTCTCAAGCTCAGTACCTTGACCTCGTTTACACGCAGTCAAGTACTTTACACGAAAAAATCCCAAACCTTCTGAAACAAGGTCAAATAGTTGCTGCTCCTTCAGGGTCTCATGCCGCTGATGGTATGATTGGTACGGTCAATACTAAAAGTAAGAATAAATCTTCAAAGAATTCTTCTCCAATTATAACTTTACCTAATTCCCCGAAAGGAGAATCTTCCCCCGAAGTTTCTGCCGATATTCATGTTGTGGAGACATCTACAGCTAAATCTAAATCTAGTAGTAAAAAGAAAGGGAAGAGTAAAAACAAAAATAATTCAAAAGAAAAAACTGATAAAAATAAATCCAATGACGAAAAATGTAAACCACGTTATCCTTGTTACATTTGTGATGAAGATCATTTTACTAAGGAATGCCCACATCGAGCCGAGGTTGCGAAATTCGTCAAAGGTTCACAACCTACTGTCTTGAAGGATCCCTTTCCGACTCAAGATAGTAAGATGGTTGGTTCTACCTCGACTGCTTCAAAAGAGCCCATTTTGATGATGTCTCATGTAACGATTGCGACGCGATCTCAAGATTATGGTACTAAGAATCCTGTTGATGGTAAAGAAGCAGAATCTTCTAATGCAAATACATCAACTACACCTCCTCCTGTTTCTGGTCCGCTACAGATCGAGAAACCAAATCCAGACTTAATAATCAAACCGCCTGCTAAAGGTGTTCTTCGTAAATCATCTTTCAATCCACATGCGAGAGCTGCTCAGAATTACAACATTGTTAAGGACTTAGTTATTTCTCCTTCAGCGATGTCAGCTTTGGAAGTGCTGCAATCATGCCCAGCACTGCGTAAATTTCTTTTGTCTGCCATAGGAGCTATTGATATTCAGGATTCTAATCTTATA
Organism: Pinus albicaulis; assembly: GCA_034641835.2. NCBI lineage: Eukaryota > Viridiplantae > Streptophyta > Pinopsida > Pinales > Pinaceae > Pinus > Pinus albicaulis. The sequence continues at coordinate 121,136,348 of CM076579.1, forward strand.
ATCTTCGATCTAGAAAATAGTACACCTCGCCCACCTCACCAAATGGCTTTCCAGATTCCGATGACAGTCAAAAACAGACCGATCTATCAGACTGTGATTGATGAGGGAGCTTCAACGTGTATTATGTCAATTCAGTGTTGGAAATCGCTTGGTTCTCCTACACTGAACCAATCTCCGACAATTCTTAAGGCTTTTTATGGTCGAGGTTTCCACCCTTTTGGTATTTTGTAGGATTTACCCATAGGGGTCAAAGGTAAAATTGTAAATCTAGATGTGGAAGTGGTTGATGCCCTCTTGATTACAACCTTCTTCTGGGTCGTAGTTGGCCTTACGCTATGACTGTTGTTGTTTCTTCGGTCTTCCGACTCATAAAATTTCCATATCAAGGAAGGATCGTTACAATAGATCAGTTAACTTATTTTTCTTCCGACCCAGCCTCTACAGAAACAATCCAGCATGTTGGTAAAGCGGCTATCCTGTACAAGGATTTTGGAGTAGGTTTGGTTAAAGATTCTAGTTTGCTAGGAACTTTTTCCATTCATCCTCCTAACATATCGCCTTCTGTTGCAACTATTAATATGATTTCGTCAGACTCTGTTATGTTTGATGATCCTTGGATCGTACCTTCCGAATCCGAGTTAGATTCAATTGATGACATGATGCCTTTGAGTCCTTTTGAACTTGCATATCAGGCTGTACAGTCATTTTCCGACCCCTCTTCAACCGAAATTGATCTAGTGAATGGGATCCACAAGGAATCACTTTCTATATCTAGTTCAGCTACAACAGCATTTCCTGAACCTGTTCATTCTGATGAGCAGATTCATGAATTATTGTCTGTTGACAATTTACCATGGGAAGATCTACATCACCGATCTTCATTTTTACCTGAACTAGATCATTTTGAAGATGATTTCGCTTCAATTTTTACTGCTGAATATGTCAAATAACCGCAGAATCCATTGAAAATTCTTGATTCTGAGTTAAATTTGGAAAATATTTCTCGAATGATTCCAACTAACATTTCAGTAAAACCTAGAATAATTGAAAACATTCATATAGGTGCTTCCTGTACTGAAGAAGAAATCCAAACTTATAAAGCCCTATTTCAAGAATTCTGTGATGTGCTTGCCTCGTCCTATGAAGAAATGCCAGGAATTGATCCCTCAATTGTCGTACATGAAATTAAGACTTACCCGGATGCCAAACATGTTTGTCAACGTCTACGTCAAATGCATCCTAGAAAAGTTGCTGCTATCAAAGCAGAGGTTGAAAAATTACTTCGTGCAGGTTTCATTTATCCAATTCCTTTAACGGATTGGGTATCTAATATTGTTCCTGTGACTAAAAAACAAGAAACGATACGAGTATGTATCGATTATAGGGATATTAATCGAGCTTGTCCTAAAGACAATTATCCAACTCCCTATATCAATCAAATAATCGATGATTGTGCCGGCAGTGAAATGTTTTCCTTTATGGACGGCTTTTCGGGGTATAATTAAATAAACATACTCCCTGCTAATCAGCCAAAAACAGCTTTCATTTTTCCGTGGGGGACATTTTCTTACTGCAAACTACCCTTTGGATTGAAGAACGCTGGAGAAACTTTTCAAAGGGCAATGTCTTATGCGTTTCATGACATTAAGCACATTGTGCAACCGTATCTCAATGATTTACCAGCTCATTCATCACGCAGGGCTAACCATCTCACACATTTACGTGCTATCTTTATGAGATGTCGGCATTATCGAATTCGGCTGAATCCACACAAATGTGTTTTGTGTGTTGAGTCGGGTCATTTACTGGGATTTCTTGTCTCGAAAGCAGGTATTCGCGTCGATCCGTTGAAGGTCGAAGCTATTGTCAAATTACCTCCTCCTTCGACTTTACGCCAACTCCAAAGTTTGCAGGGGAAAGCAAACTTTTTATGTCGATTTATTCCTAACTACGCCAAGCTTACGAAATTTTTTACCCGGTTGTTGAAACAGAACATTCCATTCTTTTGGGATGAGATCGTTGATCGGTCTATTGATGCACTTAAACACACGTTAACCCATGCACCGTTATTGCATCCTCCCAACTACAACCAGGATTACATTTTGTACCTCGCTGCTTCTCATTCCACTATTGGGATGGTGTTAGTTCAGGAAGATGAATCTCATACTGAACATGTGATTTACTATCTTAGTCGAAATCTGCATCCGACTGAGATTAAGTATACGCATGTGGAGAAATTGGCTTTGGCAGTTGTTCAAGTTGTCCAACGATTTAGACATTACATATTGTTACGCAAAACTACGGTAATTTCTGATTGCAACCCTATGATGTACATTTTGACCGAACAATTGCTAGGGGGCAAGTATTCCAAATGGATAGTCATCCTGCAGGAATTCGACTTGAAATTTTAAAAATCCAAGGCGAAGAAATCCTTGGTCTTTGCGGAAGTAATGTGTGGTTTCCCCTCTACTGATACTAAAATGGTGGCAGAGCAGCCCATTGCGGACGAATCTCTGTTTCTTATGTTGGAAAAATACTGAGAGGGGGGGGTGAATCAGTATTTACTGCATATTCAAAACTTTCACTTTTTCCTGCTTCTAAAACGCATACGCTACTTTCCTGAACCAGACTTGCGTATATACGCGGATACCCTTTACGAAACTCGCGTATACACAGATATCTATTAATGTCATTAATTCTTCACTTAAATCATTCCTTCATTTATTCATCAGATATTCAATAAGCAGTAAACATGTGCAGTAAGAACAGAATAAATCATCACACAAAGTATCACACATGAACACCAGGATTTTTAGGTGGAAACCCAAGTTGGGAGAAAACCACCGCTGCAGTTGCTCAGCCTTCAATATTTTATTATAGAGAAAACATCTTACAACATATGTGCTGGCGTAGACTTGACCAGCACGCAGGAACCCACCTACGCTCGTTTACTAGCCTCTCCTGGAAGGGAGCTCCAACCCCCTGACTCGTTTACCAGCCTCTCCTGGAAGGGAGCTACGACCCTCCGATCTCGTTTACCAGCCTCACCTGGAAGGGAGCTACGACCCCCTGACTGAAGGCTACAACCCTCAGCACCTCTTCGGACCACGTTTCATCAATTTTCACACTGGATCCAACCACTTCAATAGAAAAATACTTGCAGGCCACCTTTCATCATATTTTCATACCGGACCCTTTCCATACTTTTAAGCACAAACATACATCACCAACAGATACATATCAACACAGATCAGATAGCAGAAACATAGCAGAACAGATCAGATATTTCATACCCCTTGCTTCAGCAAACCCAAGTTTGCATACGCGCTTTCCCTTTACTGATGTCGCGTACATACGCACTTCCGTCCACACAAACCAGCGTATACCTCAGTGTATATTTTATTGCGCATACGCGCTTTTACTTCAGATAAGCCGCGTGTACACGCGCTTCCTCCGCGGCGAAGTAGCGTATAGATCTTCAATGATTACAGAGCAGCATACTTCATCAGATCAGACATTCAGCTCAGATTGAACCCTTTACTTCAGACAGATGTTCGCCTAGATGTTCGCCTCATCACAGATCTAGGCCTTCCATAAGTAGATCTAGCAAATACAAGTGCAATTCAGATCTAGATCCCCTTCTTCATCATTGGTGCATCATACATTCAGATTTATCATTCAAGTGTAACTCTTTCCATTCAGATATACTTCAGAGAGAAGTATTCATTCAAGCTCAGACATCTTGCACCCACTCTCATGATTTGCACAATGAATTTCTTCTCTTTATATAGGTTTTCCCTTTTTTCAATACCATGAGCCCCTTTTTGAATACCATGGGCCAAAGCAATACCATGAGCCCAAAACTACCTGGACGGGGTCAATTAGGCGGATCATTACCCAATACAATGGGTCAATACCATGGTGGTTACCCTTGGTTTTGTACTTTTTGAGCGCTTTAGCCCATACGCGACTTGGCACGTTCTTTTCCGTGTGCATACGCGACTTCACCTAGGAATATCCGCGTATACATAGAGACATACTCTTTTCATCATTCTTTGAGCACATTCTGAATTCCTTTCTTCATTTCCTTCTGTACACACTGTAGAAACATCATATTTTCTTCATCAGGAACATATTCTCTCAAGCACAACTTCATCAAGTAAGTTGTCATCATCTTCATCAAGTGGGTTGCCTTTCAAGGACAACACTTAGCATCATATTGTCAACAAACATCATATCACATCAGATTTACATCATTTACTAAGTCCATCAAGTCAAGAATAACTTCATCAGGTGGTTTGCCATCAAGGACAACACATGTCAATAGTCGCATGTCTTCATCTTCATTTAGTGGGTTGCCATCAAGGACAACACTCTGCATCATATTTCCAACATCTTATCAGTACTCTGGATCCATGGTATGGAGATATTATCGTTTATCTCCAAACCCAATCTTTTTGGCCTGAAATCTCGCGATCTCAGTGACGGAAAATACGTTTCCAATCCCAACAGTATAATATTATTGGTGATACACTTTATCGTCATGGAGCGGATTCTATTTTCCGACACTGTCTTATTCATGAAGAAGTTGAAAAGGTTTTAAATGACTGCCATTCTGGAGCATGTGGCGGTCATATGTCTGGGTATGCCACAGCCCAAAAGATATTGCGCGCTGGTTATTTCTGGCCGTTGTTATTCAAAGATTGTATTTATGTAGTCCAGAAATGCCACAATTGTCAACTTTTTTATCGTAAGATGTGTGCGTCACCCGCTCCTCTTCATCCCATAATTGTTGTTGGTCCTTTCGCAAAATGGGGTATCGATTTTATTACATGTAACCCTCACTCGGCTGGGGGGCATGCATATATTATCTTAGCAGTATATTATTTTACTAAGTGGGCCGAGGCGATGCCTACATTTTCGGCTGACAGTAAGACTGCTGCAAATTTCGTATTTAATCACATAATTGCTAGGTTCGGTGTTCCTCAAGCCATTATTACTGATCATGGAAGCCATTTTCGGAATGTCATGATGACTGAACTGACATAACAGCTTGGCCTGCACCACGATAGTTCCACTCCATATTATCCGCAAGCCAATGGTCTGGTCGAAGCCATAAATAAATTTTTAGTCACCATGATCAGACGAATTATTGGTATTCACAAGACGAATTGGCATTCCATGTTATTTTCAACACTTTGGACATATCGAACCTCAGTCAAAACATCAACTGGTTTCACTCCCTTTCAACTCGTTTATGGTTTGGAAGCTGTGTTGCCGATTGAATGCGAAATTCCATATTTGAAATTAGCCATAGAGTTACTCCCAGCTACGTCTAAAGAGGAGAAACATTTTTTGTACTTGGCTCAATTGGATGAAAATCAGAGAAACGCTGCAATAGCAAACGAGGCTCATGTCAAAAGAATAAAAGCTCAGTATGATAGAAATGTTACCCCTCGAAATGTTTCAGAAGGAGACCTAGTCTTAGTTTATGATCAAGCCAACGATAAGCTAGGAGCTGGGAAATTTGTGCCCATGTGGCATGGTCCTTTCATTGTTAAGCGAAAGCTGGCAAAAGGGGCCTATGAGCTGATAGATTTTGATTGTTTCCCTTTAGATAAGCCCAGAAATGGGTTACATCTGAAGCAATATTATGCTTAAACCTGGTGTGGAGATCTTTTATTTTTTAGGTTAGATTTCTTTACTACTGGTGTGTCTTAGATTAGAAAGGTGTGCTTAGTTTAGAAGTGTATTTTTATCACTTTTCCTGCTTATCTGAGTTTTACTCTTGATATTGCAGATGTCGACGTCTCTTCAAACCTACATTGGTTTTGCTGATGGTGCTTTTCATAGTACACGAAAAATTTCTTCCACAGCATGGGTTATCTATTCACCCTCTGACGAGTTAGTTTCCATGCATGGGATAAGCCTTGGTCAAACAACGAATAAAATTTCCGAGTATAGTGCAGTGATTGATTTATTATCTGAGTCCATATCATTTGGGATTCGGAGTTTGATTCTGAGGGTTGGATTCTGAACTTGTTGTATTACAACTTAACAGGGTTTATGCCATTAGAAATCCAGCGTTGTTACGGTTATTTTTAAGAGTTCGTCTCTTGGAACGTGAATTTTACTACATTGAATATCAACATATTCCAAGACATTTAAATACATTAGCAGACGCAGTTGCTTCTAGTATGATAAATCGACATTTGCAGTGATCAAAACAGTAAAACAAACAACATTCATAAAATGTACGTAGATAGCCGGTAAATAGTGATATATATCATAGGATAGAAGTGTTTTCAAAAAATATACATCGTCTTCGATCATAGGTTGGAAACACCTTATGATCGGAAAATGATAACACAAAAAATCAAAAATATGAGTCTAAAACACAATCATCCCATCACTGATGGTGATCACGATAAGAAACCACTGCCTGAGCCACCTGGCACAGGAAACTCCTAAAAGGTCCTGGAACACCAATCACGTATCTTTGTAATCTGAGTGGAATGTCATCTATGTCTGTCTCTGGAATGTCTAGAGTCAAACGCTCTAGATGATGCTCTAAATCAGTCAGGATTTCTGCTGATTGGCCTGCTGGAGCTGGTGCGGCTGCAACTGGTTGTCTTCTTTCATAAGGTTGGAGATGGGCTATTCACCGTGGGCCCACATCTGTATTAAAAAAAAACTTTTGGTTATTAATTTTCAAGACGATGTAAAAAATAAAAAATTTAGAACTTAGAAATTGTTGAAGAAATATTTGTTACCTCATTCATCCCACTGTTCCCCTGCTGGGAGAGTCATCTCTCAGTCGCCGCGAAAATCTATCTCGGCATATGGAAAATCCTCTATGAAAAAAAGGTGGCGATCTAGCCAACGAAAATATGAAGAAGGAAATCGAACAATCTCAGCGCCCTCAATACCGTGACGGGCCATCAGTGCAGACCAACGAACCATCCTAGGTTCTCTAAGTCAACCGGCATCAACAGGGATACTCTGTGGAGCTAGCATCAGAATCCTCTCTAGAGAAAAGGAGATGAAAATGGATCCATATCCAAATTTATTCAGTTTCCCATTTCTTTCTCTAGTTAGTTGGCCTTTTATATTAGCCAACATAGCGTCACACCAGTTGAAAAAGGTGCCGCGAAAACAGTCCACAGCAATGCACATCTAAGAACCGGTAGCTACATGCAATGCTGCACTCCTGCACAGCCTGGTAACAGTAAATGTAATAACTTTCAGCTCGGGATGGATGATAGTTTTTATATCAATCTGTTTGTCCCTGGGGTCTGCTTCATCATTATAGAATTCTTGCCGAAGACTAGCAACAGTCTGGCCACCTGGCCTAGTCCCAAACAAGGAGAGTTGTTCGCCCCTCTTGGACAAACCAGTCAGAAAATAAATGTCCTCTAGCTCGATTTCGAGTCGGTGGCTGCCAATAATGAAACACTGGTCTTGCCCGTTCCACCTGTTAACCAGCCATGTCAGGAGCTCTACCTGTGCTCTCATGCCTTGGATGGCCCAGAATTTATATAAATCGCACGCTCTTAATCTTTGCATTGTGGGCATATGGAGCATTGCGGCGTCATCCACGTCCTCGTGTTCACGTTCTCTCCAAATCAACATCTTGTTAATCCTACAATACATAAAAAGATAGATTAGAACAATCTAATTTGAAAAATTTTGGGCGGCAAAAGAGAAATTTGAGTTTCAAATTTAAATGCGCGGGGACCTCACTTTACCTTTGTAAATAGTGCATAGGAATGCATGCGCTCTGTAAGGAAAGTGCAGACCCACGACTTTTTTCTTTGTAGAAAAAATTCGGGGTCCGCAGGTACCATGTGTGTCACCTGCGGACCCCCGCGGGTGATTTTCGAACCATATTTCTTCCTTAAAAATAAAATTAAAGCCTAAAAATGAATTGTAAACGGATGAAATGCAAGATTAAGAGGTCGTGGATTACTTGGGACTAACGGTTCTCGATTTCAACAAACGGATTTTCCAGAATCTTCACAGGAACTTTTTTACCCAAAAGCTTCTACTTTTCACTCTAAACTTGAACGGTAAAAATGAAGTTGAAAAAGTCCTTTTTATAAGTTTTTTCAAATAGATGAATTTTTAATTTACTTATTTTTCACTTTAAAAAGGGTATTTTTGAAGAATTTTTACTCATCTTAAACAGGTATGTGTAATGTTTCAAGTTTTTGTGCAGAAATTGGATTTTTCAGGAGAGTTGATCATTTTTCAACAAAGAGCATATTGTTATCACTTTTTCGGACTCTTTCAAAAATTCACGAAAAAGCGAAACATTGGAGTCCTCTTCTAAGCCCTTTTTGAGACTCTCTAAACATGAAAATATTTCCGAGTACTTGATTGTTCGAACTTGTTAAAGTAAATGAATAATCATCCCTTCAGTATAAGTTTACCCCTTTTACGGACTGAAATGGACTATTTACGAAAAATGTATACGTTGACTAATTACGGTCAATAGAGTTCTCTCCCGCATTATTTTATCCTTTTTCGGGCCTGAGAGACTAAACTTACGAAAAATTAAACCCATGGATTTTTCTTAATTTTTTTCTTCTGACTCCCTAAAATTGAAAAACACCGAGTTTCTCCTATACTGGACTCGTTAAAATTTAACAGTAAAGGACCTGTTCAATTTCAAACAGGAACGAACCACTCCTTCTCAGGGTTCGAATCTTAAACTAAGTTGGACTCATCCGAAGGATGAGCTTATAAACAAGCAAATTTTATCCTCCTCAAGCTTTTCAAAAATAAAGAGGTACTTGCCAGAAATGGTGGGGGAAAAGAGAGGAAAATAGGCGTGTTTGTTGTATTTTGATTCTTCGAAAATTCAATCAACCACTCTTGAACACGACACTTTCATTCACCTGGGTTGGGAAATCCTTTGCCTAACATTTGATCAAACCTCATTGAAAATTTTCATCCAGTTTCTGGGTATTAGCTTTGGGTCAATTGTCGCCAAGCCATCTGCAGTGTCGTTATGTGTTCAAGAGGACAGTTCAAATAAACCATTCATCTGCAAAATATCTATCGTCCATTTTGACCATCCCTGAGTCAGTCCTTTCCAATATATTTTCAAAACTTGATCTATGATTTCGTGTTGTGGGCTTGCCTACGACGGATCGCTTTCTATCGACGACAACTCATTATTGGGAATTTGATCTAGAAATCGTCAGTACCTTGAAATCTGCATGCCTTAATGGCAGGTTTCTCGCTTTCGACGACAGGTTACATCATCGACCTTCGATCGAATGATTCAGTGAGATGTTCGACTTCAGCTCATTCATTCACATTTCATGGATTGTACTGGGTACTTTGAGAGCCATTGACATTACTGGTGGCCACTCTCACGCTTGTTAACATTTTACATCATTGGCTGGTAATCAAGTGGTTTCTACCATGTTCGACTTCGATACATTCATACGCATGGATATAATCGTACTAGTTTGAGATGCGGAAATCAAGGCCCTGGATCTAGTTTCTACCATCCAGGCTGCGAGGAATTTTGTTATCATTTATACAGTGGACTATTTATAAACAGATGGTTGCGTCCATACTATGTTCACATATGCCTATACTGTGATGTACTCAAAATCATTCCTGTATCAGAACAGTTGAATCAGTTTTTAGTTAGTTTAATCTGAGTATGGGAATGCCTACCTCAGTGATGATATGTATACATATATATCTTGCATTGAATGTTTTTACAGGTGTTGACTGGGGTGACCACAGGATGATCCTTGAAATAATAAAGTACTGCACTCTTCATATATGATAGACTTCAGCATCATCTATTCCAGACTTTGCACTTTAGGGGGCAATCTGTTACACTGAAAATTGTCATCCTGACATTCAGCTATGTGTATGAGCTCATTATTACTCATACTTCTCCCTTTTGCAAGTCTAACATATCAGTTCCTCATGTCAAGCCTTGAAAATCAGAAACAATCCTAAAAGTTTCCTAAACTTTGGTGTCGCACTTTCTGGCTATCTTGCCTGCGGTCCTGCATCCAATGTTCAGCTTTCCTACATTCCTAAATGCACTTTATCTTTTTTATAGGTGCGGACCCCTGTAATATTAAAAAGGCACAAGTAAATCCCAAAAAGCTCAATTAAAGTAAATTCTGGAAGCTTCTAGAATAGATCTTGCGGTGGCAGAACCGCTCTTGTGAGGTGCATGAATCCCTTACCTAATGGAGTTAACCCCTTGATGTGAGGAGCTTATCCCTTTGAAGGAGGATTCTATCCCTTCATACTTGGAACAGAAAAACTCCTCTTTTCCACTATAAAAAGAGGCATTGGGTAGCCTTAAAGGGAGTTCAATATTTTAGAATATTTGAAGTTAAGTGCTGTTGAGATTTAGACTCAGTTAACTAATACTTTTGTGAGGAGAGATTACATACCTCTATTTGTCTTGGTTGGAGGAGTGTAGAGCTTATCAATGTAAAGGAGACTCCTGCTTCGGACCCCAGAAAGTCCTATGCAACATCAAGGCTCAGGTTGTAAGGATTTTCTTCTTTTGAAATTAATACAAATATACTCATTTTTCTCAATAAGCTTTCAATCAATGGTTTATTTCATAGATTCCTTGATCACTATGATAAGCATGGTTTATGATGATTTATATACAGGTGCTATGTAATATTTTGCTTGTTTGTGACTACAGGTTTATGAGGAAAACTCCTTCAAGCGCGCGAGGGAAATCAACGACTTCAAACAAGCACTGGACAAACGGTAAGTCCTTAACACCTCTATAGAGCTTTTCGTAGATCGTATATGCTTAGAGAAAGATTAGTCTATTTGGTTGTTTGTTGCTAGATACTTTTAGTACTAGGGAGATCGGTCTTGTCCGCAAGACGGATTAATCCTCCAACAGATCCTACATATCAACACCTTACTTGTTCACAATTCCATCAAGCCTCCTCTCTTTTGGCTCAAGTTTCAGAGACTCATTATCCAGAAACATTTGCAAAATATTTAAGACATTTACATTGGAAAAAAACAATGAATGAAAAATATCATTCCTTAATGGCGAACGATACTTGGGAACTTATACATATTCCAAAAGGAAGAAAACTTTTCAGACATAAATGGCTATATAGAACTAAGTATGCATCAAATGGAAGTATTGAAAGACATATGTTTCGATTAGTTCCTAAAGGATTCTCTCAATTTGAAGGAATTAAATACAAGAAACCTTTGATATTATTGCTAAAATTAATTTCATCTGCCTTGTTCTAGCCCTTTCTACCTTACATGGATGGGTGGTCCATCATATGGATGTTAAATCTGCCTTCTTTCATGGGTATATACAAGAAGATATCTACATGGAAAAACCTCCTTGTTATGTTCAGAGTGACTCTAGCCTTGTTTTTTGCCTTAAGAAATTTTTTATATGGTCTTAAAGAAGCTCCTCAAGTTTGGTATGAAAAAATGGATATATTTCCTCTTGACATTTGATTCTCTAGTGTCATTCTAACCCCATTGTCTACAAAAAAAAAAGTAGGAATCCATCTCATAACCATTGTTCTTTATGTTGATGACCTTATCCTCTTTGGTAGTGACCCTAAAATTTCAACCCATGTGAAGTAAAGCCTTTAGAAGAAGTTTGAAATGATAAACTTAGGATATTTTCTTTTCTTGGGCTCCAAATATTGCAAACAAAAGAAGGAATTTATCTTTACCAACCTAAGTATGCATGTGACCTTATTCACTATTTTCACATGGAATATTGTAACCAAATCCTTCTCCCTTTCAGTTTGGAGCCAAAATTATTACTATTGATGCCACTTTGTACCATCAGTTAGTTGGTAGCCTCTTATATTTGACTCATACCCCAAATATTTCCTTTGTTATTGGTCTCATTTCTCGATATAGTTTTTGATCTTGTTAATCGATATATGAAAACCCCACATAAAATTCATTAGAAAGAAGCAAAAGGATAATTCGATTTATTGAAGTGTTGGCTTGTTTTGGGTTGATCCAGGTTCGATGTATATTTCACACGAACAAAACCCTTGATCACTGGCCCTTTCGGCAATGACCTGCAAGCATATTGCAGTCTCACCCGAATTGAAAAGGGAGGATGTAGAACCAGGTTTCTTCAGCCTTGAAGGACTAAAATATGTCGTATTATTACGTTATCTTATTCTTAGCACTTATAAATCACTTTGTCACATTATATTAACCACTAAAACATGCCATATAAAATCCTAAACCATCACTGTGTTTATGTAAAATGAAACTGTAATAACTGCTACTCTACAACATATAATAAGAAAATATATACATCAATCACATAAGAACACCAAATTAATGTGGTTCACCCCAGTGTAGGGATATTTCCACAAGAACTATTGCTTAATATAATGAATCTTTCAACAACAACCAGTTCTCACCTTTCACATTAAGTTGTAGGTTTTCCACGCACTTGGCTGCAGACTCTTCTCTAGGCCTCTTTGAACTTAGATGCATAGCCTCTTCTTCACTACCAAATTACAGATCACAATAATAATTCACCCATAACTTTGACCTGGATCAAAACTGATTGATCTAATGATTCTCCTCTTATTATTTTACCTTATATACACTATTACATTGTATGGTTACATCATCAAAATACCATGGTCCAAATACCATGGAGTCCTTAAAACAAACAACTATGGTCCCAAAACCATTGATATATTACAAAATCGCATGCTTTTACAAAAATGAGGGGCTTCAACCCACCCTGAAGCCCTTACGACACCGAGTGGTATATTTAATTCCTCAAATGCGCTCCACTGCACGCTCCACTATGAGCTTCGCCCACAAAATGCAGATTCTTTGCAAAAATCTAGGTCAAGTTTGGATGCGCCCAATAGGCCCGCAACACTCACATGTGACTCATGCTGAGTCACTTAACCAATTTGTCTCTGATATTTGCTTCGATTATGTTGTAGGCACTATTCAACTAATTTAGAATGTTTGTGACTTGATTCTCTCCGTTGCACACTTCCTCCAGTAGTGCTTCTGTTGTCAGTCTCGTATCCTTCTGCATCACTGCCTTCTCTCTATGTCGAAGCTCTTGAAGCTTCTCATCCACTGCTTGGGATAGTTTGAGAGCCTCATCCTGCCATGGCTGAGTTATCTCTGTTAGATTCTGCTCTTCCTTACTCAGCTCCACTATCTTCTTCTGGAGGGCATTTCCATCATTGAAATTTGAGAGCTTCAGTGAGATTGGTAAGGTTCTCACAGTTGCCTAAATATCCTCCAGATGTTGTTGTTTCTGCTGAATATCCTCTTGCAGTATCTGTGCATTTATATCTTCCTACAGTGAAGTCCAAATATATAATCTCTCATCCAATAGCTTCCCACAATCTGCCACTACTGTGGATATGTTAGCCACTTCAGCCTTCAGGTCAGCCTCCCTCTTCTGTCACACTTCCTCTAGTGTGGTTGGCTATTGCACGTCCACGATCTTATCCTTATATCCTTTTACTGCAAGGTTGAGCTTCACGACCTTATCCTCCATTGGTTCCTCTTCTCGGACATCAATGTCTAGAACCTCACGACATGTTGCTTCAACCAACTCCTTCAGTTTCTACTATTCTTGTAATGTTTGATCCTTCTCATGGATCGCCTGGTCGAGCCTCTACTTTAGTGAAGCTCACTCTCTTTCTACCTTAATGTTTAAATACAAAGTGATTTGTTCACGCTACTTCATCTCATCTATGATCTCTTGATGCAACTTGTGTAATCTCTAAAGTGGAACCGTTGCGATGTTCATGTTCACGTACCTCCACTCTTTGGCCTATTGTTGTACCTCGACGGATTCAAACAGCAGGGCTCCGGTAGGTATCAGCACTATCTGCACCCCAAGTGTAGGCTCTACTGGTCTTTCCTCTCCAAGCTTTTCCTTTTCCTACACTGGTTGTCTGACTGTTTGTGCCAATATCTTATGTTCTTTAATGTGCTCCTTGAGACTTGTTAGAAGTGTGACATATCGATCCTCTAGCTTGTTCCATGATTCTGATGTTGCTTCCTGAATTTTGTCAATAATCTGGTCAAATTCCTCATCAATGAGGACCAATGGCATTATGTCCCTTGTCTTGTCTTCCTTTTGATTATTTTAGCTTCTTGTGGTAGATTCAGCACATGCCTTCCTCTTCTCTGCGATAGATGGGTCTGTCTCTATATTTTCATACTCTCTGTTCTGATCATAACCTCCAGGAGGATCTTGGAGACCCTCATCATATTGCTCCTATTTTTATGAATTTTTTTCATCCTTATCCTTCCCACTCACTTCCCTGAGCTGTGTCGTGTCCTCTTCTGTCAAATTATTCTTCATTTATGTCTCTAGCGCAATGATACACTCCACGGGCCACTATTGTATATGTGCTAGGAGGTCATCTTATGTCACTAAATATGGCAGGGGATGCCATGTCTTCCTTATGTCCCTGTGAGCCTGTATGTAAATTTTGTGGAAGACGGCCTTAAACTTTGCAACAAAGCTATACTACTTGTATAGGTTCAATGAAAGGCAAGAGTGCTAATTCACCAACATGTGTAAGTTCATATGGTATAGAACTAAAAACACTATGTTATCCTGTGCTCGCAGCAGATTAGTGGTATACCACAATGAGACATATCACACAGCTTCACAAAATTTTGAGACTAGCAATGGGAACTACGAATATTATGGCTCTCTCCATGCAAGCGTCGTAATTATCAGAATTAACCATGCGTAGTGAAATGAAGTACCTTTCTCCAAAGCCTCACAGCAATCACCCAAAAAATCTTGGCATAGATAACTGGCTTAGTTATATTGAACCCCATTAGCGCACTGCGCAGATAATGAAACCACTGGTGAAGGGACTTCATTGGCCCGATAATTCCTCATGATTTTTTTAGCCAATATATGTGTTGCGAAGCAAACTCCCTAGTCATTTATCGAGTTGATATCATAACCTCGCTTCCCTTTCATCAGTCCAAAACTCTTCTTCATGTTGTATGCTATGGATTTTTCCTAATCTTTCCCAACAAACTCCTCTACGAGACACAACCCTTGATAAGGAAATATTGTGATTATCCATATTAACATTGGGTGGATAGGGATCGTCTTCCCCATCCACAAGCATCCATCGTGCACTAGCATGATAAGTTGTCTCACACAAGTTGTGCTTCCTAGACTTCTGTCAAAGTGCGACACATTCCACATATTCAACAAGCCCGATTGTGTCAATCCAGCCTCCCCCTGTTGCGGTTCTAACCTTATCACACCACTCTCAAGGCAGTTCACTTGATTTAATTATTTGTTTGGTGCAAACTGTAGATATTTCTCTCTGTCAATGAAATCATTGTCCATGAACTTCAACTATGGAATCTTTCCAATGTTTTCTCATACAAATCACACTGACTCCGGAAATAAATGTGTGAAGGTACCATACTTTACGTCCTTCAACTATGTTACTGGTTTTCTTGGTGTAATATACAGTGGGAGAGGCAACGAAAAAGTTGTGCCATATGTTTCCATTCGTACTCACTTTTCTCCTTCCTCACTATCTCTCACATGTTCAAGCTATTTCTGAGGCTCAACAAGTCCCTTTTCTTGTTTTTTCTTCATTCTCACCTCTTTGGTTATTTTCCTTCATAGATATATTTTTTGCGTGTGTCCAGGTTGTGGTGATGATGATGCAAGCATATCAGATGATGCTTCCATGACCCCAACTAATCCCTTCTCACTAAATAAACGACTAATTTCTTCAAAGGGATCATCATATGACATTGAAAATTTCTACAACTTCTCCACAATATAAATATTCGAACTCTTAGGATAGAAAAATGCCAAATATGGGTGGGACATGACTTTATAACAAATTTTAATTTATAACCCCATCACTAGCTCAGATTGTGTTCATTAATTTCATATCCATCGTTAGATTTGATCAATATGTCCTTATAAATGTATCTTCCCACGTGTTTCAACGAAAACTTTCCTTTTTAATGATCATATATTCCCAGCTAACTTTGACGCATCCCATATTGTAGCAAAGAAACCCCTCTTATTTCAAGGCTTCTACCAGCTTCAAAATAATCCATAATGTAGTGAAGTAACTTCCTATGTAGAAGCTCTCTCTACAGCATAGTTTATAGTCCAGTGCCCACTTTCAATAGTAGGTGGCACTAAGACTTTTATCTTTTCTTCAAATCGAAGCTGTAGGGGTAGGTGTTGGCGAAAAATCAGGTCTTCGGGACAAGACCCAGGTTCAAGAGTTGGGGCCAACAAGGGGTCTGGTGTAGTCTAGGAACACGCCGGCATTTTCACCCTGCTCTGGAGAGCAGTGCGTCTCGCCCGAGGCGTGCCACAACCACATGCATAAGGGGTTGAGATCAAGGATAATGAACAAACCCGCAACCAAAGAAAAAAAGTGCATCCATTACATATACCAAATTACACATGCAAGGTCACGTAATAAGCATCCAGACATTCGCAAATAAAATTTTAAATCAGCGCAAACGCAGTACAAGCGCATGAACAACTCATTGAGACAGCAATCTTCCATTATATTATTCTCCTGGCCGAACACATGATTACATAGCGTTCTAGCTGATAGCTCATAACTCTGATACAGATGAATCTTAGAACAGAAGGGTAGATTAGAGAAGATAAGAAACCATATGAAGCACATGCATGAATCCTCCGCAGCTGCTCTGCGCGTCCTTCCTTGTCTCTGGCCTCGCGACTTCTTTTGTACTCATTCAATTCTCAGCATTCAACATCCTGAACAACCTTCGACATTTAACAACCTCCTCTTTTCGGCCGGGTGACTGTTATTTATTCACCCGCACCCGCGACTATCGGCTCTTCTGCGTCTTCACTTCGGCTTCTCTCAGCTTCTCTTCTGATGTCTACGTGTTCCACTTTCTGTTTTCTGATGTGTTTCCTTCATCTGCACTTGTCTCTGTTCTATCTCCAGCTATCAAGTGCTTTCGCGCCGCCTTGGTAGCTTCGCAACTCCTGGTA
Source organism: Pinus albicaulis (assembly GCA_034641835.2). Lineage (NCBI taxonomy): Eukaryota > Viridiplantae > Streptophyta > Pinopsida > Pinales > Pinaceae > Pinus > Pinus albicaulis. The sequence continues at coordinate 121,153,386 of CM076579.1, forward strand.
GGTGCGGCGCGGTCGCGGTTGCCATGTGTATCTATTCCGCAACTCAAAAAGGGTCAAAACTCAATTGGCCAAGATTCCAAAACTTAAACAAAAACAAGGGCCCCAACAGGCCCCGACCACAATTCCTTGACTCGTCCGCGAGTCAATCACAAATAACGGTTTCTACTTCCATTGCCCCGTTGGCACCCGTACTCTGCTCTGTTGTGCCTTCCCCCTGCGCTCTCTCCTGCTGTGGTCCGCCACTTGGTTGTTCAAACAAGGGCCCCAACTCCGGGACCCGGCGGAGCACTGTATCTCTAAGCTCTGTGAAGGTCGCCACTGCTTGCTGTCATTCCTGCATAAGCAGGTCAGCTTCTTGAGAGATTCGGTTGGCGGCGGCTTCGTCTATGGGAGTCGGGGCAGCCCCGAACAGCGTGGCGAGCTGGGCTTCGGCCTTGGCATCCAGCTGGTGCATAGCGTCAGCATGGGTGCGAAGGGGCGGACGAATCTTCCGGATGACGTGTTTGGCCGCTGCTGATTCGGCCTCAGTCTGTTGCATGTGGAGTTCCAGCTCGTCCGACTGGGCGTAGAGCTGATCTAACCTTGCTGGGTCCGTGGTCGCCTGAATGTTGCGGGAGATTTGTTGCAGCTGGGCAGCGATGGGCTGCGTCTTGACAGTTAACGCGAGTGAGCACTCCTGCAAACTGCGCAGAAGGGCAGAAGCCGCAGCTGTAGTGGAATGGAGAGTTGCTTGTAGACTGACTACATGCGTCTGTTTGGCAGTCACCTGTCCTGAATGGTCACTGGGTGGATCTGGAAGGGTAGGCCGTGCGGCTAACGCCGCTTGGAGTTCCTGGTTCTCCCTGCAAACAGTAGTGAAAACTTCCCTGAGGTGGTGAGCCTGTAGAGCTATATTGTCCTCCTCTATACGAGCAGGGAGTGGGGCATAGTGAGCCCTTGCAACTGGCCATACGCGGGAGAGCGCCTGAATAACAATGTTGGCCTGCTCCTGGAGGTTGGTCTTCTCCCACAGCAACTGATTGCGTTGTTCAGTAAGCGCCGTGATCTGATTCCGCTGCTCGGTGCACCGCCGCTGTAGCTCTGTGTGAATCTGCTCGGCCTTGAGGGCCGCCCGCTGAATGAGCAGGTACAGCTGTGCTGGACTCCATTGTTCTGCATTTGTTGTGCTGGGTGCACCCTGCTCTGGCATCTGTTCCTGCGAAGATTGGCCCCGGGCCGCTGGTCGGCCTGAAGTCTCTGGAGGATGGACCGGCGTCTGCTGCTGCACTGAAGTGGCCATCTCGGACTCCGGCCGGGCTTGCTGCGTGGTCTGCTCTAGGGGAGGGGCAGCCGAATCAGCCCCACCGTTTGTGAACCTTGTAGATATAATAGCAAGAGGGTCCTAGGTCGTGGCCACGGGGTCAACCGGTGGTACCACGGCTGCAGTACTGGAGGTGACTTCCACCCCGTGGTCATCTCCGAAAAGTTCCTGGATCAACGAATCTGACAAAGTGGCTGATGAGTTGGATGGATTAGGGGAGGTGGCAGGTGGTCAGCTGGTGGGAGCGGTGGACGGAGTGAAAGAAGTGGGAGGGAGGCGGAGGTTGAGGAACTCTTCCGGATCGATCAGAGGTTCCTCCGGAATCAAAGTTGCTATGGGCGGAGTGGCGGGTGGATCATCCTCCGTAAGATCCACCACTGGATCTGTGACCGTAGTGTGGGCCCTCTTGGATGGAGGTGGGTCTGTTGAATCGGGTTCGGGGGCCGGTTCACCCATTGGTGTGATGAGGGGGGTGGCAGAAGTGAACAGGTTAGTGGGAATGGGGGAAATGACGGGGGCGGTGTTGGAGGGACCACGAGACCGATTAATATGAAATTCAGCAAAAGAGGGAAATATAGGGGCGCCACTTGAAGCAACTTGGGTGGCCACGTTAAGTTGTCGTACCTGGTCGTTGAGGTGCTCGACGATCGGGACCAGCACTTCAGGCAGTGTCGGTGCAGTCTCAGCTGCTTCTTATGGAGGGTCCGCCGCAACCTGTGAGGACCCCGCTGCGCCGGTCGCGGCAGGCCGCTGTGCCGGTAGCATCCCCTCAAAACTATAGTGGGTAATCCCGTCACGGACGTGCTTGACGACCCCCGGCCACGCAGAAACCTCTCGGTGAAAGGTGTCGTCATTCAGCTGGAACCGGAGGGGCGCCATGTGAAATGTGGCGGCCAGCACGCAAGTTGGCCGGAGGAAGGTGTGCCTGTGGCTGACCCCAAACCACACTTGCTCACTGTACTCATCCAGCAAGTGCCTGGGCACTCGTTGCTGGTTGGCCACAACATCGGTCATCATCCCGTACCATGCCCGAAACGCTGCCGCGTTCACCTGTTTGGTGCTGGGATCCATGGACACCTGCCAGGGGGTGTATTTCATCGCAAGCGGCTGGCTTATGGTCGTCTCTGCCGGCTCCCGGATGGGAGGAAGGTGCCATTTCCACATGGCAAAGGCTAAGATCAAGTAGCCGTAAATGAAAGTGGTGGTACGCCTGTAATTTTCTTCGCAGGCCGCGAAGAGTTCCTTCAACACGAAAGAGCACCAGTTCAACTTGGCGCCCCGGGTGCAGTGCTCTGCAATGGAAATTGTGTCCAGGGTGCATTCTCCCTTCGTATAGTGGCGCATCGTCTTGCTAGCGATCAGGTAGCAAGTGAAACAGATTTCTGGTTTGTTGATCAGGTCAATTTTGGCACCTTTTCCACCCCGGCGAGTGCCATACTTGGTGTACAGGTCGGCATCACCTGACTTCCGGGCGCGCTTAGAGGATGTCTGGCTAGCAGCGGAGACATCTGCACCGTTTTGGGACAGCCCTGTAAGCCGATGAATGTCTTCGGCATGAATTGGGATTTCTTCGTTGAGCCACAGGGACCCATTCTGTACCCGACTGAGGAGGAACCGAGTGCATTGCAGAGCCGGTCCCGTAGTGCCGAAAACGGGAAGAGACCTCAAATGCATCAAGGTCGACTGCTGTAGGCCCCTGAATTCTTCCCGCATCCGACTGTTGGAGCTGCTTCCTGGCGTGTAATGGTGCTCCGTGTAAGTCTGCCAATGGAGGTGATGAAACTCAGCCGGGTCGGACAAGTTGGCGTCCATACATGCTGCATTGTCATACTTGCCGACCAGCAACTCTACGCGGTGAATTATGCTGTCTAACGCTGGTTCAGGGACAGATGCGATAGCCCTCGGCATCTTGGCACGACGCTGGTAAACTTGGAGTGTTCTTCGGGAGTTCTCTGCTGAATGCGGTGTGCTTCGATGCTGTAAATGCTCTGGAGACGCTGCAACTTCCAAATTGAACTGGTCTGTCATTATCGTGTTGTTGATCTTCATGCAAATTATGGCATCCGCTGGCACGCACGGAGTTGATGAGACTCCATAACGGCAATTAATTCTTGCTATCCTTCGGGGCTGCGATAATCGTGCGATCAATCGCGTGCCTGTATGTAATCTGACAGTTGCTGACGGCGTCATGGGAAGATGGGAAGACTCGACGGCTGAGGGAACTGCGGGTGATGACAAATGATTACGGTACGATTATTGTCTATTATGGGAATTTATGAAAAAATCTGAGCGATCCTACGGACTGACAAAAGGACTGACGGAAATGACCTGGACTGACACTGGCACGGGGATGGATCCTACGTGAACGACATGCTGGACTGGCGCGGTGACATGCTGGACTGGCGCTGCGACACGCTGGACTGTCCAGCCCCGACCACAGTCGGTTGCGGTAAGGTTCCCATAACTAACTGTTTATTTGATTGATTACAAATGAACGGAAAGGACTACCTACGCTCATCTCGGTTGCAGCAGAGTTGTTCACCTACGCTACTGCTACGGGTTCTCTCGGTTGCGAGAGTTATTGATGAAAAGTGAGAAGGTACCTACTCCTGGTAGGGTTTCAGGCGTGCGCCATTCACCCACCCAGGAAGAACTGTACCGTCCAGCTGTGCCAACCGAACGACGCCTGAGTCGCGGATCTCGATGACAAAGTAGGGTCCCAACCAGTGCATCTGGAGCTTGCCTGGAAACTTCTGGAACCGGCTGTCATACAAAAGAACCTTGCCGCCAACTTGGAAAGCTTTAGTTTTGATGTGGCAGTCGTGCCACGCTTTCTGCCGGGCCTTCTCAACCCTCTGGTGGAATTCTGCGAGGAATTGAGCCTCATCCAGCTCCTGTAGCTCCTGGAGGCGTTCCCGAAGTGACGCCTCTTCTGAGAATTGAAGGGACGTTGCGATCAAAAGGCTGGGTACAGTGAACTCGACGGGAATCACAGCTTCCTGGCCATACACCAACTGGAATGGCGTCTGGTTGGTCAAACGTTTTACTGTGGTCCGGTAAGCCCATAATGCCGCTGGTAGCCGCTCGTCCCAGTCGTCCCGCTGAGCATTGCAAATTTTAGTCAAGCCCTTTTCAAGAATCTTATTGAAGGCTTCCACCGTACCATTGGCCTGCGGGTGGTATGGGCTGCTTTTATGATGCTGAATCATAAATGTGTCAAGTAGTGACTTGACCGTGGCATTAATGAAATGCGTACCCTGATCGCTGGTTAAGCTCCATGGGCAGCCAAAGCGGCTGATGATGTGTTCGAAGATGAACCGGGTAGCGGTCTCTGTCGAGCAGTCGCGTACCGCTGCTGCCTCAGCCCACCGTGTGAGGTAATCTGTTGCGGTAATGATGTACCGGGCTTTGGAATGGCGAGTGATTGGTGCGATGGGGCCTACGAAATCAACAGCCCACTTTTCGAACGGCCGCAACACATGCACTGGGTGTAGCGGAAGCTCGTCCCTGTGCGAAGGCCTTCCCGTCCGCTGGCAGACATCGCAACGCTTCACATAGGCCTTACAGTCTGCATGTACCGTCGGCCACCACAGGCCAGCTTGAAGCACCTTCCTTGCGGTAGGTTTTGCACCCACATGCCCTCCCGCAACACCATTGTGACATTCCCACATCACTGCTTCCCGTTCATGGTCAAGAACGCACCTGCGCAACACCTCATCCAGCCCCAATTTGTACAGCTGCCCCGCGATCAATTGGTAGTCGGCCGCCCGGACAACAAGGTGGCGTTTCTGAAGCGGGGTATAATCCTCAGGGCACTGTCCCGTGGTCAGATACGTGGCAATGTCAGCCAGGTAATCTGGTACTGCTTCAACTCAGAAGAGGTCAGCATCCGGAAGCTGATCGTCCAACGGGCCTTCATTCTCTCCCGTCTCCAACCTAGATAAGTGATCGGGACCAACATTTAACCTGCCCGGCTTGACAATCACCTCAAACGTGAACTCCTGAAAAAGTAGAAGCCATCGACAGATTCTTCCTTCCAACACAGGCTTATTCACCAGGTATTTCAATGCAGAATGGTCCGTGAAGAATGTAAATTTTCCGCCCAGAAGATAGTGGCGGAACTTCTGGAGAGAGTACACCATCGCCAACGCCTCCCGCTCGGTCATGGTGTAGTTCTTCTCCGCATTTGATAACCGTCGGCTGGCGAAGTATACGGGGTGGTCAACTGTCGTTTCCCCGGGTTGCGCCAATACAACTCCAAGTGCAATTCCGGACGCATCAATGTGCACATGGAACTGCTTATCCCAGTCGGGATGAACAAGTATGGGTGCTGTCGCCATCTTCTCCTTCAATGTGTCGAGTGCCCTCCTGCACTCCGCTGTCCACTCAAATGCTTCTGACTTCCGCAACAGTTTCTCCAGAGGGGCAGTGATTTTGGCGTAGTTGCGGATAAACCGCCTGTAGTATCCTGTGTGCCCGAGCAGTGCCCGCAACTGCTTCACGGTCTCGGGGGCCTCCATGTGGACGATGACCGCGACCTTGGCAGGATCAACGTAGACCCCTTGCTTGCACACCACGTGACCCAAGAGTGTGCCGAATGGTACTGCCAAAATACATTTCTTCAAGTTCAAGGAAATTTGCAGCTGGCGACACCGGTCGAACATAACCCGAAACAGAGAGGCGTGTTTCTTCAGCAGGCTGTAAACAGTCCAGTCGTCCATGTAGACTTCCAAGAACTTATGAATGTACTCCCGAAAAGTAGCAATGACAATCCTAGAAAACACAGCCGGTGCATTCTTCAGACCAAACGGCATAACGTGGTATGCGAATGATCCCCACTCAGTGGTGAATGTCGTCTTTGCTTTATCTTCCTCGGCGATGCACACCTGATGGTAGCCCGAAAACCCATCAGTGAAGGAATAAGCTTCGTTTCCCACGACATGATCTAGAACTTCATCGCTGAAGGGAGTGGGAAACGGGTCGTGGATACAAGCATTATTCAAGCTCCGGTAGTCTACACAGACCTGGATCTCCGCTTTGTCCTTCTTGTTCTGGATGACAATCGGACTCACCCATTCTGCTTCTTCTACTGGAAAGATGAGACCTGCAGCCAGCATTTTGTCAATCTCCATCTTGACCTTCTCTTTGATACGTGGATTCAACTGGTAGGGTCTGTGCTTCACTGGCCTGGCCCCCGGTTTCAGAGTGATGTGCATCTCGCCCAGATCCCCCTTGATCCCCTTCAGGTCCGCAACCGATGATGGGAACAAATCTTCATATTCTCGGAGGAGGCTGAAAATTTCTTTAGTTGTCTCCTCATCCCAGTAATCCCCCACCGTTGTGAGCTTGGGTTTCTCGTCCGTTCCAATGTTCAGCTTCTTTGTCTTTAGGGGCTGCAAATGGACTCCTTCTATCGTCGGCTCGTCGCGGATGCTCCGCTCGCCCTCCTTTTCGTCAAAATAGAAATGCCTAAGGTCCTCCAAGATATCATCCTCCGGATCGTCGTCAATCCGTTGGCAAACCAATTCGCGCCTGACCCCAGGGCGTGACGCCACCGGGCCCTCATCGGGCTCAGGATGGCGGAAAAACAGAACCTCCTTGACGGCTTGTAGGGCCTGAGATTCCTGCGCCGTCTCCCCTTCGAACGAGAAGCTCCGGACGAACTTTTCCGCAACTGCCTGCCAGGAGCGGGTTCCCCGTTTCCGCTCTTCCTCCAGGTACCAGGCCTGGGGAATTGTACCCAGGGAGTGGACAAACCTGTGGACCCACAACTCCTCAGGGTACCGGGCGCTACACCATTGTTCCTCGCACGCCCGCAAATGCTGTCGCGGGTCGGAAGCTCCATGATGTTTAAGCGTAATGCAGGGCCCTTCATCCTCTTTGAAGCATGCCCGCAGAGCATCCGCCACACGCTCCCATCGCAACAGAGTGTTGCGGTGATTGTTCCACCATCGTCCCGACGTTGACTGCAAGGCCACATCCAAAAGTGGTATCCGGCTTTCATCTGGGACCCGGTCTTCCACCTTGGCAATAAAAGTATTCACTGCTTGCATGTTTGATAATGTGGGGTACCTGCGGATCTCAGTCCCTATCCACCGGACTTGAGCAATAGAGGCACATCTCCGCGTGGTGGTCTCATACCCCCCTTGCTGCCAGTCTTCCCACGCGAGCTCTGATCCGAGCTCCGAGCTCTGCACACTCCGCCAACTGATAGAGCCAGTTGCGGTCGGGTTAATATAATCGTCCCGCTTCCCTGCAGTCATCTGATAGAGATGTTCCATCATCTGAGCATCCTCCCGACTGTCCACTGTTTCCGTATATTGCGGCCCTTGATATGGGTCGAGAGGCTGGGTGACCCGTACCTCCCCATCTTCAAAGATCATCAGCTCCTTCTTAAGGTCGATGATGGCATAATTCTCAAAAGCCCAATCAATGCCGAGTAAAGCAGGATAGGGATCCTTATCGCCCATGATATCGATAACCTCAAAATCGGCGTATGTCTTCACCCCCGCAACGTCGACCTCGACTCCTTCGAGTCGGCCGATTGGCAAAATGCAGTACTGGTTCGCCATCCTGAGTTGGATTGGCGAGTGGGCTAGCCGTGGCCTTCCAAGAGCCTCCCATGTCTTTCGTGGTAGTATATTGACGTCGGACCCCAAGTCCAACATGGTGTCGCTGATTTGGAACCCTGCGACCTGCGTGTTAAGCCAGAATTCCTTGCCTGTTCGTTGCTTGTTCCGCTTGACACGTTGCACGTATTGAGGGACGTATTGAGGGCTAGCGTCCGCCGGATCTCTAGGTTCTGCGCGCCCCTGCAGCGCTCCGTCCAAAGCATGCTTGAGCTGCTGCCGCAGCACAGCGTTATCAACAATCCTGAGGAATAGCCGAAGCCAATCCTCGACCACAGTATCTGCGACGTTCTTCGCACCGAATTCCGGCCGCCTAGGCTCCTCCAACCCTATCTCGTTCCGCAACTGGGCGAATGCCTCAACCGCCTCCTGAAAATACTTCTTCTGGACTTCGGGCCTGATCAACTTCTTTGGGGATGCCGGCCGAACCACTCGTGCTGGCTCCTTCTCGTGGGCATCCTCGCCTGTCTTCTTTCCGCCCCTTGTTACTATCGCAACATTCTGCATGTCGGGGGTTGCGGCGCTGCGCGGTTCTGAGTTTATCAGATTCGCCCCCCTCTGCCTCACCCGTTCTTCTCACTTCTTGATGAGCTCCGGACAGTCTTCTGTAGCATGGGCATTGACCCGGCACTGGGAACACCAGGGTCGTCGCGGAAGGGGACATTCTCGAGCCACATGACCCTCCTGGTCACAGTTGTAGCATTTTACCGGACCGCGTCCGCCTGTTCGGCCTCCCTGCATGCCGCCACCTCTTCCCCTTGGAGCCTCGTTCACCCTGTACGAGGGACGATCCAATCGATCCGCAAGTGCATCAAGCGCCCTGCACTGCTCAGTGTTGTGGGTCATAGACACACAGAATTCGCAGTATACATTATTCGGGACCGTGGAGTACTTCTGTAATATCGGGCACATCCGAGGAGGATGCCCCATCGTCCGGAAAATCTCACAGTACTCTGTGGTGGAGGACCCCGGTTGCGGTTGGAACGCCGCAAAGGTCTGTTGCGGCTGGTAGACTCCCTGCGGGTTCATCCCCGCACCACCCCCTGGTGGTGGACCTCCCTGGATAGCTGCGACCGAGGGTCCTGCTCCTGCGCCGCGCAACCGAGGACATTCGGTTGCGACGTGGCCCTCGACCAGACAATGTGTACACCAAACATTCGGTCGCGCTGGCCTCACCGGCTGAAGTTCCTTGAGATTTTCGGTCAAGCTGGCGATCTGGTGTTGCAACCCTACCAAAGAAGGGTCTTGCGGGGCCACCACCCCCCGATATTCCGGGGGTAGCCCGCCATGGCTTCAATCTTCATGGCTTGCTCCAAAGCGTCCTGCAGATTATCAATCTTCTGCTGAGTAAGAGGGGTTCGTGTCAAGGGGAGCAGAGCCTTGATGAACCAGTCCCTCTGGTGGTTTGGATCGATCGGGTAGCTGAGTTTCCCGATCGCATCCTTGAATTGCCGCATCAACTCCCACACGGTCTCACCTTCCTTCTGCTTAATTTCCCATAGCTCTGACAGGCCCTGCTGGTCTGTCTGGGGAAGCTTGAATTCGCGGACAAAATCCCGCTTCATGTCCGCAATTACAGGGTTAGGGTGCGCCTCGGACCACTTGATGAACCAACGCAGAGCCCTCTCTCTGAGCGTGGTTTGGAATTCTATTAACTTCCCTGCATCCGGCGTCTGTCGAGCCCTCCAGATGGCTTCGCACAGATACCAGTGTTGTTCTACGTCGTCATTGCCCCGGCCAGAGAACTCTGGATACCGGGTGAAAGATCCAGCCATGTGTACTTGCGGAGAATTAACCAAGATAAAACCTCCCGGTCCGGGTTGCGTAACGGTCCCTCTAGGGAAAATACTACTACTAGTAACGCTGCTGCTACTGGGCGTTACCGACGCCGTTGAACTACTATATGACTGACTTAATTCTTGTAACTGAATAAAAATATTTCTTAAAGGTTGATAAAGTACCAAGGGAAGGTCGAGATCCTGGCCATGCGGAAGGTGGGATGTAGGGCTGCCTGGAGGGGTGGGTGCCGTCTGATCCTGGAACATCTGCTGCATCACGCCGTGCCATTCATCATCGGAACTTTCTTCGGGCTGCATCTTTCCATTATCTTCGCTAGTCGTTACTTCTCGTTCTCGCGTCGCTGGGCTCCCATGCACCCACTACACTTCCACTGCTGTCCCGTCTTCTTTCCGGGTATCCAAACCCATAACTCCCGTCCTCTGAGGCGCCTCCTTCTGATTCTTCCTTTCGATCTCTCTTCTCTTCAAATCTCTCATTACCCTTCTTCGCCACCTATCGGCGATCTGTGCCCGCCGATGCGCACGTAGCTCCCGCAACTTGCATGCGGCCTCAACGTCCATCCCCCGCTCCCCACTCTCACAGTCTACACAGCATCGGTCCCCTCAATCCTTCCCCCAGTACGGGTGGTTTACGCTTCCATACTCGTTTTGCGGAATTCAATCAACCCTTCGTCCACCATCAGGGCTTTGATCCACAGCGGAATCTCCTTCAACAGTTTCCCCCTCAGCCCTGAGTGAAAAACAGCCTCGGCCTTCGAAAAGGATTGGTAACACTCAGCAGCAAACTCCACAGCGTATCCTTCCAACGTGGTCCTTACCCAAAAATCCACTGCGCGGGTTAGTTCAATGTCTACCCGATGCAGTGCTACCAGGTCTTCGTGCGCCCACCTGCGGTTTATCTTCCGCGAGCCTTCTTGGGGCACCGTCGCTCGTAACCTTCGCAACCAATTGTAAAGGTCGGTAGGGAACCTTCCCCAGAAAATTTCGTACGTATCACTGGCTGAACTAGAGAAAAGAACGATCTCCTTGATCGCGGCCTCCTTTTTCTTGGTCAGCTCCGCTTGCTGAGTAATGAAATGGTCAAGATGATCATCCCACCATCGCCGTATTGCTCCTTCAAAGATCCTCGAGACCATGATCTAGATCCCCTCAGAACATGCAGGTCCCGGCAACGGAACCATTTGTTGGCAAAAAATCAGGTCTTGCGGACAAGACCCAGGTTCAAGAGTTGGGGCCAACAAGGGGTCCAGTGTAGTCTAGGAACACGCCGGCATTTTCACCCTGCTCTGGAGAGCAGTGCGTCTCACCCGAGGCGTGCCGCAACCACATGCATAAGGGGATGAGATCAAGGATAATGAACAAACCCGCAACCAAAGAAAGAAAGTGCATCCATTACATATACCAAATTACACATGCAAGGTCACGTAATAAGCATCCAGACATTCGCAAATAAAATTTTAAATCAGCGCAAACGCAGTACAAGCGCATGAACAACTCATTGAGACAGCAATCTTCCATTATATTATTCTCCTGGCCGAACACATGATTACATAGCATTCTAGCTGATAGCTCATAACTCTGATACAGATGGATCTCAGAACAGAAGGGTAGATTAGAGAAGATAAGAAACCATATGAAGCACATGCATGAATCCTCCGCAGCTTCTCTGCGCGTCCTTCCTTGTCTCTGGCCTCGCGACTTCTTTTATACTCATTCAATTCTTAGCATTCAACATCCTGAACAACCTTCGACATTTAACAACCTCCTCTTTTCGGCCGGGTGACTGTTATTTATTCACCCGCACCCGCGATTATCGGCTCTTCTGCGTCTTCACTTCGGCTTCTCTCAGCTTCTCTTCTGATGTCTACGTGTTCCACTTTCTATTTTCTGCTGTGTTTCCTTCATCTGCACTTGTCTCTGTTCTATCTCCAGCTATCAAGTGCTTTCGCGCCGCCTTGGTAGCTCCGCAACTCCTGGTAGGTGCGGCGCGGTCGCGGTTGCCATGTGTATCTATTCTGCAACTCAAAAAGGGTCAAAACTCAATTGGCCAAGATTCCAAAACTTAAACAAAAACAAGGGCCCCAACAGTAGGGTTGTCCTAGTACAGCTTCAACCTATTGCCATTTACTCTTCCATGAACCAATTCTACATTTAACTTTGCTAATTGAACTATGCCTCCACCAGTAATGTGCTTGATAATGTATGGTCACAACCAATGCATCTTGAATTTTCCTAAAAACTTTAAAAAATTACTATTATAAAGGATAACAAGGTCTCCTACCTGGAACTTCTTCTACTTAATATGTATGTCATGTCAGGCCTTTTCTCTTGCTTTTTGTACCTACTGATGGAATCCTGATATAAGTATATCTTCCTCCAAAGCAAGTAACTATGGCATTCTTTCCTATATTATCTTAGGGTCAGCCATATCGTGTAAAAGTTTCCATCCTCAAGCTAAGCATGATGTACTCCATGGGAATCACAACTTCTTGCCCATAAACTAACCTAAAGTGTGTCTAACCTGCCCACTTCTTACAAGTGGTCCTATATGACCATAACATTGCTAGAATTATAAGGTCCCAGTCATCTCTATTCACATTGCATACCTTAGTAAGTGCATTCTCAAAAATATTATTAAATGCTTCAACTATTCCATTGGCCTGAGGGTGATAAGGGGTCCTCTTGTGATGATAAACTTGGAAATCCTCAGTCAAATCTTCAATAGTATTATTTAGGAAGTGTGAACCTTGGTCACTCATCAAAATATTCAGACATACGAATCTAGACAATATGTACTCAAAAATTAACTTCGCAGCAGTCTTCGCGCTGCAGTCCCTTACTGGTTGTGCTTCAGCCCATCATTTCAAGTAATCAGTCGTTGTAATTATGTACCTTGCACTCATCCTCTTTCCAGGTGGGTTGATGGGTCCAACAAAATAACTAACCCACTTATCAAAGGCCTATAATGTAACTTGTGGTAACAACAACATCTCATCTAATCTGGAAGGCTTCCCTGCTCTTTGACACACATCACATGCTTCGCATATTTATGTAGTGTAGGCCACGACAATCTTGCTCTCAAAATATTCTGCGTAATAGCTTTTCTTGCATAGCGTCCACTAGCTACGCCCCCATGAGCCTCTACTAGAATCATTTGTCTTTCATGTTCAGGAAAATATCTGTGTAGTATCTCATCTAGCCCCATCTTATATAACTGTCTTGATATTAATGAAAATTTAGTTTCCTTAACCACTAATTCTTTCTTTTGCTACGTAGTATATTTTGAAGGAGCCATTCCTGTGGTCAAAAACTCAATGATATATGTGAAATGGTCATCTGCCACTCTGATTGAAAATAATTGTGCATCAAGGAGATTATCTTCTATGTTGTTTGTTTCTTCCCCTATTTCTAGTCTTGACAGATGGTCAAGTCTTGCATTCAGTCTCCCTGGTTTAACAATGATCTCAAAGTCATATTCCTGGAATAACAGTAACCATCTGCAAATATCTCCTCCTAAGACAAGCTTATCAACAAAATACTTTAGTTCATAATGATCTGTAAACATTTTAAAGTGTGACTCCAAAAAATAGTGTCTAAACTTCTGCAAAGCATACACCATGGCCATACTTTCCCTTTATGTGGTGGTGTAATTATATCCCACTTTAGATAACTTTCTACTTGAAAAATATATTGATGACCTGCCATGTCTATTCCTCTATAATCGGTAGCCTTAAGACACTGAGACTCCACTACAAGTCTCAAGAAAGAGACTCCACCCTTCCCTCTCTATCTAATTTCATTAAAAATGCACTCATATCAATTTACTTGGATCACCTTCGATCCATCTGTGATTGATGGTGGATTTCCTTGCTAGAATTAGTGTTTAAAGCAACCAATTTACTTCATCAACCTTACTCTCAACGCGTTCCCAATCTGAAACATAATCATTTACCTAGGTTGTAATATTATGCACATTAATAATTAGCACAATATTCCTTTAACTTACCAAAAATTTTCTCACAGTGGAGTGCTTTTATTTCTCATTGATTTCCTCAATGATTTCCAAACTTAGCAAGTCGTTTTTATTTTTCCAGTCACGCAATTTGCAAAACCATATTTTAAGTATCACTTCGGAGCTCCTCAACGAAGGATATTTTTGGAATTTTTCTCGTGAGTTACCAAATAGACCCTGTTTTGCACAAAAAAACCCAAATGGCAGAATTCAAAATTCGTCTTCCTTTGATCAGATTTGTATGTTCCTATACTCACACAATTCACTATACTCTATTATTTACAGGAACGAAGTTGAGGTTAAATTCCAATCTGGTCAATTGTTACCTCATTCATGCATCTTGAGGACAGATTCAACCCCCTTGTAGCTCAATCAATACACTCAGATATAAATTACTATTATAAATTACAACAATCTTAACGAAATTGATTTACCTCTGATACTAATCTGATTCCACAACCTCTGCAACAGTGTTTCACCGCCTTCTGCGTTGACAACTCCAACGCCTCAACGGAGACAAACTTTTCTATCTACACAAGGATCCTTCACTACATAATGTCCAATTCACAGACATACACAAAATAATACTTCCACTGTGTTGCGGCCTCGATGCTACCACTCTTCTTCTCCAGGTTTTTTAATTCACAAATCTAAAATTTGATCTTCTCACCGGTGCTTCTTTGGCATTGATCAAAGCATTACTCTTTCCGAGATCAATGGGCAGGTTAACATCCAATGGTTCTCGATTTAAAAATGCAGCAAATCAAACAACACTCTTGTCTAACTTTTAAATCACAACGCAAAATACACTTCAGGTTGTTCTGGTTCTCTATCAACACTTCATTATGACATCAAATTCTCCATTCGAACTCCACCATTCAAACCATATTCCTATTCTCATGAAAAGTATATGTTGTCTTCTCCACGCATGCTGAGAGGCAACTTCAAACCCTCTGCACAAAATTTTATGGTGGCTTACTTTCGATTTATTATATGATTGACAGTCAAGCTTCTTCTAATGCTCCAAAAATTCTGAATCCTTGACTGCTCCACAAAACAAAAAAAACCGCTTGCATCTAGAATTTCCTCATTCAAGAATTAATTCCTACATTGATTCATCAAATGTACATAAATTGGTATTCATCACAATCACACAGTGATTGCAGAGCTACTTTGCTAACATGCATTCCATTCAAAATACACAGTCGATATTAAATTCAATAACAAGCATGCAAACAGCTACTCAAGTAATTTACACATCGAACCACAAGAGTAAGTACACAGCCATTGTTGTAGCTTTTCTTCATTTAAATGAAAAAAATTACATAATCCATTAAAAAGAGTTATAGTCTATCTACTATGGCCCCTCTATTCTATTCTTGGCCATCTTTTGCCTATCTCTCTTTCTGACCTGATTTTCTTTATTTGAAATGGCCTCTCTTAATGCCTTTGAGGCTTACAAATATATACAAAATGATTCTGCAACCAATTCTAGTTCAAATCCTTAATCTACTCAACCATATCCTAAAAATCCTCTAAATCCACTTTTAACTCAACTAAATCCTATTATAGGATCTCTTAATCCCTAAGATTTTTTTTAAGATCTTTACAAGCCAAATATCTCTCGTATTCTCAATTATTTGAGAATATTTACATTAAAACCTCTCATACATATTTCTCACTCAAATCATATAAAAATATACAAACTTCCTATAAATAAATCAAATTCTTTAATAAACATTAGACCCCCTAAGTCAACCAAAATACAATGATTTTTCGAGCCAGATGCTCCTGCATCAGACTCCCAAAGTTGAAAACATTCATGATCTCCTGATCATGTGTTTCATATGTTGATATAAACCTCCAGGGTCACAAACCATAGTTTGTAGTTGTCCAAATGCTCTGATACCAAATGATGACCTACAAGATCTATTCCTCCATAATCGGTAGCCTTAAGGCACTGAGACAACACTGCAAGTCTCAATAAAGAGACTCCACCCTTCCCTCTCTATCTAATTTCATTAAAAATGAGCTCATATCAATTTACTTGGATCACCTTCGATCCATATGTGATGGATGGTGGATTTCCTTGCTGGAATTAGTGTTCAAAGCAACCAATTTACTTCATCAACCTTACTCTCAACGCATTCCCAATCTACAACTTAATAATTTACCTAGGTTGTAATATTATGCACATTAATAATTAGCACAATATTCCTTTAACTTACCATAAATTTTCTCACAGTGGAGTGATTTTCTTTCTCATTGATTTCCTTCAATGATTTTCAAACTCAGCAAGTCATTTTTTGTTTTCTAGTCACATAGTCTACAAAACCACAGTTTAAATATCACTTCGGAGCTCCTCAACCAAGCATATTTTTGGAAAATTGCTCACTTGTTACCAAATAGACCTTGTTCTGCACAAAACATTCATGGTGGAATTTCAAAATTCGTCTTCCTTTGATCATAAATTGACCCACAAGTTTGATGACAGTTTTCCCTTAAGAATTTCCCTTCTTCTGTTAAGAAATTCTCTTTCAATATTCTTCAACGATCATGTTGATCTATCTCAAAAATATTTCTCTTCACACTGACTTCATTTGGAGTACAGTATTTTTATGTTCCTATACTCACACAATTCACCATACTCTGTTCTTTACAGGAACAGACTTGAGGTTAAATTCTGATCTAGTCAATGGTTGCCTCATTCACGCATCTTGTGGACAGATTCAGTCCCCTTGTAGCTCAACACATACACTCGGACATCAATTACTATTATAAATTACAGCAATTTTAACGAAATTGATTTACCTCTAAGAATAATCCAATTCCATGACCTCTACAATAGTGTTTCACCGCCTTCTGCGTTGACAACTCCAGCGCATCAACCGAGATAAACTTTACTGTTTACAGAGGGATCCTTCATTATGGAATGTCCAACGCACAGGCATACACGAAATCATACTTCCACTGTGTTGCGGCCTCGATGCTACCACTCTTCTTCTCCAAGTGTTTTAATTCACAAATCTAAAATTTGATCTTCTCACTGGTCCTTCTTTTGCACTCAAAGCATTACTCTTTCAGAGATCAATGGGCGGGTTAACATCCAATGGTTCTCTATTTAAAAATGCAGCAGTTCAAACAACTCTCCTATCCGAATTTTAAATCACATCGCAAAATACACTTCGGGTTGTTCTGGTTCTCTATAAACACTTCATTATGACATTGAATTCACCATTCAAACCATATTCTTGTTCTCATGCAAACTATATGTTGTCTTCTCCACACATGCTGAGAGGTAACTTCAAACCCTCTGCACAAAACGTTATGGTGGCTTACTATCGATTTATTATATGATTGACATTCGAGCTTCTTCTAACGCTCTAGGAATTTTGAATCCTTGAATGCTCCACAAAACAAACAAAACCGCTTGCATCTAGAATTTCCTCATTCAAGAATTAATTCCTACATTGATTCATCAAATGTACATAAACTGGAATTCATCACAATCACATAGTTATTCTAGAATTTCTTGGTTAACACGCATTCCATTCAATACACAGTCGATATTAAATTGAATAACAAGCATGCAACCAACTACTCAAGTAATTTACACATAAAACCACAAGAGTAAGTACACAGCCATTGTTGAATCTTTTCTTCATTTGAATGAAAAACTTTACATAATCCATTGAAAAGAGTTCTAATATATCTACTATGGCCCCTCTATTCTATTCTTGGCCATCTTCTGCCTCTCTCTCTTTCTGACCTGATTTTATTTATTTGAAATGGCCTCCCTTAATGCTTTTGAGGCTTATAAATATATACAAAATGATTATGCAACCAATTCTAGTTCAAATCCTTAATCTACTAAACCATATCCTAAAAATCCTCTAAATTCGCTTTTAACTCAACTAAATCCTATTCTAGAATCTCCTAATCCCTATGATTTTTTTTAAGATCTTTACAAGCCTAGTATCTCTTGTATTCTCAATTCTTTGAGAATATTTATATTAAAACCTCTCATACATATTTCTCACTCAAATTATATAAAAAATATGTTGGGTGTGGAGCCTAATTATCTTGTTTATTTTGTATCACAGATTTGGACCCCTGTACCTTAATGGGGTGGCAACGCCGCCCATAATTAAACACTTCCTGGGGGGTCCAGGGGGGCCGCTGCGACTTTATGGAGCCCCCCCTGGCGGGGGGTTTCAGAGGCAGAGCCCCCGAAGCTAAAAACAAATGTAAAATTGCCTTGTAAAAGTATAGTAATTTCTAGTCAATCTAGGTCGTTCATTAGGCAGATGATCTGACGGTAGAAGTTATGTTTAGTGTAGGGTTTTTTTCCCTAGAAGGCAACCCCTCGCTTTTATGAGGGTATTGTATTATGGCTATGTATTGTATGTGTATTCTCAGAGTGAAAAACAAAGCGGGAGACTATGAGAGAGAACAGAGGATATTACAGCAGATCTGTTATAGGTTGTGTCTCTTCATTTTGTTGGATAATAGAAAGGAAGGACTGGCTATTCGGGGTTGACGTAGCCCAAACTGGGTGAACCACGTATATATGTGTCTCTATGGTTTTATGTATTTTGTGTGCTTGTGTTTTTCACATATTTTATGTTTCGCATTGTTCTGTAATATATAATTTTCTAACAAAATATACAAAATTCCTATAAATAAATTAAATTATTTAATAAACATTAGACCCCCTAAGTCATCCAAAATACAATGATTTTTTGAGTCAGATGCTCCTACATCATATATAGAATGATAAATATCCCTCGCACCAGGTTGTTCCAGTACCACTCCCAAAGCTATATAAGAGGCATCCACATGGACATGGAATTCCTTATTCCAATCAGAGAACACTATTATAGGTGAAATTATCATTTTTTCTTTCAATATGTCGAGGCACTTCTGACATTCTTCACTCCACTAAAAATTTATGTCCTTATTCAAAAATTTCTTCATAAGCGTAGTGATTTTAGCATACCCCTTGATGAACTTCCTGTAACACCCAGTATGTCCAAACGTAGTGCGAAGTTGTCATACTGTCTTAGGTGGAGGCAAGTTCACAATAATAGTAATCTTAGGTATTGTCTCTAATGTATGAATGAATCCATGTACCCATTATTATTTTGGATTCTCATTCCATGCTATAGTGCATAGCTTGATATGCTTCCTAGGATTAGTTTCACCATCAAATTTTGTCTCCATCTCTGTATCTATCTATCCAAACTTTATCCACAGCAGTCTTCCTCATTCCTACCAACCTCCTATATTATTCTTGTCTCCATTCCACCATCTAGAAAGGGTATCTTTCAAGGCTATATCCAAGGCTGACAACCTTTGATTTTCTACAACTTGTTCTTCATAATCATTAAGAAAATTATTTACATCACCTAAGCCATCATAAGAAGGCAAGTTACATACCTCAGATACCATACAACAAACTAATTTGGTAATTCTTTCACAACTCCTTGCGGATACTTCATGCAACCTATTTTTTCATCTCTACAACTCTTTTTCTGAGTATGAGGTACAAGAAATATCATGTTTCCAACTCAAGTTTCCCTCTATAGTAGGGTTAATAAAATATTGTTGCTTCGTTGTCATTTGATAGATATTGTCTATGTAAGTTGCACATTATTCTTGTTTGACTGGTTCTGTGTATCTTACTCCTTTCGATGGATCCAAGGGAAGAATTAATCTCATATTGTTTCCTTCAAATATCATCTATCTCTTCTTCAAATTAATTATGGCCATATTGTCAAATTCCCAGTGAAGTCTAAGAAATGCATGATAAGGGTTACTATCATCAACAATCTCTATTACTTCAAAATCAGCAGTAGTTCAAACTCCTTCAATATCCACTGTGACACATGGTAGTCTTCCCATAGGGAAGTTCTTTTGTTGATTTTCCATCCTTAATTGAATAGGTGACCACTGTAGCCTTGGCTTACCCATTAATTCCCATGTCTTCTTCGTGAAGACATTAGCATTAGATCTTATATATATAATAATTTATTCCATATCATACTCTCCTATCTGTGCACTAAGCCTCATCTCTCTTCTGGTTCTCTTCTGTCGATGAAAATTATTGATTGCGCACATCTCACTTCGCTGTGTTTCTTTGGATGCACAGGAATCTATCAACTCTTGAAGCCCTTCTACAACCTTTTGATTTCTTAACAATTTCATACAAGTCTGTAGAAAATACTTTAAAATACCTACTTGATTTTTTGAATCTTGGTCTTGTGTCGGAGCTCGATCTTTTGTCAGAACTCGATTTTGTATCAAAGTCGATGACATGTCGCAGATAATTTTATGATTGGGCTTTGGTTGTGAATTAGAGGTTGAAGCTCCATCATCCATAAAACTTTTCTTTGCTTCCATAAATACTTATTTTTCTTTATGAATATAAAAGACAGGAGCTTTCTCAGCATTATTTCTGAACCGTGAACTTTCATATTCTTTCTTTTCACCTGATTTATCACTATCGGTCACAACTCCACTTCTAGTGACAATACTAACTCGAGGTTCGTCAGTCCTCCTATCATTAGTCATCATTTGAAAATTTTATGTCGGCTGCTGATTCTTCTTTTCTTGTATCTTCACCATAAGTACAATACATTATTCAATTACATGGTCAAATGATTTACAATACTTACATATCATTGTGGGGTTTTGTCAGTCTCTTGCAAAATGACCAGGTTGGCCGCAGTTATAGAAAATGATATGTCCATGTCCTCAACCAGCTCCACCACCTCGACCTCTTTGGTAACCTCCTATACCACCGCACTATCCATTGTCCTCATGTTCGTGATCTTATGCTTGAATTCTATAAGCGTCAACATTGTGCTCCATCATTAGGTCGGAAGCTCGACAATTATTCTCATCGTGGTTTACTGATTTACAGAATTTGAAATATATATTCCTTCGAGTCTATACATATTTTTGTAACAAGTAACAATATTTTGAACAATTTTGGCCTCTAGTCTTATATGTTTTGCACCACAGGCTGGATCCTGCATTCAAGGGATTCGGTGCCCCACCATCCATGTAATCCCTGAAGATAGGGCACTATTCCTTAGAATTTCCCTCCAATCTACAATTCATACACCATACTTCTTCTCTAACTTCTTTTCTTTTCTTGATGTCTTGTATCTATAGGGTTAGGTTTTCCAGCTAATTTTAAATTTTTTGCATGTCTGCATTAGTATCTCTTATAGGTGAAGTTTCCAATTTCATCGCAATATCTAGAGCTTCGGCTTGAATTTCTATCTTTTGTTGCATTAATGGAAATCTATTATGCACAAGAATTGCAACTATAAACCATTATTTATGTTGTTACAAAGCTATGTCAAAGCTTACATGATCCAATAAAACCTTAAATATTTGATCAAACTCCCAAATAGAATCAGTAGGTTTATGTTTAATCTCTTTCAACTCGGTGATGCATTTCAATTCAGACTTCGTTTTCTTAAACTCTCTTTTCCGTGTTGTTTTAATATCTACAAACATTTTGTTCCAATTATTTGAATACTTCATATACCATGTCAATTATCTATCTCACCACATGATAATGAGTTGCGCTTTCTTTATATTCTTGATGCAGGAGCATCCTGCTTAATTTTCATTATTCATTTGTGTGATTTAGGGGGTGATTTTTTTTGTAATTAATTTATAAATTATGTACATTTTAAAAAATAAATTGAGAGAAAAATCTGAGTGTGAGGATTTTTATAAATATTCTCTTAATTAATTAAGAATATGAGTGGAGTTGAGTTGGATAGATATTTTAGGGATTATAAATTCCTTAAATGGAACTTAGTTGAGTCAAAAAAGGGATAAATCTATTTTAGAGTTTGGTTGAGATATTTGGGGAGGAAACCATGGATTGAAATTAATCCACAATTATGTATAAATGTGAAGCTTTGTGTGAGGATAGAGAGATAGAGAGAATGGAATAGGACAGAGTGATATAGAGAGAAATGGTGTGAGATTTCATGTAAAGGGCGAGAGCCGAGAGGCCCACAAATGTAATATTCGGGAAAACGGGTTTGAATATGAATTTCTTGTGTTATTATATACCAGTATTTTGTTTGTGTTGGCTCTCTCTTCTTTATATATATTTTGATTTGAATTGAATGTGGTTTTAATGAAAATTTTGATGAGAAATTTCATGATAAAGGAAATACACACCCTTCTATGCGCTCTACTCTGATTTATGCAAAATCTCTGCATCATTTGGTATCGAAGCCAAAGATCTAATTAATATGTGCAGCCGTGGATGAGAGATGAGTGCATTGTGTGTTGTGTGATGTGGATCTGCATGTAGATGCAGAGGAGGAGCATGAGGACAGGTGTGCGATTGCAACCAATTCTGATTAGTAAAGTCAATCCTAGAAAACCCCGGATTGTGTAGAGTTGAAATGGCAAGCGGATCGAGTAGCTTTGAACGTGAAGGTCAAACCTGAATGAGGTGAAAGGTCAAAACCTAAATGAAAGTTACAATGAGTTTGATGGGATTCAAGTATCCATTTTTGTGTATGGTTGAACAGAACTGTTATGCAGAGCACATGTGACTGAAACAGTTTGTATTGTTGAGGAATCACTGTTGAGTGGCGTAGAGCTACAATGGGGACAAATATTTTTGGTGCAGAGTAGTCTTGTTGTTTTGTTTGATTGCTGCATCGATCCCAACAGAAGTGAAACTTGGACGTGTGAACATCATACGTTGAACTTGAACTTTTCATTATTTATTGTTGGAGGAATTTTAAATTCAAATTTTTATACCAATGCAAAACCATTTTTTCTAACTGCTAGATTTTTTGCTATCTTTAAAACTTGATGCAAGAGAGCATTCAGGTCAAACCTGAAGGTTAGGACAGCGTAGAGTAGACTAGAATTCCTGTATGAGCAAAGATCGTGGAACATTGAATGCAAAGACGGATTGGAGACACCATAGAGGCCAAGTGGAAAATGGGAGCCAATTTCTACACAACTTGAATCAGAAAAACATTTCCAACCGGCATCAAATTTGCAATGCATTCCTATAGAAACGCATTGTGAAATATTTGCGATGTAGAAAACGCATTGTGCAATATGTGAAGTCATAGTTCAATAGATCAGGAAATTAATCAACCATTAATATATGAGACTCTAATGTTGTTGATTTACATCATTCTCTTCTACAGTTGGTATGCAAAGAACTGAGATGCAGTCGATTATTTCTGAAGTTGCTTGAAGTTGTACTCAAGACTGGTAACCGCATGAATGTTGGCACCTTTTGTGGTGAGGCTCAAGCTTTTAATCTTGATGCTTTACTAAAATTGGCAGATATCAAGGGAATAGATGGGAATATTGCAACTAGACAAATGCCCATTTGCGTGAGAAGTAACGCAAAGATGGATTTAAATTCCAAATCCGTAACTGCGTTGACGGTAACACAACTCCGGTGTAATTTCCCTTTGGCACAATTTCTTGTATGGTAATAATTGTGTTCAATCTTGTGTTGATATTTTCATTTGAGTGTTGTCTTTGTTGAGTCGATATGAAGTGAATAATGCTAAGCGATGTAAACTTTGGGGAACATAGTTTGTAGTCTCTACGTTTCATGTTATTTGAGAGTTGAGTTGCGCACTAAAAAAAGCAAAGTAATACATATATAGTCTATTCATAAACCAAGATTAGAGAGTGTGAACTTTGTCACATATGGAGAGTTCGATGGTTTTGGTTTTCTGTATAACATAAATTTTTACTCCTGTCTATCGATGAATAACATATTGAATGGAAAACGGAATTCGAAGTGTGCGTTAGTGTGGACTGTATCCTTGTCCATGCCAAGATATCATTGCATTGCTTGTGGAATCTTTTGTTTTCAAATTTTTATACCCCAGAGAATTCGTTAAGCGTTGCTGGTTGAGAAATCGTATTGGAAATACGTGAATATCGGTGGTGATTGCTGAGGGTTGTGTTGGTCATGTGCAGAACGCAAAGAGACTCCAAGGTAAATTTTCATTGAATGAATCAATATTCATTGATTAAAGGTGTTCTTAAAAATTGGATGATTTAATTTCCCTTGCCATACTCGATAAGTTAATTTGTTTGTAAATGTTATGAAAGAGTGAAATCAATCCAAAGTTTAAAGAATGGAATTGGAATCCATATCAGAAATTGATGTGAAAATATGGTTCAAGTTTGGTTTGTGTTTGTTGCTTCCAGAGCAATATGTTGATGCCACCATGTTAAAAGAAAGTTTTGGAAATTTCCTATGAGGGAATTGTTTTTGGCACTGAAGAGAGATGGTGTTGCATGAGAACCATCACTGCAAAGAAGGAGTTGCAGGAAAACTAGCTGTGCTAATATGATGAGCATATTGAAGAGGTTATGGTATGAAGGGCATGCGAATATTCACAGTGATAAGAACAACACAGAGGAGTGAAATCCGGAGAGTTGAAATTGTGAATAGAAGGTTTATTAAATAACCTTGAAGGGAGCATAAGGTATGAAAATTCATCTCCAGGAGGTATTTTAAATGTTGAAAATTAGATGGCTTATTTATTTTCACCATAAAATAAATCTTGGGAAAAATTTATTGCATTTCGATTTAAAGACTTAAAAGAAAGTGATAGTGGGAAATGACATAATTAGTGACTTATGATATTTTCACAAGAATGGAGTATTAGAGAGAGTGAATATTTTACAACATGAGAATGTATTAAAGGTGGATGTTCATTAGTATACTGTATAACTTGAATTAGAGTCAAAATATCCACTATTTAATTATTGGGTCAAGCTTTGAAGTCAAATAAGATGTCAAGGTCAATGAAGAAATTTGGATAGCTTGAGTCAAGTCAAACCATGGAGTTATTGTACAAGAGGGTGTATTTTTCATCCAAGATGAAGAGTTGATGTCAAGTCTGGAGTCAAAGAGTCTTAAAAAATTTTAATGTAATTGGGTGCATGATCGGCGGAGCCTGACACTCAAAGAGGTTGGTCATTATAACGCAAAAATTAATGTAGTTGTTGTTTGCAGCAAAGAGAAGCAAGAAAGTTGCCCAGAAATGATTCCAAGACAAAGAAATGAAAGATACCAAGCACAAGAAGAGAGTTGCATTATTGGATAGCAAGTATGAAGGCTTTCTGAAAAGGGGATTAAATGAAATCCACACGTGAACAAATGAAGTTCATAAAGGAGGAGAAGATGATTGTTGATAGTCATTTTAGAAGTTATGAGAAAGACCACAGCAGAAGAAAGAAGAAGGAAAACTCCAAGGAAAATGGCATATGGAAGCAGTTGACTGATGAAGAGTATGAGTGGGATAAGGCTAAGATAGCAGTTCACCTTGAGTTATTGATGGAATTTTTCCAGAGAAATAAGAAATACCAGAGACATGGTTGGACCATGAGGAAGAAAGTGAAATGTAAGAGGCTACATGCAAAGAGGGAACAGCAGGTAAACATACAGTTGACAGAAGAGATAAGGAATCTCGAGCAGATGATGAGTGTGCAATTGACATGTGAAGAACTCAGAGAGGTTGAGTTGAAAATGGAAGTTTCCATTTGTGGCCCAGAACAGGGTGAAATTCTGGGTGAAGATATCAATGAGAAATATCTCGTGGACTATTGGAATAGTTCAGAAGAATTGGAAGATATGTTGACAAGAGAATCAGATGAGGCCATGAAGCCTTGTATTTTTAAAACTCACAGTTTGTGTATGTTTGTAGGATGTGCAGAAGATGATGGACAGTCTCGTGAATCTGTCACAGAGATGAATGAAACTCTTGAGGTGAATTATGATGGAGAATGCCTTTCAGAGAAGGAAGGTATTGATTTCTTGTAGCAGAAATAATTCATAGATGAATTCTTGTTTGGTGTAAGACAGCCAGTTGAAGCTGTTGTGGAGCACAAGCATAATGAAAATGTCATAGTGATGTTCCAAGGAGGTAAAAAAATGAATTAGTTTAATGAAATTGATGAAATAATTTTACAATGTGATGATACAAAAAACAAGATAACTCGGGAGGATTTCCAAAAGAAGAATGAAACTGGGAATAAATATTGTGATGAAATGCTGGAAAGATTTCAAATCGAAATATAGCTATTGGAACGATGGCTCAAGGAACTTGAAGGAGAAGTGAAGCTTGCAGAACCTGATACAGAAGAGATTGCAGTTACCGTGCATCATAAGGATGAAATTTTTCTAACGCTTATAGAGTTAAGTGAATGTTTTAACTCTTCAAATAATGATGTGGTTGTAGATACAGAAGGAAAAATAAATAAATATGATGTTGAAATCAAAGGAACTGAGCAAAAAGTATTTGGGGATGCAAGGAAGTACTGTCCTTGGAGACATAATGGAAACAAAAGTATTGATCCAACAGGATAAAGATGAAAGCAGCCAACAATTCAAAACAGGATCTACTGAAATCCAGAAAGACTATGATGGGAGATTGGTGCTTAAAGCATCAAACGAGGCAGAAAGGTCTTGTATTTTTAAAACTAATAATTTTTTGATGAATGAAAGTACAACACCAAATGAGAAATTTGTTACCATAGGAGAAATAAATGACTATATTTGTGATCAAGAAGAAGTTCTTTATTATTATTCACTTCAAAAAGTTGAGTGTTCAGTGCAATTGGAGATGGAAGCATCAGACAAAAAGGAATTACTCTGAGGAATTGGTGAAAGAAATTTTTGGAGAGGCTGATGGAATCTGGTTGATAGAATGAGTGGTGCTGATGTACAGCCAATTCGATATTCTTTCAAATTTTGGAAACCAGAAGAATGGATATCATTGATTCTATACAAGTCTGTAATTTTTGAAATAAATATGATGTGATATGGAAAAGCGAGAGTTACATTCAATAGTATTCTGAAAATACTATTCTGGAAATTATGTGTGAAATTACAAAATGGAGTTGATACTTTAAAAGACCAACAACAAAATAGAGTTTGGAATCCTGGAGGGAGAAAGCCATTGAGACTTGTGGCTGTTGCATTATTACATAAAAGTGATAGACCTCATAGACAAGAGTTTATGGAAACTTCTCTACATGGGGAGTCTGGTGCAGGAGCATCCTACTTAATTTTCATTATTCATTTGTGTGATTTAGGGGGTGATGTTTTTTGTAATTAATTTATAAATTATGTACATTTAAAAACTAAATTGAGAGAAAAATCTGAGTGTGAGGATTATTGTAAATATTCTCTTAATTAATTGAGAATATGAGTGGAGTTTGGTTGGATAGATATTTTAGGGATTAGAAATTCCTTAAATGGAACTTATTTGAGTCAAAAAAAGGATAAATATATTTTAGAGTTTGGTTGAGATATTTGGGGAGGAAATCATGGATTGAAATTAATCCACAATTATGTATAAATGTGAAGCTTTGTGTGAGGATAGAGAGATAAAGAGAATGGAATAGGACAGAGTGATATAGAGTGAAATGGTGTGAGAGTTCATGTAAAGGGCGAGAGCCGAGAGGCCAACAAACATAATATTCGGGCAAACATGTTTGAATCTGAATTTCTTGTGTTATTATATACCAGTATTTTGTTTGTGTTGGCTCTCTCTTCTTTATATATATTTTGAGTTGAATTGAATGTGGTTTTAATGAAATTTTTTATGAGAAATTTCATGATAAAGGAAATACACACCCTTCTATGTGCTCTACTATGATTTATGCATAATCTCTGCATCAATTCTCATCGTTGATCTACTTCCTTGTCCATACGACTTCACATAGAAACCAAAACTGTTCTGGATCCTTCAATCTAATTCCTTTGAAAACGGGTAGCTTAATATTGTCAACCATACTTCTTCTTGGAGAGGGATGGGGGGTAGGAGGGGTAGGGGGAGGGGAAATCCAAAAAAACCCTGGCTATTACTAAATTCTTGCTTTTATGAACTCTCAGGCTAGGAGAGAGAATATTGTAAAGTTACTTGGGGGTTATTAGGGTGGCTTTCTTCTCTTTCACTTTCAGATCCACTCAAAAGAGGACTATACTCAGTCTCTACAAAGGTCTTTGGGTCTTGTCCGCGAGATCTCTTTCTGGTATCTACTCTATATCTCTTTCCACTTCGCATTACTCTGATATTTTGCTCATATTTATTTTCTCTTCTTTAAAACATAAGTAAACTAGCAATTTGATTGTATATGTAAAACTCCCTTTTCACATAGAAGCATATTAATCCAAAGTTCCAGATATTTTAAATACTTACCTCGCAGTCCTTTGAAGAATCGTCATTCCACTTTGTTGTAGGACACATGTTACACCAATTTTTGGTCATCTAACTTGTTACTATTATATGGACCAAAGTACACCATGTAAGACCAATTTTACTATAATAAAATTTCTTTCACTATGAAAAATAACTTAGTAATCCATAATTATTAAGTTGTTTTTGGTCTAAACAGAAACCCCATGAGGAATAATTGAATAAATCCTTATTTGTTTGATTTTCCTCAAGGGATAATTAATTAAACCATTGTTTAATTAATATTCCTAGTCATATTTAATCCAAAACAGGAAAATTAATTGTATAAATCATTATTTATCTGATTAATTTCTAGGAATAATTATTTAAAACATTATTAAAATAATATTTCTTGTTAAATTTGACTAAATAATTTATAAATAATTGAATAAATCACTATTTATTTAATTATTACTCAACCACATTCTTAAAATAATAAATAAATCATTTAATTCTTTATTCTTTATAAATAAAGGTATTTGACCAAATTCAAATTCCTTTTCCCTCCAACAAAAATAATAAAATATTCCATAAAAGTTGGAACTAGATTTGGTTAATAATATTTTAATTATGCACCAATATCTAGATTAATTCAATATTCTATTATAAATAGAAGGCCTTTTTATTCATTCACTACCATTTGTTGCCTAAAGATCACTTTGGATCTATACTTTTGGTCTAACTTTGATCCTCCATCATTGTCATATTTTTTCTACTTTTTTCTTGTGAGGTCCCTTTGAGCTCTATTTTTGTTTGGGTTTTCTGCACCATCAAGAGACAGAGATCTTAGATCTGAAGCACTAAGGACATACAAGAACCCATCCCATTGAGGGGGACTGGTAACATATTTCTATGTTCCCTTCCCAAGTGTCATAATACAAAAAAATACTTAAAAATTCTTGTCTTGTTCATTGGATGCATAGAGAAACTCTTGCTTATTATTTACTATTTAATATCTTTAACTGCATAGATCTGGATTTCTGTAGCATTTATTCTAATCACTAACTGCATATATAAGGAAATTGACAACCATCTTTGATGTTAGGGTTGTTTTTTATGCACAA
The DNA here is from genome assembly GCA_034641835.2 of Pinus albicaulis. Lineage (NCBI taxonomy): Eukaryota > Viridiplantae > Streptophyta > Pinopsida > Pinales > Pinaceae > Pinus > Pinus albicaulis. Next base: position 121,182,463 of record CM076579.1, read on the forward strand.
CTAAAGTGAGCTTTTATCGTACGCTTCCGATTAGAATTCTCACTAACAAATGGCGACTCCACAAGGGTTTATAATTACGACCGTTGTTGTTTTTCAGATTCCTGCATGACCAACTACTTCAACCCCTAGGTTTTTTCTTCAGTTTATTATTTTGCATTTCTTGATGGTTTTAACTTAAATGTGTTTATGGGCCTATTGCGTAGGTAATAGATATCAACCGCAACAGAGACGACGCTTTTTTCTTAAATCTGCTTTAGAAACAACCGAAAGCGCAGGTCGCACTTTTTAGGCCAAAAACTGTGACCTCAACTCTTAGGTAGCGGAAAACAGCTTGAAAACTGCGACCTGAGCGGAAAACAGGTGAGAAACTACAACCTATACTTTTTGCGAGATTTTTTTGTGATTTTCTAGGTTTGTCTAGGCCACTGTTCAGGGTTGTTTGACCTCCCGTTTCACTCGTCTTAGACCTGTACTTGCTCATTTTTACTCGTCGAAGTAGGAACCAAGCCCCTTAGAGCTTTAGTACACTTCCACCTTTTTAGGAGGATTTTAGCTGAAGTAGGTCCTTTGAGATTTCAGTGTTTTCAACCATTTTTCAAATCTGAACCTATACTTTCATATCCATTTCAGATCGGTTATTCATCCATCCAAAACACCTCTTCTCATTTTTGTTTGGTCCTCCTTTAGGGTCCCCTCCGTTTCCCTTCAGGTTGCAGCCTTTTTCCCCCTTTTTTATAGCATATTTCCCTCTATTTTTTTGTTGTTTTATGCCCATCTTTCCAGCAGATCTGACCTTTAGATCCCTGTCCCTCCTGAATTTAGATCCATTGGTCATTTTGTGTGTTTTGACTAGATTTTTCCCACCCATAGACTAGTTGTTAGGCCCTCCTCCTTGGGTTTAAATTGATGCATATTTAGCTATTTATTTTACTATCGTATCCAGTTTCCTTTACTGTCATTTTCAGATTTATTTGCTGTTATACAACATCTTTTTTCTTTTTTCTCTACACACGTCTGGGCTTAATTAAAATTAACACACTTATCACATACATGCACACCCTAAGTGAAGAGCACCTAGTTTACACCGCTAGGCCAAGACTTAAACATTGTAATCAATTGATCCTGCACCTCCCTTCCCTTGTTCCTAAACATTGTAATCAATTGATCCTGCACCTCCCTACCCTTGTTCCTAAACATTGTAATCAATTGATTCTGCACCTCCCTGCCCTTTTTTACCTCTCTTCCTTTTTGTGTTCCATGTATCTTTACCATCATTACACCCCCAAGGAATTTATCCCAGAGACTCCAAGGCCTTCATCCACAGTGTAATATTCCATATCTAGAACAGCTCATGAATCATGCATGAAAAATGCATTTCCAGCAACAAATGCAATTAAACAGTAAAATTGACTCTTGGATACCATATATTAGTCAATATAAATTATAAGTCCAATATTAGAGTTGAAAAAAAGCAAAGTAGGTGGGTTAAACAAATATCCCACACCTAGGATTGCCAAAAAGTGTTAAAACCCCAAGACTGCAAAATGTCGGAGTTGCTGCTTAAGGGACTGCATAGTCTAAGAGAGGTTTTACACATAAAATCATAGGAGAAAAATATATCTACTCATGTATTTATAAATAATTCTGAAGAACAGAGATCTAATCTCCTTATACAAAATACAAAAGAAACCAGCAAGGGTTTCTTATCAAACACCCTGCATACAAGATGGGAAATCCAGTAATTTACTAAATAACCACTGCAACACTAAAGTACATGAGTGTATAAGGCTGAAATATGTTTTATCTACTATATATCCCTCAAGGGATTCCTCCCATGAAAGGATTAACCTCTCAATCACAAGGAAACACTGCAACGGAGCCAACAAACCATGCAATGAACACTGCCTCCAAAATAATGCATTCCCTAGCAGAGACAGTGCTGGGAATGTATGGGAAATGTGTGTTCTGATACCACATATCTTAAATAAGCTCAGGAGCACTCCAAATAGGTCTCTCAAGTGAAGGAAACCTTCCTCCAATGAGAAACTAGCTCAGAAACCAGGATTCCAATCCCTTCCACTGTTGCACCCAGCAACACTGCACAAACTTCGGCAAAGCTGTGCTGATGAACATGGCTGAAGATTGGCCTGAAAACCTGATGTGGAATGGTGAATACAAAATCCTCCAATGAATCTCCTAAAAGGAAAGAGGTGGTATTCCCGCCCAGGAACACCGAGTGCTAAACAGCATTGCAACTTTGCTAAGCAACAAAGCAGCAACAAGTCTTGGCAGAAAAGAATAATAATATAAGACATGAAGAATAATGCTGCCATCCTCTTCCTTATATAATACATGAGTTTTCATGCCCTTGGCCCCACTCAATTAGGTCATCTCTATCCCAAGATACATCTCCCTCCAAAATTGTGTTATTCCTCCTTGGATTCCTCCTCCTCTAAAACTGCGCTGTTGACTTGGTCAAAGCAGCTTGATCTTATCCTTTTTCACACATGGAAGTGTTTTATTATGCTATAAAAGTGTCCCCTTTCATACTAAGAGTGTTTTCATTCCTCCTTAGGAGACTTATGGGCTTTCCTACCAATTTATTTACCGGTTAGAGCTGCTGCTAACTCTAATGTTCCATTTAGCTATGAGGCTAAAATTTTGGAACATTGCAGCCCTCCCCTCCAAAATATTTGCTTGTCCTCAAAAAAATGCATAGAGAGCACAAAATTTCTCCCCTCTTCTTCATGTGGCCTCCCATCAATAGCCTCCATCACTGCATCAAGATAATCTGCAATAAAACTATCATCCAATGTTTCCTCCCCAGTGTGAAAAACCAAATGGTCTACATCCATCAAAGGTGGAAAGTGTGAATGGAAACTTGCTTTCTCTCTCATGGCCTCCACAAAGTAGGGATGATGATCATCATGGTGAATGAGTGCTTCCCTCAACCATGCTATCATCCAAATGAAGTGAGTCACCCTCCAACATGGTAACTAATGAAAAATCTCCTCCACTTTGTGCTCTGGAAATGTAGGTGGGCTGAATAAAAGAACATGATAGGCAAGAGGGCCTATCCCATGCTATCCTCCTCTCCACTTATGATAAGTGTATAGGGTATGCTGATCTTGGGCTGCAACATGATTGCCCTCCAATGGAAAGAAGAATATTGAGCCTCCAAGGACTCTTCCTCCAAAGCCATGAGACATGCCAACCCAAACTATCCCATTCAAGATGAATGGCATATCATCACCATTTGGCCTCCAAATCAGAAAATTTCTGAAATTTAGGTGCAATTTTGGATGGTAAAAAAGGTTATCCAAGTGGATATTACGCATTCTTCCCAACTACTGCTTGAGAATGTCATGTGGCAAGTGGTCTTGCAACAAGTTACAAGTTGTAGATGTTTGTTCTCCCAACATGGGGAAGTAAGCATCAATGTCTATCAGTTGTACATAGGTAAAATAACAATACACTTGCCCAGATTCATGTATAGATGGGCTACTATCATCATAAACATTGGCCCTAAAGTGACCATGAAACCCAAAAATAATCTTGCTCTCATGTGGAGCAATGCACTGTTTACATATGGTGAGAGAATACAAATACTCAATAGAGAAATCACCAAGTACATAAATTTATTTCTTACCATGCATCATATGTGAGCTAAAAGTGAGGTCCATGTATAAATTCCCCCATAAGGATCCTCTCATAAAAATCTGCAAGAAGAAGGGATACATATACTCCTTGGAACACTCTATCAATAAGAACACACTCCCATGTGATAGCGTTGTAGGCCTTAGAAATAAGGCTCCATGACTCCTCTCTTTGACATTCCATATGCCAAAGTCATCCACCATCATTCTGCTATGTGAGAAGATCTTCTCCCTATATGGAAGTCTCTTATGGTCCTTCAATGCTGAAGGGTAGCCTCCTTGCACCATGAATGTGCCTTCCTTCTTTCCAGAAATATCATGAAAAGTATGGGAAACTTTCTGCCCATACTCTCCCAAATACAACCATAGCAACAACAGCTTTTGTTGCTGCCTCATCTCTCCCTCATACAAGCCATGAAGTAAGATCGTAATGGTCAACTTGTATGATGCCCCATACAAAAAAGTCTTCTGCTACTCTAGCATATGAATGCCATGCCATCCAATTGGTTCCCCTCTCCATACAAATATTTCCTTGAGAAAAAACATATCAGTAATACATGAAAGCAAGATACAATAAAAACAAGTTTCCAAATGACAACCGGAGGGTGAATCATGGTCCCTCTCATGGAACCAGCGCAGTGCATCCTTGGCCTGCATCAAAATAATGAAATCATGAAGTTACAATATGGTGTCAATGGTGCACACCAAGAATCATGTGGCTTCCCCCACAAACAATCAAAGGGATAGCCAAAATCAATGCTACAAGTAGCTGCAAGTACATCAAAATAGAATATGCAAGAAGAGAAAATTCTTCTTATTACATCATGCTACTCAAATAAGGAAAAGAATTACAATATAAAATATAAATGATACCTCCTCCATCATGTACTTGAGACCTTGAGCTGGAATGGCTCAACTGGAAGTTCCCCCTCATCTCCAAAGAGTAGGGAAGTGGTTGTGACCTCCTCTTCATCACCATCCGGGCTATGCATCTCTTCATATGTTTATATATGTCATGCTGGATGCCCTCCCAAGTGAACTCCTCCGTCAAATGGAAATATGCATCAAAATGCATCGAAGAGAAGTCCTCATGTGCTGCATGTAGCAGCTTCTCCTTCAGATTAGAAGATCTAGTCAAGAAGATCCTGCCATAGGAATAGATGACCACATCATCCACCATGTATCTGTCATCTCCATCCGGGTCATCAAGAATCATGCATGCACCAAGATCCTTGGAGTACTCTACCAAAAGTTGAGACCTCCAATAAGGATCAATCCTTCTCAAAGACAGCGCTGGTGATCCGGCATGTGAAGTTCTCCTCATGCTGCTGCCTGCTACTTTGACATCCCCCATGCCAAATTTCTCCTCCAAAATTTTCACCTCCCAAAAATCCAAGAGCGGTGAACCCAAAGACAAGATGTCTTTCATCAATGATAGATATGGTGGCCTCCTGGGTGGAATGCCTCCATGAAGTGAGACATCAATGTTAAGAGTAGACTGCATAGATGGTTGGGCAACCTTGCCCCTGCTTTTACAATGCAAATCAGTTTGCCTCTTCCTTGCATTGGCTCTCTGAAATAGAGAAGGGTGTGTGCCTCTCATCAACTGATGTTTCTCTTCCTCCCTACCTCCTCCTTCCAGTTGCAATGCTGCACAATCATGCTACTCACTGATTATGCTTGGACCTCCATGTATGAGATCCTGGGGAACTTCTTGTAAGGATACAATAATCCCTCCTATTGGAGCATGTGCTCCTCCTCCCTCTGCATGAGGCACTAGATGTGCTCTAGATGTGATAGCGCAGTTGCCCTCATATTCCTCAATGTGCATGGGCAACATCTCAACAGTTGGATCCTCCTGTAAAAAGGAGATCCCTATGCCCTCTTGTTCAAGAATATGAACTGGAGGTCTTGCTTCCAGCAATTTATAATGCAAGATGTTAGCTCCTCCCATGGTTTTTTGAAGAGGAGTTCCCTTCATCACATGCAAGGGTTTTGTTTTCTCAGGTTTTCCTTTCTCATGTGCCTTAGGAAGTTTTTCACTAAACCTCCCCACCAATGTTTCTATGAATCTTGCATAAGATGAAGTGTTTACATTATTTAAAGAACAAGATTCAAAAATCCACCATGCATGAGCCTTACCTCTGAAATTCAGCGCTGCAACTCTGATGGCCTCATCCTCAGAAATGTGGTGCAGCTGCAAATAGGAGTCTAGCTCCTTCAACCAAGCTCCAGCTGAACATGTAGGTGATCCGGAAAAATTAGATAGAAGAAATCTATCGGCATCCTACTTCTTGCTCTTCTCCACCTAGATCTTGCAAAACTTTTGGAAATCAGTATGATCTCTAAAGCTCTCAGTTTGAGATTCATACTCCTACAACAAATCACTAAGAGTTCTCCTCCTAGGCATTTTTCCTCCTCTCATCCATCTCAAGATAGCTCTAGGCACTTGACTGCGTTGTGCATCATGGAGTGTAGCTACGTGCTCACACTCACCGTGTGAAAATCTAGATTCAGCTCTAGATTCAACCTCCTTTGGAGATCCCATCTCCAATCTCATTTTCTTCAGCTCTCCTTGAAAGCTATGCATAGATTTTGGAAGAAGCTTTGTGAGCTTGTCTTCCCTTCTTCCTTCACACACTGAAGCATTCTGGCTTCTTTCCATCTCTCCTTCCTTTGATAGCTAGATCTCACAGGCTGAGCCAGATATCATGCTTTGATACCACTGTAATATTCCAAATCTGGAACAGCTCATGAATCATGCATGAAAAATTCATTTCCAGCAACAAATGAAATTAAACAGTAAAATGGACTCTTGGATCCCATAGATTAGTCAATATAAATTCTAAATCCAATATTAGAGCTGAAACAAAGCAAAATAGGTGGGTTAAACAGATCTCCCACGCCTAGTATTTCCAAAAAAAACCCCAAGACTGCAAAATGTCAGAGTTGTTGCTCAAGGGACTGTGCGGTCTAAGAGAGGGTTTACACATAAAATCATAGGAGAAAAATATCTACTCATGTATTGATAAATAATGCTAAAGAACAGAGATCTAATCTCCTTATACAAAATACAAAAGAAACAGGCAAGAGTTTCTTATCAAACACTATTGATACAAGATGGGAAATTCAGTAATTTACTAAATAACCACTGCAACATTGAAGTACATGAGTGTAGAAGGCTTAAATATGTCTGATCTGCTGTAGATCCCTCAAGGGCCTCCTCCCATGTGTTGGGGTTCCAATGTTTTGGCCAGATTGGCAAGACCAAAAGATGAGACAACATCAGAACCACTTTCAGACCTCAGGATCTAGCCCTCCTGGGTCCAGAGAGGGATCTCTCTATATCAGCAAAGTTTTTATGTCTTTGAAGCTCTTGTGTTGAGATATTAGGCTAGTTATAGGCACAAGGTTTGTTTGTTTGATTTTTGTTTGGTTGTTGGGAATCAGGAAAGAAGAGTTCAGTATAAGACAAGGCTGAACAAAGAGGGTTTTAGGCAAAGCAGAGATAATTCAGAGAACATTCAAGACCATTGGGCAATGGAGTCAGGAAAGGGTTTACTTGCTATTCAATATGCAGGCTTTCAGTTGGGCTAGTCATCTAAAGCATTGGATCTTAAAGATGATAGTATGGTATGAAATGGTAAGAGAGAAGGTTAAAGCAAGGAAACCTCTAAGGTGACCTTTCAGAAATCATATCCAAGGACAAGACATGCCATTGGACAACCTGTGATCAAAAATCTAAAAGGTAAACTCTTCAGACAAGGAACATTAAATATTTAGAACACAAAGGTGAAAACCTGAGATCAAAGAGAGACTTTGAACTCTCAATGCTTCGGCCTCCATCTTAGGGGAACTTAGAAAGGTTTAATCAAGTGAAAGTACTCTAGTGAGACAGAGACAAAGTTCTAAACTCCCAGTATCCCAATTCATTCAATTAAATCCTAACAAGAACATCTAAGAACAGATTCATTAATTCATACATCAGCTAGCAGTATATATTTGACCACTACACTGGTTAAATTAGTTGAAATCAATTCTCAGATAACACATTCAACAGAAAAAATTGAAGGCAGAAAGAGCAGAAACATAGGGTACCTAACAAGGGTAAAACCTATGCCAGATTTCTGATGCATGCTAGAAGAAATGAAATGAAATGAACTACAAGGTAAAACAAATACAAAGATAGAAAAACATCACCGCTGCTTTAAATCAGGATCCAAATAAATGTGCTTGTCATATTAAAGAGCAACACGAGTCATGTACAACATTTCCAATAGCTTGATATTCAGCCTGAAAACATCTTCCTCGGCCTATCTTACAACTTCACACAGAGACTATGTCTCAAAATAAAACAGCTTGCAATTCTCAGATATCTGATCGACAACCTTTACAATGAGTTCCTTCATGAATTTTATAGCTGAATGAGAGACAGAGGGGGTAGATGAAAACTAAATGTAGCATTAAAACTCAGAAGAGGAAGAGGGCCAAGACCCCATTCTGTTTTAAATTCTGGGCATTTATCTTCAGTACTCTTTGTACAAAAGAATGGTCTTCATCAGGCTGCAATTTACTCCAGGTATGTCTTTGATGTACTTGTTGTAGCACCTCTGCAATACTCTGTTGAACTGAACAAAAACATATCAATGATTCAGGTCTGCCATACTATGTAACAAATGCTTCTGATAGCATAGGACTGTTGTCAGGGCTGAAATTTCCTCAAGAACACGGTATAGAATGCAGACGGTATGGGCACTTTGTCCTTCTACAGAAAGAACATTCTGCTGATGGTGACACTGATATATCGTTTTTTTTTGTGCTTTAGGTTTTATTGGGCCCTCTGCATTAGTCTCGGGGTATTCAATCTGGTATATTGCCTTTAAAACATTGAATTAAGGCTCAAAAATCTTTGACAATGCACTTTAGAACTTCTTAACTCTGAACTGACACTCTTTGCTGCCTCATGATGGTCTTTGTTAGTGAACTTGGAACTTTAAATGATGTAGGAGAGGTTTTACAGGGTCGAACCTTGTACTTTGATGAAATATTTCCTGCAGAGACCTCCCCCCCCCCCCCCCGGAACATTTTTCTGCTATATCGGGTTCTAACAGTGGCCCTCTTGGCCTTCTTCCCTGTGCTCTGTGCCATGATAACGGTGGCTATGAACCATGGTGGTTTCCACTTCCTGCCTGTAACCCTGCAAACACGAAAACATGTTAGAAGATATGCATGGGGAGGGTGGATGCAATGGGGACAATGAGAATGGCAGCGCAGCCTGGTGAAATGGTGGAACAATGCAGGATGATAGTGGAAAATGCAACGAACAGTGGAAAATGGTCTGGTGAAAGTTGGCGGAATGCAGCAAATTATAATGCAAACATTAGACATTTGACCTTTGAGTGAAATATAAAGGGGATGGATGAAAATGCGATGAAAACACGTGGAATAGGTGACATGGCGGGACCCGGTCAATGGCGGGGCGTGAAATTAATCCGGACCGTCTGATCTCAGGAGAAGATCGACGGTTGAGAACACATCGGAGGGCGACAGATGGTGGGCCAGGGGTCCCTTTTTCCTCGATTATCACCTGAGCATCTTTGGGGTGCGAACGTCGTCAGATGGTCGGCCATAGATCTGACGGTGGACAACAATATCGCGTCAGGCCTGCAGTCGAACGTTAATGCGCGATGAGGGCGATTTTTCAATAGTGCTCGAAGCCACATGTCGGCCGGTGAATGGCATCGCTGCCAAATGAAAAATACAACCCCTCCTTCCAAAAGCGATGCGATAGAAACCGCCAGTTTTGAACAGTGACTGTCCACGGGGACCACCGGGGCGGATGCAATGTGGGCCATCGATCTGCTGATCAGATCGACGGTTGTGATGTGATCAGGGAATGAACGGGGAATACGAGAGCATTAAGGCTTGAAACGACCGTTGGATTACAGGAAATCGACTGTGGATAGTGCTCCCGAGACTTATTTATCATATCGCGATAAGCACTTTTCGAGCTAGCGCTTGGTTCTAGCGCCCAAGTCATGTGGGGGAAAAAGTTAAGGGGGCTGGCCGAAGGGGCTAGGCCCAATATATGTTAAAATGTGGGCTTTCTGCCTTTTTTAATGCAATTTGAGGCCAGAACGGGGTAACGGTAGGGGAAAAAAGGGCTATTAAACCGAACAAAGGGTATTTGAAGGGTTTAAGAGGGAATTTGGATGATTTATGGTTTAGGATGGGATTTGGGGGTAGAAGGGAGACTTTGAACAAGGGGAAAAAAGGGTTAAAATGGGACATTCTGCAAGGATAGAAGGGGAAAATGAAGGCCTATTTGAGCACAATTTTTTATAATCAGTGAACCTTTTTGGATGGAAACAGAAGTGATGGTCTTTTTAAAGGAAATGGACACACTGAGGCTTCAAGGATGAGAGATTTTCATGGGACATTGTCTCTTGAAGACTCATAAAACAATTTAGCCACCTGTTTTCTTGACAAAAATTTCATAGTTTGCTAACACCATGAAAGGATGAACCTCTCAATCACAAGGAAACACTGCAATGGAGCCACCAAACCATGCAATGAACACTGCCTCCAAAATAACGCATTCGCTAGCAAATACAGCACTGGGAATGTATGGGAAATGTGTGGTCTAATACCACAGATCTTAAATAATCTTAGGAGCTCTCCAAACAAGTCTCTCAAGTGAAGGAAACCTTTCTCCAATGAGAAACTAGCTTAGAAACCAGGATTCCAATGCCTTCCACGGCTGCACCTAGTAACACTGCACAATCTCCAGCAAAGCTGTGCTGATGAAAATGGCTGAAGCTTGGCTTGAAAACCTGATGTGGAATGATGAATAAAAACTCCTCCAATGAAGCTCCTCAAAGGAATGAGGTGGGATTCCCACCCGGGAACACCGAGTGCTAAACAGCACTGCAACTTTGCTAAGCAGCAAAGCAGCAACAAGTCTTGGCAGACAAGAATAATAATCTAAGACGTGAAGAATAATGTTTCCATACTCTTCCTTATATAAGACATGAGTTTTCATGCCCTTGGCCCCACTCAATTAGGTCATCTCTATCCCAAGATACATCTCCCTCCAAAATTGTATTATTCCTCCTTGGATTCCTCCTCCTCTAAAATTGTGTTGTTGACTTGGTCAAAGCAGCTTGATCTTATCCCTGTTCACACATGGAGGTGTTTTATTATGCTAGAAAAGTTTCCCCTTTCATACTTGGAGTGTTTTCATTCCTCCTTAGGAGACTTATGGGCTTTCCTACCAATTTATTTACCAGTTAGAGATGTTGCTAACTCTAATGTTCCATTTAGTTGTGAGGCTAAATTTTTCGAACATTACACACAGTTTCCAGTAGGAAGACTTACCCCACTGCGTAGGGTTCGTGTTTGTCCTCCACCGAGTCCCCATTCTGACTCTGCTTCTATTTCATCAGGTTCCCCTTCTGGTTCTATCCCCAGCTCTCCTCCACCTTTCACCTTCATCATGTCTGGTTCAGTACCTACCATTGGTGGAAACCCCGGCCCTAATGTTGGAAATGATACTAGTGGTGCCGCAACAAGAACTATTCTGGCAGCTCCCTTGCTTCGATTTTAGCCAGTTGATTAGTGACCCCATACATTATGATCCTGGGTGGCCTGCTATGCCAGCCAAGCTCCCTCCAGACATCCCCAAGTTTGAAGGAATTGTTGGAGAGGATCCTACCAACTATGTTCGTTCTTTCCACATGTGGTGTTCGTCTAACTCCATCACCGATGACTCCGTCCGTCTTCAGTTATTCCAGCGTACGCTTACTAGAGAAGCTTCCAAGTGGTATGTCGACCAGGTCTCATCCTCTCATACTACTTTTGCGACCCTTGCCAAGGCTTTTCTGTCTTACTTCCAGCTTCCCCTTCACTATGACACCGGCACCAAACTCTTGACCTCTTTTTGTCAAAATTTTGCTACCTGCCTATCGGACCATGTTCAAGAATGGCAGAGAAGAAAGAGCCTATGTCGAGCCCCTACCTTTGAAGAGCATGTCTACATAGACTGGTTTCTCAGATCCCTTTTTCCTGCTATTGGAAAGTATTTCACATCTCACTTCCCTTAGACCGAGGAATCTTCCCTCCAGATTTTGTTGAAATATGACTTGATCTACGCACAATCTAGTTATGTTTATACCATCTTACCTGATCTCCCTAGACCCAGTGGTGCTAATGCACTGGGGGAATCCCATGCCACCGATGTCATCGTTGGATCTCTTTCACATCCATACACTCATCCTCCCATGGGTTATGGTTTCCCTTAGGGAGGGGCTAGCTCCTCCAGCACTTTTCCCCCTTCCGGAAGCATGTATCCAGGTTACGGAATGCCTGCTACCTTTTTCCCAACCTGTTTACCCCAATGTTTCCCAACCACCTTATTATCTATATTTATATCCTGGTGCTCCAGCTCCTCCAGCACTAGCACCTCAGCCTCCCTTTCCTTCTCAAACTCCGCAACAGTAGCCACCCCCCCCTCAGGGGCAGGTCTATGCAAAACCGAGTGTGACTAATCCTCCTACTTCCAAAATAAGAGGAAATGCAGCCAAAACCAATCTACCCAAGGTAATCCAGGAAACAATCCCATAGGGAATACATCTGACACTGCAACCCGGCAAAAGGGCACTCATCCCAAGCAGGACAGGCCTATTCGCACGAATAAAACTTGTTCTTGTTGTGGTGTCTATGGTCACTATACCCATTGTGTTAGTGTGTTTGGTGCATGCATTTATGAAATCACACCAACTTAAGGGGTGTGGTTTACCCTCTTAAGTTATTGGTCACGGGCAGAAAAGATATGGAGTCAAGCAAGTTAATGGAACATGCTAGAACATAAACATACTATATAGAGAAATAGCATGCATATTCAAACATAAGAATTAAACTAAAACTAAAGCAAATAACACAAAAGCTCTAATTAGAGTCAAAAAAATTCAATAATCCAAACGGCGGTGCTTATGTCCCCTCTTATTAAGTGCTGGTAGGAAATGAGGATGAAACTTTAACCCACTTGCCAAGGGGCCCTTAGAACTTGGGGTTCTAAGTCCCGATGCAAGGATGTCTTTACTTCCAAGCTACCTTGGCACAAAGTCTCCCTCTCTCTACTATGGTGGACTGAAGTTGTTGGATGGCCAACAACTGATTCCCCTCTATCTCTGCTGCAGATTACATACTGCTAGTATTGCTTGGGGAAATTCTGACCAGGATAACAATGTGCTCTCAAGTTGTTCATCTCTTAATGGCCTTTTATAGGAGAATTCAAATCCTCCTTCCCTCTCTTGGTTCATTGTGGATGGTGACCCAAGAGAGGAGGGTGATTCCACTGCGTGCTCCCTTGATGTCCTAAGGAGGCTTGGGTGGTTGTCCTTAGGCGACTTCAAGTGTGGAATCAATGTCCTGGACTGTGCTTTTTGTGGTCCCAGAAAGTGACTTCCGCCACTCCCAGGATTACACACTTTTCCAGTCAAAAGGCACACAAAAGCATGCTTATCGAAGGATTTTTCACGCAAAATCATTTACAACTAGTTCAAATTTGATTTTTTCTCAGACCTTAGAGATTTTTAAATACTTTCTAGATTCTCTAATATCTCTCAGCCCTGTAAATCCTTCTGCCTGACATTAATAATGTTGTCTTTGCTTGTACGATTTTCTAGTGTTAACAGTTGCCCTATAATGTGTGAGGTCTAGGAAGAACTGTATAGCCGAAATACATTATAGTTTATTTTTTGTATATTGTGGGTAGAGAGAGAGAGACCTGTGTGTAGCTCAGAATTGGAGACACCCTGCACCAATTCGAAGAACGACCATATCCTGTGGGACCCCTGTAAGCAAATATAATACAATATATACAAATTTTCTACGAGTCAGGCATGTCCCATGCTCGTAATGTTGTGGCTAGTTAAACAAATCTATTTGACATATACATGCTCTGTCTGTGTCACTAATATGGTAGTTATATGTTGGTTGATGACGATGACTGCTAAGGCCCTCAAGGACGTTTTTTACTTTGAAAATAGGTGGAATGTGGTACCCATATGTGTAAACTTGGTATGTCATGTAACTGTGAATTCTACGCATAGGTGTTGGTTGGGACCTTCCCATGTAAGCATTGCTGAAATAGATGCTTATGAAGGCACGTTTCTTCTACGAATTTGATCAAAGTGCAATGGTTATAAGGTACGATAGAATCTTGACATGAAAGCTTGTGTTGTAGTCGAAATTCAGGAGGATTGATGACATCTATGGGAAATTATGTCTCCCACAGTGCCACTCGAGGATGCCCCTTTTATGGAGAGGGACGAGCCAAGGTACCACTTCCTTTTGGAAAGTAGGTGTTGGATTCGACAAAAATAAAGCCTCAACCGAACGATGGGGTCACTGATACGAAGGATCAATATCATGGATGTGATGGGTTTAACATAGGCATGGTGGCAAAGGGTGACTGAAAAATGATGATGGGGATTCAGTGGCCTAAGTTCAGAGTATAAAACGCAGCTTGGCGGCAGTCATAACTATTTCCGATGGAGAAACCCCTAAAGTCGGTAGGACTTCTAGGGTGGTTATTAACTAGTTATGAATGTCATGGTGGATTTTGGGTGAGGGTAGTATACTCCGACCAAGGTTTACTAGGGACTGCTGCTGTGGGAGAAAAACTGAATGAGTGGGTGGGGGACTATAATATTCCTTTTCAGGAAATTCAGAAATTCATTCAATGAGGACAATGTATAAGGAAAAAAATGTAATAAAAACACTAAACAGGACTTGGATCCTCTTGTATATGTTGTATGTGGCTTAAATATAAAATGGAATCAGAAATAAATCCTTCTAGCTACACTAAACAAATCTCCCCAGCTCAAATATGCTCAAAAGCATCCCAATCCCACTACTTCATAAAATAGAAATGCCAGAGACTGCAACAGCGTTATTTTTATTATGAAAACTACAAAAAAATATAATGAAACACAGATCTGGATCTTTCATTCATCATAGAATCATAAATGAGAGGTTTGACCTCTTTTACAAGAACATCGGAGCACCCCGACAAGGGTTTTCGAAAAAATAGCAACACAAGATACAGCACTGTAATCTGAAATACACAAATAATATATAAATTTTCCCAAGGCCTCCCTCAATAGACCTCCCGGAGTGAAATAGACACCTCCTCCTCAGAAACAAGCATAAAACAAGAGGGTTTCACCCAGCTGCTGCTGCTACTGCAGAAATGACGCAGTTACTGAAGGTGACTACGTTGTATGTGATGTAGAATAGATAAACTCAAGGAAAATGATGAAAAGTGAGCTTAGGACCTCCTCCTTAGATCTCCCAATCAGCTAGACCAAAGGTAAGGATGGAATTTCCGCATGAAAATTCTTTGCACTAAACAGTGTTGCAACTACGGCTAAACAGTTGAAGCTTGCAATCAGTCATAAGACCAAAACAAGATGAATGAATGAATCCTTTGCTGCTATCTCCTCCTTCTTATCCTTGGTGAGCTTTTCCACCCCAGACCCCACTCATTGGTGATGTGACTTCCTTGAGAATATTCCTCTTTCAAAACTACGTTGTACTATTAGCTTTCCCTCCTTTTGTGACAGCAATGTTGACTTGGTCAACTGGATCTAGCTCATTGATTTTCCCTCCTTTCACACTAAAGTGGCTTTATTTTTTCCTCCTACTCCAATCCCTTTTCACACTAGGATATTTTTTATTGTATTCCCTACATCTTATTTCAAAAATGGAGCAGTTATAATATTCCAAGTAGCAGTGGCTAATTGGGAATATTACAATCCTCCCCACTCAAAAGTTGCTTGCCCACAAGCAATAGTAAAGAAGGATGCTGCAAGATATTCTCTCCCTCCCAAGTGGCACCCTCATCCAGTAGAGTCCTCCATCGAATCAGATATTCCTTGATGACTTTGTTTCTCAGCTGCCTCTCCCTTGTGTCTAATATTTATTTTGGTTGCAAGATTAAGTGGCCCTCATCATCAATAGGGGGGAGATCCATGTTGGCAACTACATCCCTCCCAATGGCTTTCTTGAGGTAAGAGACATGGAAGATATTGTGGATCTTGCTCCCCTTAGGAAGCTCCAACTCATATACTACCTTACCGATACATTTTACCACCCTATATGGCCCATAAAAACGTGGTTTGAGCTTCTCATCTCCCTTCTCCTTGAGTGTGGATTGTTTGTAAGGCTGAAGACACAGATAGACAAGATCTACCACCTCAAATTGTCTTTCTATCCAACCATGGTCTGCATACATATTCTGCTAGTTCTGGGCAGTGGAAATTTTGTCCTTGAGTGCCCTGAGTATGTCCTAGTTCTCTTGAATCCATTACTTTTCCCTTGGAGTTTTACTTGCCCCAAACATAACATCAGCAAATGAGAGTGTCTCATACCCATATAAGGCTCAAAATGGAGTCATGTCAATAGAAGTATGGTGAGTAGTGTTGTAACAATACTCTCCCAAGTGGAGCCAACGTAGCCAAGCTCTTTGTTTCCCTACCACATAGTTCCTCAAGTAGCCTTCTAGCCACTTGTTCACTATCTCAGTCTGTCCATCAGTTTGGGGATGGTTGCTAGTGCTTGGACTCAAATAAGTCCCCACTAACCGGAAAATTTCCTACCAAAATCCACCCATGAAGCTTCTGTCCCGATCACTCACTATGGTCCTTGGGAGACCATGGAGTCTAAATACATCTTTGAAGAAGAGCTCAGCTACCTGTGAAGCAGTATAATGTGTAGAAATGGAAAATAAATGAGAGTACTTTGTTAGTCTATCAACAACAACAAATATACAGTCCTTACCCTACACTATCGGTAAGCCGGTGATGAAGTCCATAGAGATACTTTCCCACTTCCCATCCGGAATAGGTAGTGGTTGCAATAACCCAGCAGGGTGAGTGTGTTCTCCCTTGTTCTGTTGACCAGTGGTGCATTCTCTAACATGTCGGAGCATATCCTCCTTGAGACCCTTCCATGAGAATCTCTCTCTGATAGCCCTGTAGGTCTTTTTGAAACCTTGATGCCCAGCAAGTGGGGAATCATGTGATGCCAATAAGATCTTCTCCTTGAGCTTGGAGTTCTTAGCCAAGAAGACCCGATCCCGGTAATAGATGACCTCATCCATCACCCTAAACCTCTCATCAGATACCACCCCATCAAGTATCTCACATGCAAAGTCATCTTTGGAATACTCAACTAAAAGTTGAGCTTTCCAATCTGCGTCCATGCCCCTCAAAGACAGCAATGTAGGCCTCCTGGATAGTGCATCAGCTACTACATTTCTCTTTCCCTTGACATATTCTATGTAAAAATCATAAGCTTGGGATTTTCTCACCCACTTATGTTGTCTCTCCTGGAGTTGTCTCTGCTCAAGGAAGAATCTAAGACTGTTGTGATCGGTCTTCACCTTGAACTTATTCCCCACCAAGTACTATCGGAATTTGGCTAATGCATGCATGATAGCCAACATTTATTTATCATATATGGGGTATAACCTCTCATGAGGGAGCAGCTTCCTGCTCTCAAAGGCTATAGGATGCCCACCTTGCATCAAGACTGCCCCAATACCTTCACCTGATGCATCACATTCTAGCACAAAAGGTTGAGAAAAGTCAGTCAAAACCAAAACAGGACAACTACTCATTACCTCTTTGAGCTTATCAAAAGCCCTCTGCATTGTAGGTGTCCAATGGAAAGCTAACTTCTTTGTCAAGTCGGTGAGTGGTGCTGCTAGTTATGAAAATCCTTTCACAAACTTCTGATAATAAGCGCATATGCCCACAAACCCTCGGAGTTCTGTAACATTCTTGGGTTCATGCCAATCTCTGATATCCTAGATCTTCTCCTCATGTACCCTCACTCCATCCACTCCTATGATGTGCCCCAAATACAACATCTCTGTGAGGCCAAATTCACATTTGGAGAGCTTGGCATAGAATTGC
The DNA here is from genome assembly GCA_034641835.2 of Pinus albicaulis. Lineage (NCBI taxonomy): Eukaryota > Viridiplantae > Streptophyta > Pinopsida > Pinales > Pinaceae > Pinus > Pinus albicaulis. The sequence continues at coordinate 121,200,101 of CM076579.1, forward strand.
TACTCCTTTAGGATATGTAAAATTGTCTCAATATGATGCAAGTGCTCCTCCCAAGTGCTGTTGTAGATAAGAATATCATCAAATAATACTAATAAAAACTTTCTCAAATGACCATGGAAGATGTGGTCCATGCAGGATTGGAAATTTTTTGGAGCATTGGTCAATCCAAAGGGCATTACCAGAAACTCAAAGTGCCCATAGTGACATATGAACGTTGTCTTGGGGATATCTTGCTCCCTCACCTTGATCTGATGATACCCAGATCTCAAATCAATCTTGGAGAAGTATTTATATCCCCTCAACTCATCCATGAGTTCATCGATCCTGGGTATAGGGTACCTGTTCTTCATAGTCTTCTTGTTCAAGGCCCGATAGTCAATGCACATCCTCAATGTGCCATCTTTCTTCTTTACCAAAACCACAGAGGAAGCAAAAGGACTAGTACTAGGCCAGATGTGTCCTAGAGCTAGCAGCTCTTGGATAGCTCTCTCAATCTCATCCCTATAAACCTTGGGGTGCCTATAAGGAGTGGTGATTACTGCTTGGATCCCTTGTTCCAACTCAATGGTGTGTTAAAATCCTCGATCAGGAGGTCTCCCTGGTGGAATATCTCCAAATACTGTAGAATACCGGTCTAAGAGAGACTGAACATCTGGATGCACTGGTGAATCCTTGCCCTTCACCTCTGATATATGCAGCTCCACTACCCATTCAACATCGCCTCTAAACAGATCTGCCTCCATCCTGTGTGCTGAAACAACCTGATGGGGGTATGTGTTCATATCCTTGATCTTTTGTTGTTGGCCATCCTTCCCTTCTGTCCATTCCATCTCTAAGGTTCTCCAATTAGTGGTAACTCTCCCAAGAGTGATTAACCACTGGATTCCCAATATGACATTGGTGTCTGGAATATCTACCACAAAGAAGTGGTATGTCAATGTATAGGTCTCCATAGTAATGGTTAGTGTCAGAACATACTTGGCACATTGCAGGGTCATAGCTCCTGGGACCAAAACTAAAAATCCCTCAAACTCCTCCATGTGGATTCCTCTCCTTTGTACCAGTTGTGCATCAATAAAATTATGAGTGGCTCCACTATCTATCAATACAGAAACTCTTTGCCCCATGATAGTACCTCTTACCCTCAAGTTTAGATACTTTGGGACGCCTCTTAATGCTGCAATAGCTCCCCCTCTTGGAGCAAAGTATTCCATGGATTGTATAGCGCTGGAATCCTTCTTGGAGAAGGTCTTGACATGATGTGTCCTTCATGTAAAACATTCTCCCTCCAAATCCTGAACATGGATTCTCTCCCTTGGCCTTGAGTGAGTCTCTTACTGCAAAAAGGTTCTTGCCCTGGGAAAGATGTGTTGTAGATCCCTAGCTTTCTCCATGGCTTCAAGGAGTGTGGTTGGTTTAGTAGATTTGACCAACCCTTGTAATGGTTCAGCCATCCCATTCACAAACATGCATACCTTCCTGCTCATAGTGAGGTTGGATACCATCACTGAAAGCTGCAAATACTCAGCAATGTAATCCTCAATATCTCCCTCCTGCTTGAGCTTGGTTAACTTGGAAAAGTGGGCTTCCGGATCTCTTGGATCAAACGTATCCACTAGCTTCTTGGTGAAAGCTGAGTATGAAGTGATATGATGATGCCCAAGTGTGGTCAATCCATGAAACCACCATTCTTGAGCTTCCCCTTCTAGGTGCAGCTCAGCTATCTTAATGGCTTCTATCTCAGAAACCTTGTTGAGCTGGAAGTATGTGTCGAGCTTCTCCACCCAAGCCTTTGTTGTGCACTTAGGTGTCCCATCAAATGTGGGCAAGAAGAACCCTAACATACTGCGTTGTAGGGTTGATCCCTGCATCAAGTTATCCTCCTTTTGATGAGGATTAATCCTCCTCCCATCCTTGATCCAGCAAAACTCCTGAAAGCTCAAGTGCTCCTTGAACCCTTGATACTGGAGTTCATATTATTCAAAATATTCTCCCAGGGTTCCATCCTTGTCTCAACCAGTTATAAATGAAGGCATGGTAGAACGTTGTGATGCAGCTGAATACCCCATGCCATTTGCAGTGTTGGTGCTTGCCATATGGCAAAACTCTATAGAATCCCCTTCATGTCTCATCTCCTTAAGGTCTCTTGCAATGTCCTGCAGGCTTTGAAGTAGGAGATTTGAAATTTCTTCCTCCTCCATGATGAAGCTAAATCTCCCCCCACAAGCTGAGCCAAGAGCAGAGCTTTGATACCATTGTAATATTCCTTTTTAGGAATTTCTGCAATTCCTTCAATGAGGACCCTGTATAAGGAAAACCATGCAATAAAAGCACTGAACAGGACTTGGATCCTATTTTATATGTTGTATTTAGATTAAATATAAAAGGGCATCAGAAATAAATCCTTCTAGCTACACTAAACAGATCTCCCCAGCTCAAATATGCTCAAAAGCACCCCAATCCCACTACTTCATAAAATAGAAATGCCAGAGACTGCAACAGCATTATTTTTTATTATGAAAATTATAGAAAAAGATAATGAAACACATATTTGGAGCTTTCATTCATCATAGAATCAGAAATTAGAGGTTTGACCTATTTTACAAGAACATCGGAGCACCCCGACAAGGGTTTCCGGAAAAATAGCAACACAAGATACAGCACTGCAGAAAATAATGTTGTACCCAACAACTATGTATTAGAAAATACTAAATGTAATCTGAAATACACAAATAATACATAATTTTTCCCAAGGCCTCCCTCAATAGACCTCCCGGAGTGAAATAGACACCTCCTCCTCAGAAACAAGCATAAAACAAGAGGGTTTCACCCAGCTGTTGCTGCTACTGCAGAAATGACGCAGTTACTGAAGGTGACTACACTATATGTGATGCAGAATAGATAGCCTCAAGGAAAATTATGAAAAGTGAGCTCAGGACCTCCTCCTTAGATCTCCCAATCAGCTAGACCAAAGGTAAGGATGAAATTCCCGCATGAGAATTCTTTGCACTAAACAGTTTTGCAACTCCGGCTAAACAGCTGAAGCTTGCAATCAGTCATAACATCAAAACAAGATGAATGAAGGAATCCTTTTCTGCTATCTCCTCTTTCTTATCCTTGGTGAGCTTTTCCACCCCGGACCCCACTCATTGGTGATGTGACTTCCTTGAGAAGATTCCTCTTTCAAAATTGTGTTGTACTAGTAGCTTTCCCTCCTTTTGTGATAGCGTTGTTGACTTGGTCAACTGGATCTAGCTCATTTCTTTGCCCTCCTTTCACACCAAAGTGGCTTTATTTTTTCCTCCTACTCCAATCCCTTTTCACACTGGGATATGTTTTATTTTCTTCCCTTCTTCTTATTTCAAAAATGGAGCAGTTATAATATTCCAAGTAGCAGTGGCTAATTGGGAATATTACAGGGACAGTCCACCATTTGCGGTCTTTGTATACTTACAAAAAGAATAAGATAATAGGGTTTGGTTTGTACAAAACACAAAGACGGGTGCCCCAAAACATGAAAGTGTTTTCTCACTGTTGACGTGAGCAAGGTGTTTTACTGAGGGTGGGGGCCCCATTGGTTGGTTGATGAAGCAGATGAAAAAGTATCGCAGATGGGATTATGTTGATGGAGGTATGGTAGGACAAATGCAAGGCACGATAGTGCGCTTTTGATCTGCTTGTACTACCTGATTGTCCGGGAAAGGGTTTTTATTTTGTATGGTAAAACTTGACCTTATGAATGGTGGATGGATGGACATGAGGTGTTTCCCAGACTAAAGTGGTATGGCCATAGCGTCACTTTTGCTGTGATATACGGTCTACTGTGGGTAATGAGTGCCATGGAGGGAATGCTCTACCGACCAAAGAGGATGTTTATCATGTGCAGGGTGAGGTATGATAAACACGGTCAGATACGTGGAACCTATGGTTAATTTATGATGGAGAAATTATGTCAGGATATGTAGACTTTTCTGGGACTCTATCATGTTTGGGGGTAGAATGATAACTTCTCTTGAAACTTCCATTGGATGGAGTTGTGGATGGTTTGCGAGCTTTCCTGAAAAAACAACTACCTCAAGTGAAAGCATATTCTTTATCAAATATTATTGAAAGTCATGAGCTTTAAAAAAGAAGATGAGAGAGGGCATACCTGTCGGTGCTAAAAATTTATTTTTTCGGGAGTGCGAATGTGTGGCATCACCTCTGTTTGTTATGGAGTGTTTATCACAGTGCTACGTTTGGTTCGGAGAATGGACCTTTTGAGCTCTCGTTATGGTCCTCCAAATTTTTTGAAAAGGGCGATATATAGGTGAATATGGCCCTAATTCAATTCATTTGTGCTTTGTTGAGTTTTTTGAAAGGTCAGAGGCTTTCGTGGAGCATTTCTTGCCTTTGTACTCAACCTGAGCACCAGGGATTAGCGATATCATGCCTAGGTAACCTCCATGACGTCCTACATTTTAATTTTTTTAGCCTAAGGGTGTCAAGGTCCGTACAAAACTGGTTTGCATGGATTCTAAGCCATTTTTACCCTAGATTGCGCGGGCGATCAGCGTAAGAGCACGCCTTCTATATATATTTTTTTATGTGTTTTGATGGTGACACTGACATATTTTTGGTTACTCTTTCAGATGTTGGCGAGGTAAGTCACCTAGTGGCTCGATTGGTTGGCCATGATCCTCTTCGAAGACCTCAGGGCGGTCATGGGGGGCTAGGAGGAGATCCTACATAGCCTCGGGGTGGTGGACCTGGTGGTGGTGATGGTCCTTCGAGAGAGGGTAGCAACTTGGCTGCTTTCGAGGCTACGACTGAGCGAGCTCGTGCCGATGTGGAGGCAGTGCGTGCTAATGCGATGGAGGCATGCATTGCTAAGCTGAGTACTCGGATGTCAGTTTTGGAGGATGCCTAGGATCGAGTGGACCACTTGACCCAGGGGATGCCTTCTCTAGGCTTTTTAGATGAGGTCGAGGAGGTCTGGCTGGATACGCTGATGGCTCGGGAGAGGGACTATTGGCCTGTTTTACATTGGGTGGCAGTATCAGTTTTGATGGCGGCTCCAGTGGTGGTACCATGATCCAGGTGGATATCGGTGGCCACCCACCTATTCCATTGGGACCAGCACCATCAATTCTTGCAGATTTTCACATTCAGCACAACTTACTATTTTTAGCAGGTTTTCGGGTCCTCCACTCTCGTAGCCATTTTGGGGGCTTAATGATCCAGGTGGATATCGGTGGCCACCCACCTATTCCACTTGGCCCCCCACCATTGTCTCTTTCAGTTTTTCAGTTTCGGCATAACTTACTATTTTTAGCAGTTTTTCGGGTCCTGAACTTCCGGAGCCGTTTTGAGGCCCTAAACGACGTTTTTTGGGTATGAAAGCGCCGGCAAATTTTTTGATAAAATTCGTCCCGACAGCTGTAGTCCTCGGATAGATCTTTCTAACAAGCTATTGAACGCGTCAAATGGAGATCGGGTGCCAAAGTTATGCCCCCGAGAAGTTGAACCACCAATTTACCCAAACGGGCGCCCACAGTTTTGGCGCCTCATCTCCTACGGTTAGGTTTTTGTTCAAATTCTACATTGTTTCCAGCAATAAATAGGCCCTCGAGCCTCATTGTAACACGGTTCGAGAGGTGCCTTGGCCACCACATCTCTCTCAGGGATTCGCTACCGGCACCCTAATATTTTATTTTCACATTATGTACCATAAGCATCTTTACATTCTTTGATATTAATGAAATGAAGTGTTATTTCCGCTGCATCTCTATCTTTATGGTTATGTGTTTATTCTGTTGCGTTCCTGCATAAATCCGGATCAGTGGTATCAGAGCGGGTCTGCTCTTTCTTTGTTTTTCTTTGCATGCCCCCAACGCGGTCAGGGTATAAGGAGTTAGGGCTCGATCTGGTTGAACCCTTGCAAGATCAGCCTCGCAAACCCCGACGACCTCCCATGGCGGAAGAAAAGAAAGACGAGGGTGCAGGAGATCCTATCAAAATACTGCTCGAGGAGGCTCTCGAGAAACAAAGGAACGTGATGATGGATAACTTTGCTCAAATCCTTCAACGACTGCCCACACATGGCGCATCTGCATCCAACAGCCACTCTGGAGGCGCCACTCCCTTCAAGGTACAGGTAAACTCTGACATTCCTATATTTGAAGGAAAAATAGATGCACACGCTGTAGACAGATGGTTAAATTTGTTGGAAGGGTATTTCTCGGTCCATGACTTCTCTGACCGAGAAAAGATTATTTTTGCACTCCTCAAAGCCGCCCCCCATGTCAAAGACTGGTGGGAAACCTACAGTGAGCAAGAGGGCGAAGGGGAACCCTCTCTGTTCTCGACCACACCCACTTGGAATTCGTTCCGAGACGGCATCAAGGAACAATATTACCCTGTGGGGAGCTATGAGGACAAATACATCCAATGGACCACGCTGCGGCAACAAAGGATCAAGATGTGCACGAACTGACGAATCTGTTCCATACCCTGCGCACAAAGTTGGGTATTAAAGATTCAGAGAGACATTTGGTGCTCAAGTATTGCGGCTGTCTACAAAAACGCATTCGGGAGGAAATGGAGTTCCTCGACATTACATCACTTGGCACGGCATATCGCTATGCCACCAAGATTGAGCAGAAATTTAAGCAAAAGAAGCGAGACTTTGTATCTGCGAATCCGAAAGGTGCCCCCGAACCGAAGAACAAGGGGCAAGGCCAAAGCAATGCGACTCAGAACAATACCACAAATCCAAAGAAGGACACAGGGAAGTGGTGTGAATTTCCTAACAGCCCCACTCACAGCACAAACGAGTGTCGGGCCAAACAATCTTTGGTGGCTGAACTAAAGGCACCCGAATCAGATGCATTTTCTGATCCTGAGTTAGAACCAGACAAAGGTAATGACAAAGGGAAGCAGATCATTGATGCGGATCCTAGTGCCATTGTTGCCACCACCAAGATCCAGAAGGAGGGTCCAGAGGATCCAGAGGAGGGGGAGCGCCTCTTCCAGTCGCAGATGTGGGTGAAGGGTTCTCCGCTGCGGTTTCTCGTCGATAGCGGAAGCCAAAAGAACCTCATTTCAGCAGACGTCGTGAAGCGGCTCGGCCTACCAACCATAGCACACCCGCAGCCGTATACCATTGGGTGGCTCCACCCAGGGAGAGATCTCCGCATCCGCCAGCAGTGCCGACTTCCATACAGTATCAAGCCATTCACGGATGAGGTATTGTGTGATGTTGCTCCTCTTGGTGTAGCTGATGTATTATTGGGCCAACCATACTTGTGGAGGCGACATGCTGTGTATGAGTCTAGGCCTCGTGCTGTTATTATTACTTTGGGAAATAACTTGTACAGGATACCGGAGGTAGTACCGCCTCCTGCCACCTCTTTGACTACTGCAAAACAACGCAGTAAGATTGTTTCCCAGACCAGGAAATTCATTTTCCTTACGACTCGCTCACAGGGAAAGAAGAATATTGTGGCCACAACCTCGAAACAGGGCTCCCTTTCACGGCTGCAGCAGATGGACAAAGTCATGGAGGAATACGATGACCATTTCTCCTCACTCATAGAGGTTCCTCTACACTGTCAGGACAAGCACTCCATTGATCTGACTCCCAATGCACCACCACCTGATGTTTCCATACATCCTGCAACTACACATACAGAATCCAAACATGTACTGTATGAGGCTGATAAAGAAAACAAATTTACTAAACGCATCCAGCATGTCCACCCGCAGGTCCATGACATCTTCAACACATCTAATACTCAGTTCAATAGAATTTTCCTCATCTCATGGAGAATCTCAACGCAATGGGGACCATTGCTTCCTAAGGAGGGAGGAATGATCCAGGTGGATATCGGTGGCCACCCACCTATTCCATTTGGACCAGCACCATCAAACACCATCAATTCTTGCAGATTTTCACATTCAGCACAACTTACTATTTTTAGCAGGTTTTCGGGTCCTCCACTCTCGGAGCCGTTTTGGGGGCTTAATGATCCAGTGGATACTCATGGCCCACCCATCTCTTCACACCTCACCACGGCCTCTTTCTGGGCTTTTCAGCTTTCGGCATAACTTACTATTTTTGCGCTTTTCGGTCCCAACTTCCAAGCCATTTTGAGGCCCTAAACGACGTTTTTGTATGAAAGCTAACAAATTTTCTAAAAAAATTCGTCTCGACAAATTGAAGTCCTCGGATAGATCTTTCTAACGAGCTATTAAGCGCGTCAAACGGAGATCGGGTGCCAAAGTTATGCCCCCGGGAAGTTGAACCACCAATTTACCCAAACGGGCGCCCACAGTTTTGGCGCCTCATCTCCTACGGTTAGGTTTTTGGACGTTTCAGATTCTACATTGTTTCTCAACAATAAATAGGCCCCCGAGCCTCATTGTAACACAAGCCATAGGTTCTGTAGCTACCACATTCTTCTCGTAGATTCGCTACCAAAAGCACTTAGCTATTTTATTTCCATTATGTCTGTAAGCATCTTTCTGTTATTTGATATTAATGAAATGAAGTGTTATTTCCGCTGCATCTCTGTATTTATGGTTATGTGTTTATTCTGTTGCGTTCCTGCATAAAATCCGGATCATACCAAGAGCAGCTGTGTGTCCAGGTGCCCCACCTGGGAGGAAAGCACCAATTATGAGGATTCTTCCCTTATTTTTGACGACTTTTTGTGTATCTTTGGGCTGACCGATGGGTTAGAGACACTATTTTTTGTACTCGGACACATACACTATGATATGTATATGAGAAAAAAAAATTGCGGCTCTACATGTTGTGCCCCCTATTTCTGTTTCTGGATGATTTTATGCTGATGGGTGCCTATGTTTTTTGTTTTTTATGTGTGATGTTTTATTCGAGATGCATTCCAGTTTAGAATATTTTTAGTTATGTGATTATTTGTTTTGTTTTGACTCCTTGGTACATGTGTAAATGTAATGTAGCCAAATTGTTTGCTTAATATTTTTGCACGCAAATATTTTCTATATAAACGTGAATCTCTTATCTCAAATGTTTGGTTTAACTATGACACTACTAATTGGGAATCAAGTTAGACATGCATATGGTGTATGCCCTGATGGAGGGCGTCACACATAAGTGCGATGACAGCGTCATATTTTGCATGGTTGTTTGTTGTTGAACTGATACACACATCATTGGTGCAAATTGGTGATTGGTCAGGGTGATAGATGACCCAGGCAGCTGCTGCTAAACCTTGAGACCATCTTGATGCTCCATCAACAAATCCGAAGTAAGGTTCAGGTTGGTAATCCATTGCAGCACTCGAGTGCATTTTTTAATAAGTCTTTCGGTCAAAAATTTTAAATGGTTGGGTTTGTGTATGTTAACTCTAGGGTAGGGCCTACTTGGCCCTTATGGGTAGAAATTCTTGAGGTAAAGGTCGTTGATAGGGTTGCTGAGGCATGTCATGTCTGGCTTCGCCAAGATGTATGCCCCCTGCCAGAGGCAATGTTTTATGATGTAGGGTCCTTTCCACATGGTTTTAAACTTTCCTGACCCTAGGGATTCTTTTGCGACATCATAGCGGAGGACTAGTTCTCCCTCGGTGAATGAGAAAGGGTTGATGTGGCAGTCAAATGATGCTTTTACCCTTTTCTTATGGGCCTCGTTGTGTTGCAGTAACTGTCGTCAGCTTTTTTCAACGAGCTATAGTTGTACTAGGCATTGTTCTAGAGGTTTGGTATCATTGAGGAGTTCGATGGCGGCATGAAAATTTGGGATCTCGCGTTCTATGGGAATCATGGCTTCGACCCTGTATACCAAGTGGAAGGGAGTGAAACCAGTGGACGTATTCACATCCATGCGGTACTCCCACAGGGTGGAAAAGAACATATGGTTCAAGTTGTCTTTATGGTTATTCACCATGCGTTGTAACATAATTTTGAGTACTTTGTTTACAACTTCTACTTGTCCGTTGGACTGGGGGTAGTATGGTGAAGCAAATTCGTGGGTGAATCCAAAGTGGTGAGATAGCTCCTCGAAAACTTCATTCTCAAAGTGTTTCCCATGGTCGGAGACTAACTCTTTGGGAACGTTGAACCAGGCGATCATGTGGTTAAACATAAATCAAGCGGCGGTTTTTGCGGTGTTGTCGTATGTGGGCATGGCCTCTGCCCACTTGGTGAAATAATCGACAACCACTATGATATATTTATGGTTGCTTGATGATGCGGGGTTGCAAGTCATGAAGTGAATTACCCATTTACAAAAGGGGTTGGCGACAATGACAGGATGCAGAGGAGTGGGGGGTTCTCTTGCTTTCTTGGCGAAGCGTTGGCATCGTTCACATCTCTTGACTATTGTAATGAAATCACGAAATAGGGCGGGCCAAAAATATCCTTCCCGTAGGAATTTTTGGGCAGTGGCCATTCCAAATAGGTGGTCGCCACAAGTACCTCCATGGCATTCATTAAGGGCTTATTCCGCTTGGTCGTGAGTGAGGCATCGACGTAAAATGGTGTCGATGACTCATCGATACAAAACATCTCCCATGAGGAGATATCGGGGGGCCTATTGAAGTTTTCGCCGACGATCGTATCGAGTGAGATGAGGTCTGAACTTTTGAGTTCATATAAAGAGGAGAATGTCTCTGTACCAAGGGTCATCGGTTACTACGAAGAATATATGCTCATATGGTAGTGAATCATTCACTAGTGATCCCTTGGTATCTCTTGGGAGGTCCGTAATGAACTCTGATAAGGTAAGCTCCTTTTTTCTCTTAGGGGAGTGAAAATGTAAGTCGTATTCTTGGAGAATGACTATCTAGCGGGCATACTTATGGTTCAGTAGGTGGTGTGTGAAGAGGTATTTTGTGGGATTAATATCTGTGATGACCGTAGTGGTTTTTAAGGTGATGTAGTGGCGAAGCTTCTAAACTGCATGTATTAATGTAGGGTAGTCTTTTCTTGAGGCTCATATCTTAATGTTGGGTTTGATAAGGTTTTGCTGACATAATAGATTACATGTTCTTTACCATCTAGGCCTTTCTGGATCAAAACTCCGGCCAATGTGGACTCAGAAGCTGATAGATACAGGATATAATCTTTGTCATAGTCTGGGGGACTGATGAGTGGTGCTGAAGATAATGTTTCTTTCAGCGCATCAAACGCTTGCTGGGCATGATTATCCCATTTGAATGAGATGTCTTGGTGAAGGAGGCGTAGGAACCCTTGATCACAGGTGGCATAATCCGGGATGAAGTGTCTCGGAAAATTGGCCTTCCCCTACAGGCTTTGTAGTTGCCTGAGGGTTCGAGGTGGAGGTACCTCTTTGATGGCTTGGACCTTGAGGGGGTCCACACAAATCCCTTGCTGGGACATGATAAAACCTAAGAGTCTTCCTACACTGATGCAGAAGACACACTTGAGGGGGTTGAAGCATAGGTTGTATTGATGACATCGTTGGAATACCAATCGCAGATCCTCAAGATGGCCTGAGCGCTTCTTGGAGCAGATGGTCAGATCGTCCAAGTAGGCGAGGATAAGGTGTGCCAAGTCATGAAATATATAGTTCATGGGTGGCTTCAGCATTTTTTAGGCCAAATGGCATTACCTTGTATGCGAATGCGCCCTAAGGGGTGCTGAATGCAGTTTTGTACCGGTCTGTGTGGTAGATTTGAATTTGGTTGTACCCAAATAATCCCTCCATGAAGGATAGAGCCTCGTGTTCTACGCAAGCATTGGTGACCTGATCGATGAATGGGGTGGGATAATTGTCCTTGGGACAAGCTTTTTTCAAATCCTGAAAATCGGTGCAAACGCATATAGTGCCCTTTTTTTTCATAATGCGAACAGGGTTAGAAACCCAAGATATGTAAGCGATGGGGTAGATAAACCTAGCTTTGTGAAGCTTATAAATTTCTCATTTTATTGCTTCTGCCTTTGATGGGTGTAGTTGACGCTGTTTTTGGCATGCTGGAGGTACGTCAAGACAAGTGTCAATATGGTGCTCTACGATGGTGGGACTAAGCCCAGGCATTTCTGAGTAGTCCCATGTGAAGATATCTCGATACTCTTGTAGCAATTAGGTATAAGAGGTTATTTCTGTTAGCCACCCATAAATTCTGATATACCAAAGGGTGGCTAAGTTTGCTTACAAGCCTTCAAGATATTTATTTCCCCTAAAAATCCATCGTCTTTGAAGTCTTATGATCATTATTTGTCCCTTTTGATTAACCTCCACTGCTATTTCTACAAGGGCATGCCCAAAACCCTGCTAGATCTATGAAAGAAACTATTTTCCAAAGGCCTCTGAAACAGCCCATTTTGACTCATTTCCCCTCATTTTCATAAAGCCTCCTCATCCTCTTTAAGACTCCCACTTCCCCCTAAAAAGCCTTCAAAATACCTTTGAACCTCTAAAAATCCCTTTTCACAGGTTTAAACAACCTTTTCCCCTTTACCGAAAACCATGAAGACCCTTAAAAATCCTCGTTTTTGGCCTAAAAACCCATTTCCGCACTAAGGCCTTAAGCCCCTTTTGGCCAGCCCCCGAAACCACTTCCCCACATGACCCCATCACTAAGACCAAGTGCTAGCCTGTAAGGCGCTTATCGCATCGAAGAATCGGATTGGAACATCTTTTTCCTTTGTAAACCACGAAAATTCCGATGCGATAGGGTTAAGTCGGTCGGCCCTTGAAGAAATCTCTATCGTCGATCTTAGAATATCTAACGGTCAGCGCTTGTCCCACGCATGCCCATCGCCCCTATCCACTTACCCCTCCAATTAAATGTAAGTCATTGATCTGTCTCCAGATCCAACGGCTATCGCATAATCGCACCACCGCTCCAATCGAAAATGTTAAAATGTGCCACTTTTCATCCTGCCGATTGGCGAGCCCCCAATTGGATCCTAGCCATCCATCCATTTGGATCCAACAGCCCATATCTCATCGCTCCATTCTTTCTCCCCATCGATTCAATCTCCGTCGTCGATCTTGATCCGGATCGGACGACTGGCGCTCAATCGCACCGTTGCCAACTGGAACCTTAATGTGTCAACCCCTGTTTCCCCCGATTGCGATCCTCCAATTTGATCGCAAACATCCGTTGATCCAAAATCGATGGCTCATATTGCATCACGTCTTCCACCATAATTCTCCCATCGAGTTTCCCTATTAACCCCGTCCAACAATCACCACCGTTGATTGCCTCCTGCGATCCAACGGCTCACGTTTAATCGCCCTCCACCATGACCAGGTCCCACCACCTAAGGCCCATTACATATGTTTTCCATTGCATTTTCCCACACCAATTCATGTCTAAACCTCGGTTTCATGGTGTTGTGCCATGTAACCCTTCTCCGTCGTGCACGTTTCCTCTGCAATCACTCCTCCACCTCTTCCAAAACCTTTCCGAAGCAGTTTTAAGCCCCGCGCAAGATTTCATAACAGGTTTCTCGTGTTTTGCAGGTTCAAAAGCATTTTGTTTTTATTAAAGATCAGAGTTATTGACCCCGACATGAATCCTCCAGTGCCCTTTTTAGCCTGTGTATTCACACAAACAGGTCTACAGAATTTTAAAGTGTATCAGGAAAAGATTAAAGGGTTGAAAGGCATAATATTGAAAGAGTAACACAGCTTTTGAGGACATTAGTGCTAAAAGCAGTTCAAGCGATCAGCGAGTCAAAGCATAAACAGAGCTAATGCAGGTTTAAGTAAAAAGGAGACAGAGCAGCTAGTAATGCAGAACGATGACTGACACAGACCTAACCTTTACCCATGCACACAAATCTTCCAAGCAGTTATTGCACCAGGGGGGATACTACAAATTGTCAGAGGTAGTTATTTAGAAGTATGGGAGTCCTCGTAGTCCATTCCTCACTTAACTCACATCGAGAAGATAATAGTACCTCACTGGATGATTTTCTTCTCAAGGACACCGTATGGGTGATTTCTGTCATATCAAAAGGGCCTCAAACAATCCACGAACTTATTGATCCTGTCTAGAATTCAATGAAATATTTAAGGCACAGAATGGAGCATTCGAAATACCTCCTCCTATCACTGATGATCATTAAAACTTTCCTCACCTACTTTTCTCATTTTCTCTATAAAGACTCTTCGAAGTCTCATTGTAAAAGGTTGGAATTTTTTATTTCTAAAGTAATACATATTGCTGCTTTGAAGAAGCTTTGGCGTTCTGAAAGAGTGTGAAGATCTGTGTTTTTCTGTTGATGAAGGAGGCTGGACCATCAGATCCCTGAGCCTGGTTTTGGTGAAGTACTCCTTATTGTTAATGTTATTTCCTGTGTTTTCACTTTGCTCAGTTATGCTTGGCTTACAGTAGGATAAAAAGCTTAGGCAGAGAAATGTATCTCAGAAGCACCTCTGACCTGTTTATCCTTCACTGTCTGTATGTTTTCTGCTACTGAATGTGACAGGGTAGTTTAATAGCTCTCTTTATATTCGGTTTGTATTACTTCAGAAATGGTTAATTCGGTTGTGTCAAAGACTGTTTAGGTGTTCCCTCTTTCTTTACCATTGAATATCGTATCTGGAGTCTACCTTTGATTATTAATGCTGGCAGTTTGACAGCGAGGTCTTGTCTCCATCATACCCTCTATTCCTTATTGTCATCATTGTGTTGAAGGCCCCTATAATTGTAGTCCTAGATGTATAAGGTGTTCCCTCTTCTTGGACTGCAATTGTATGTCTTTGTTGGTTAAGCTCTCAAAGGTGAATTTGTAGGAGGAAATAGGGCATTCCCCAAATCCTATTATTCATTTAGAAGGCTTAGTCTACATTTCTCTTCCTTTGAGTGTTTAAATTTATTAAGTCCAAAGAAATGAGCTTACTGGAGGAAATAGGGCGTTCCCCAAATCCTTTAAGTCATTGTCAAAGGGTTTAGTTTTTTGTTCACTCTTAGTCCTTAATGTCCATCCCATTTCACCTATATTATTCAAAATATCCTCGACCAAGTTAGATTTTCCCTTTGGTTTCCCTTCCTTCTCAGTCAGAAATATTTGGACTTCACATGACTCCATTGCCCAATGGCTTGTAGATTCCCATGCTCTATCTATACCACATGAAACATATTTGTCCAGCCAAACAAAAACAAACAACCTTGAACCTCATCACTAGCCTAAAATCATTTTCTAAACCTTTCAAGACACATCTTTATAAACATATTGAGAGATCCCTCTCTGAGACTAGGAGGGCTAGATCCTAGAGCTCTAAATTTTGGTTTGTTTGTTGCCTTGTCTTTTGGTAAGCCAATCTATCAAAACACAGGACCCCAACAATTTCTTCTGGAGATCATGCTACCCCCAGTGATATTTCTTTGACCTTAGCAGGATTTTGGGATATGTTCACCTTGACGGTAGGTGAGATGTTTGACATATTTCCTTCCTCGAATGCATCGGGCGCTGGGATGGGATTTTTGAACTAATCAACTTTTCCTGATGGGAGGAAATATTTTGATTCGATTGTGTAGATCTCCTATTATTTTTTTCCTGTCAAGACTAAACGTATCCTTGGGGAGAAAAAGTGAGCAGTGATGCATTGCATCCCATGGATAATCTGGCTTCTTCATTACCTTTAGGATGTCCTCATCTGAATGAAATAGGGACCCTAAGGGAGATTGATCCTACGCAAGGTTATGCTGAATACGTTCAATCCGCATGGAGCTAGTTGAGAGACACGAGAGGGATTCCATAGTCGATTTCATGGAACAAGATGCGGTCGACAGAGTGTAGATAGATTGGAACTGCACTATCATAGGTACACCTACTCTCGTAGTTGCAACTGACTCAACACCTATGGAAGATGAGCAGACAACTTGAGTCATAGTTCCGATACATGATTATATGATCGTATATGGTGTATCGTGTCGTCTGCGTTTGGTGGGGGAAGAATATTTTTGATGGGAGTTTGTGTAAGCGTAAGGTTGGGTTCCCCGCTAGGATGGTCAATTTCCTGTGGGTGGAAATTGTGCCTGGTGTAGAGGTGCCTAAATGTTTCCATTAGTGGGAATACCTCTAGCTCGTGGTTTTGGCCAGTGAAAATGGTGCATGGTACCAATGTGCCAACTAATTAGATTGTGTGGGAATCAACACTACTTGTGGTCCCAGATGTGGATTCTTGGAAAGGATCTATTGTAGAAGAGGAGGTCTTATGCTTCCATTTCTGTGTTGTTGGCTTGGGTGTGTCTAAATATTTGGTGGAGTGTATACTTAATGATACTCTTGCCACTCTTAGCTTGGGGAGATGCTCACATTTAATTGTATGATGAAATTGTGAACAAATACGGCAACAAGTATGCATGATCTCCTTGTTGGAGAGAAGTCTCTGAGGCAGATAAGAGCCTGTGTGAAAATTGCTTGCAAGGGGCTTTAGTTCTTTGCACTGATTGACCCGGTGGTCATTCAGGTTGCATAGTCCGCATGTTATCCTAGGTTTGGCCTAGGACATGCTTGGTAGGTGCATCGGTTGAGTTTTCCCATTATGTTGATGTGGGTGTGGGGTTGCTAGCCTAGGGGTGATGTACTTTCTATTTCGTTTCAGCTCATCTTCCTGTTTCTTCTCTATTTTATGAATCATATCAATGAGGGGGTGAACTCATCGGATATAGGTACAGCACTGTCCATAGTGATTTTCATGACAAACTGGGAAAAATAGCCTAGATATGGGGGTCCCGTTGTGCTCAGTTTGTGGTCTGGCAGGGTACCAGCGTCGTAATGCTACTAGATCAGGGAAAATGGCGACCATGTGATTGGGTGTTTTACATAATGCACATGTTGGTCTTCTTTGTAGAGATAGGATGGGGGTAACTAAGGGTTCCCCGATTGGTCTCTTTTCAACCGACAACAATAGGATGGATCTGCTCGTCACCTCTTCTTTGGTTGTTGAGTTTTTCATGGATTCTAAGTTGGTGCCATCTTCTTGGGAGAGGTGCACTATAGCTGAGCATAAACTAGCAAGTTATAATCGGAATCGGAGGATATAATGACAATTTTACATAAAGGGCATGTGAATGGAATTTCTCGCAAGCCAACGTAATAAACCTATTCTATGGGATACCATCTGTGAATGATTTCCAGGGTTGTGCAATCTTCAATGAAGTGACCACGTTCATCGCATAGCGTGCATCGTATGATAGGAGGGGAAAATATGAATGGGAGTGTTTTTGGTGACCGTCGTTCCTCTTGTAGGTACAAGATGGTACGAGGTTCATCTATAGATGGATGGGTAGAGGGATCCTCTTGATACGATCGCTCGATGGTGTGCAAGGATTCCCTATATCATGGGATCTCTAGGCAATGATGGGTATAGTGCCCATAATTACTGTAGATAGTGCATGCGTGATTGGTACACAATGTTTTTCCTTTACCTTTGGTGGCAAGTTCCTTTTTATGGGAATGTGGTGTCGCGATGTTTGCCTCAGAGCCAAGGAGTGGTTTTAATTCGTCCAGCTCTGGGCAGATATGGGTAGGGTGACCTATTACATCGCATATGGTGCAAACTGGTGATTCCCATTGTATGGCGGGATTTTCCAGCTCCTTTCCTCTCTTCTCAGTTTTCTTAGCCGTAATCGTCAGTTTTGTAATGGGAATTTCCTTTGCAGGGATGTTTTCGACCGTTTATTGAATGGGTGGGGCCTCCTGGGGACTGAGGGGATTTAACCCTGTGGCAGTGATGTGTGTGGATATTTTCCCAATAAGGGGAATGAGATACCAAACTGGTATTGCAAATGATATGTTTGGTAACACCATTGTTGCCAAAACCTGTTGGGATACAAAATCAGCTTGGGGGTAGAGGGAAGGGGTTTGGGAAGCGGCATATGCTAGAGAGGCTATCGTGGCAGAGGACTCAGTGTCATTACTTATTTTTTCTGTGTCCTGAATAGCTTCAGCGCTTGATGTGGACATCATGCACACCAGCGCTCCTGTGACATTAGCTGATGACTCAGGTTTAATGGGGGGATCTCCTAGGAATGATCCTAGGATGGACGACAGTTTGAACTGGCCAGGGCTAAATTCTTGATACCATGAAAGCACGTCCATGGATGTATCTACATAGGTTACAATTACATCGGTGTTTGTTAGGGGTCGTTTTTCGCTATGCGTCCATTGGTCGACAGAAATGATGCGGTCCTCGTGGGGGAACATTATAGTGCGAAAGACGGAGGAGGCTATGGCTGACAATGTGTACATATAACTCTGACCAAGGAGTATATTATAGTCCAAGTGAGTGTCCAAGACTTCAGTGTCTATAAGGACCATCTTTCTGGATAAGAAGACTGAGACGTTTTGGTAGGGACTGACGGGGGTTGAAGGGAAACCATCGTATGCTCTAAGCGAGATGACTGATGGTTTTAGTTCGGGAGACCCTAAGTTCTGCCAAAACATTTTTTGACATGATGCACGTGGATGCACCCTTGTCAATGACACATCGGTGAATGGTGATATTTTGGACCAATACTGGTATCTTAAAGGCGACCATCGAAGGAAACCTAGGGGTGGCTTTGTCTAAATCAAAATCCATTAGGTGTGTATCGGCAGGGTCGATAGTGCCTAACGCAGAAAGTAAGGCTTTCCGTTGTTTTGGGCATGATTGTAATACTTCCAAAGCTAACATGGCAACGGGTGATTGAGCTAGATCATCCATGATGCTATAGTTATGGGCTGCTTTGGAATAGTTTCCTGCTCGCCTAGTTGGTCCCTTAACCATATTTGGAAAAGGTTAAATAGGCATCTTTGATATGGTCAAAGGTGTTGTTGGTGCACTGGTACTAGCTCTTGACGTGTTGTGTCTGGTTGGGTTCCGTAATTTCGATTTTGTGTTTGCAAAAACATTTCTTCACCAGTCATGTAGATCTCGTGGTTGTTTTTTCCGGAGTCATCGGGATTTTGTTTAATGAGTGCTAATAGTCCTTTGATGGGGGGAAGGCTCCTGCATCACTGCTATCTGCTAGGAAGATCCCCCTTGTATGCAATTACTTTGCAGCTTATTTATCTCAGGGAGGTCGGGAAAGTGGTGATTGTAATGGCCGTACTCACCACAGATCAAAAAAGAGTGGTTTGTTCGAAGAGGTGGCCTTTTGCTTTGTCGTTGGTCATTTCTTGGCTCCTGGTTTTGATTTCGGTTGGATTTGCTTCCAGCCTGAGATCGTGGAGGGTGTTGCTGGTTGTTTCCCACCTGTCCAGGATTTCCTTTAGACTTGTTTTTTCCATTTTTCTTAACCACGTTAGGAGGTTAATTCTCCTAGTTATATGGTTGGCGTGGTTGGTTTTGGGACGGTTGCACAAAGTCCACTTGTGCATTATTCTGCATAGGCGAGTATTGTGTTGGGGACTAAGCATAATGTGGTCTGTGGCTTCGAGATGGTTTTCAAGGGGGATCTCTTCCATCAGTATTTCTATATGTTTATTGGGTCCCTTGAGCTGGAGGATAGGGTCCTCCATGGTGTTACAACGATGCCCTACTGGTCAACTTTTGCGGAGGCATGTGATGACTTTGATAGCCGGGTTGTGGTACGTTCTTGGTAGAATCATACATGTAACCGGAGTTTTGAACGCTGCTGCCTGGGTAAATTTACCTAATTAAATCGTCTACAGAGTTCGACGCGCTTGGAAATTCTTTGTAATTTTACAGGTAGGGGGCATTCAGTGGGATATTGTAAATATACCCTGACTGCGTATAGATCAGCTCGAGCTATTGGGCCTTATTGATGGAGTCTTCTTACAATATAGGCCTTTGTTGCACCACATCCTTCAAAATCTCTGCAGTGAGATTTTTCAGGAATAGGTCTAACAGTACTCGATCGTTGAGTTGGCTTTACACAGACTACGACGTTGCCGCCATTCGTGGAGATGGTTCGAGATATGGACGACAGGAATTTTCTTAAAGTGTGTTAGTAATTTCATTCCGGAATCATGGTGAATGGGTAACTGAAAATAGGTCAGGAACGAAGTGACGAGGGTGCTAAAGGTTCCATGAGTAGCAGAGGGTTGCTGCACGTACCATTTCGCTGCTACTCCTATCAGAGTGTGTTGAAACAGTCTCAATTGAATAGTATCATCAACGATGTTGTTCGATGAGCACCACAGGTGGAAATTCATGACATGATTTCTTGGGTCTTCTGCTTGCTTTCCTTCGAACTTTGGAATGTCTGAAGGGAGCTTCATGGGCATGGGAGGCCATACGGGGTTGTCTGAAATGGGGTCGTTCGTCAACTTGGTTAAAACTGGTAGATTCAACGAAGCTAGAAAAGGTGACTGCGAGGTTGTAGCCATTGCGACTTGTGAAAACACAACGTTCTGGTTAGGAAGAGGGTTTATCTGTGACATACCCTATTGCTTATTCGACTGTATTCCCGAATGGGTAGCACTCCTATGCCCTCTAGGGGTTGTGGGAGGAGTGGTATGTGGTGTGGAGTTTGGAGACCGACCAGGGTTCCCAACTAAGGATGCCCCAATAATGGTGTCAGCATTCCGTCTTTGATGCCTAAATGGCGAAAGACCTGTAACCCCTCCTGGTAATGGGGGGAGGTCCAAAATATGTCTAGATCGATGAGGTCCCATTGGGTCTATTATGGCATCGACTAGGTCTAGATTTGGAAATATTTGAGAGGATAGAGATTACAATCAAAGCAAAATTCCAATCACATACATAAAAAAAAGCGAAAATAAAATAAATTTTCCCTTTAAATTAATCCTATGTGATCAGTCAATAAAAAATATGGTTTTTGTTTGTTTTTGTATGATACTCAAATCCTAGAAGACCTAATCATCCTCACACACTCAAATGTAACTGGGCCTTGAGAAGATATCTTGCAAGCGCTGGCACAATGTCCCGTAAGAGCTGGTGATGCCCCTAGTCAGCCGAAGAAAATCCACCAAGGTAAGGGTAGAGGATCTAGTGCTTGCTTGCACCGTCACCTATAGGGAAAGGATGCCCTAATTTTTGCCACTAAGTACCACTGTCCCACGTGAGCATTTGAGTCTTGGGCTTCTTGGTAGTTAAGCTAATAGTACCGAGTATCAGCCGGGTCAGGTAGCCCCATCTTATACTGCACGCACTGTATCTAAGCCTAACCCCCTCTGAATTGGGATACTGTCGCACTAGGGTTTTCTTTTCCATGGGCTTATAGGTAGATTTGAAAGCTCCCTAAATAGTTAACTTCTATGTTTCAAGATGAAGAATGATCAAGGCAGCTTATTGGATGTCTGCCCCCTTGATCCTAACTTAGACTATAAATTCTTTTGTGGCCCCCGTGGGGAGAATTTAGTGAGTTTTGTTAAGTTAGTTTTAGGTGTCTTTGCTTTTCTTAGTGCGTGGATGTGTGTGAGAAAAAAATGAACAAGCACATAGTCTGAACGTGTGGATATGCAATGATCCTTTTAAAAATCCCCTATTAAACTATGTTCTATTTTTCCTTGCTCAAAAGAAAAACATGTGCGGATATGGGCCACTTTCTATTTTTCCTAGTTAATCTATGTGATCAACTATAGGAAGATGGTGAGTTGTGAATAGAGAGCGTTCATATGCTTGCTTACGATCACTGAAGGGTGAAAAGGCAGTAGATATTACTTGCTCTTCTATTGACAATTCGATCCTTGTCCTGAAATCCTAGTGCAAAAATTGAACTAAACTAATGACTTTTACACTAGAAAAAGGAACTAGCTAAGCATGTGTGGACTTGGGCCACTTACTTTGGCTAATTGTCTAGGTGTGTTGGTACCTAAATTTGAAAAACATAAAAAATTTTGGAATGCAAGCTAATTTTCCCCCTACTTAAACTATTTGTGAACTTTGCAAAAATAAAATTGAAATAAAACTAACACCAAGCTTACCAAAAGCAGCTAAGAGTGAGCTTTAGCAAGATGCAGGGCACCTCAACCAATGCTGGCAGATATATTATGTGCTGCCAGGAACTTTACAAGCAGGAAAAGATAGAAATATGGGAGAAATTTCTCATTCTCTCTTTTGCACGCAAAAGGCTGAAACATGTGCGATGTCTGCGCGCAAGTCAGCTCTGAACGCGCTCCATGGGCGCGCCTATCTGAGGGAAATGCGCGCAAATTTATGCAAAAGTAATTTTTTGGAGTTTTCATGCTCCAATCTATCACTTGGGATGAACTAGGGACTGAAGGAGAAAAGGGGGCAATTTCATCCCAACTCGACAGCACAGGCGGAGGTCTCTGCAAAAATGCACAACCACATAAACTTGGAAATAAAAGTTATTGGAGTCACCATTCCTGTGTTAGTGTGTTTGGTGCACACATGTATGAAATCACACCAGCTTAAGGGGTGTGGTTTACCCTCTTAAGTTATTGGTCACAGGCAGAAAAGATATGGAATCAAACAAGTTAATGGAACATGCTAGAACATAAACATACTAGATAGAGAAATACATGCATATTCAAACATGAGAATTAAACTAAAACTAAAAAAAATAACGCAAAATCTCTAAATAGAGTCGAACAACTTCAATAATCCAAATGGCGGTGCTTACGTCCCCTCTTATTGAGTGCTGGTAGGAAATGAGGATGAAACTTTAACCCACTTGCTAAGGGGCCCTTAGAACTTGGGGTTCTAAATCCCGATGCAAGGATGTCTTTACTTCCAAGTTGCCTTGGCGCAAAGTCTCTCTCTCTCTACTATGGTGGACTGAAGTTGTTGGATGTCCAACAACTAAGTCCCCTATATCTTTGCTCCGGATTACACATTGCTGGTATTGCTTGGGATAATTCTGGCCAGCATAACAATGTGCTCTCAAGTATTTCATCTCTTGGTAGCCTTTTATAGGAGAATTCAAATCCTCCTTCCCTATCTTGGTACATTGTGGATGGTGACCCAAGGGAGGGGGGTGATTCCATTGTTTGCCACATTTATTATATTGTGTGCTCCCATGATGTCCTAAGGAGGCTTGGGTGGTTGTCCTTAGGTGGCTTCAAGTGTGGAATCAATGTCCTGGAGTGTGCTTTTTGTGGTCCCGTAATGTGACTTCCGCCACTCCTAGGATTTCGCACTTTTCGTATCAAAAGGCACGCAAAGGCACGCTTATCGAAGGATTTTGCGCACAAAAGCATTTATGACTAGTTCAAATTTGATTTTTCCTCAGACCTTAGATATTTTTAAATACTTTCCAGATTCTCTAATGTCTCTCAGCCCTGTAAATCCTTCTGCCTGACATTAAACAATGTCGTCTTTGCTTGTACGATTTTCTAGCGTTAACACCCATGATTGTCCTCTTTTACCTTAGATGCATCAGATGTGGGAAGCTCAAGCAGCATCTCGAGGATAGCAAGCCTCCCCTTCAGTTCCTCCCAATGCTACCCTTATCCATCCGGCTATGTTTACCAATTATTTCCCCCAACAAGGATATGTTGTTTCCCAACCCCCTAAAAGTTAGGTGGCCACTCAAACTCCTCCATCTAGTACCTCTGATTACCAGATCCTTATGATGAACTCTAACCAACCCAATATCGCTGACCTCAACCTTCAAACTCGGTCCCGTCAATACACCTAGCCCCCTGCTAAGTCTGCTACCAAACCCTCGTCTTTTGGTCCCACAGAGCCTCTTTCGACACCCAATGGTCCTTTACAGATCCCTCGGCCTAAGGTAGAGGTTCATACCAAGATCCCTAAGGGACCATTATGCTGAAACGTTGCTTCTGGTAAAGCTTCCCACTCCTACAGTGTAGTAGATGACTTGGTGCAATCCCCTGTCGCCATGTCAACATTAGATGTCCTCCAGACGTGCCCTTCACAATGAAAAGCTCTACTAATTGTTATGGGAGTTATGGATCCTTCAGATGATCGTTTGATTGTCTTCGTCACTGACAAGTTAGAGCATCCCCCCCTTCCTGCTTTCGTCACCTTCCAAATCCCTGTTAAGATCCGGAATTCCAACGTATCATTGACGAGGGGGCATCCACTTGTTTGATGTCCACTTTTTTTTGGAAGAAAATTAGATCTCCTGAGTTAGCCTCTTCCACTCTCACCCTTCGTGCATGGGATGGCCACTCTTCCCAGCCCCTTGGCATGTTTTTTAATTGTCCTATTACTCTTGCAGGCAAGACTGTTTGTGTTGACATTGAAGTCATTGATGCCCTCTTAGACTACAACATTCTATTGGGTCATAGCTACACTTATGTGATGTTTGTTGTCCCATCTACGGTTCACCGTAAGATGTGCTTTCCTCATAACGGAAATATTGTCACCATCGATTAGCTAGCATATTACAAACCAAAGTCTTAGACCTCTCTTGAGTCCATTATCTCTTCGGTGGCTAATAAACAAGCAGTCGAACCTCCAACTAGTGTCTCACCCGAAGTCTATAAAGATTCCTCTTTGATTGGTTCATTCCCTGGTATCCCCCCTCCTATCTCCAACCTTAACTTGTCGAATGTTTTCATGATGAAATCTTCTCAGTCTGACCTCAAACAGACTGGTTCTACTAGCCTGCAGCCCCACCCTCCGCAACCTGCTCCTATTTCTTTGACTTAGCCTTAAGGACCCCCTCCTCCATGCCCCTCTTCTATAGCTAGTGTCCATGATCCTATCTACCCTCCTGGAACGGTTCCCCCTGGCCTTAACCATCTCGGAGTTGTCCTGCCTATCCATTACCCCTCCGGTCAAATACTGTTTCTTGCTCCCCCTCCTGGAGTATTTTCGGTACCTGTTATGGCTACCTTGTCTCTTCCTAAAATGACCTTTGGGATCTCAGTCTGGTACATTGATCCCCCAGCCACCATCCCACCCGGTCAGCCAAAACCTTATACTGCTTTGACCCCGGCCCAACCGGTCACCATGACCCCTCCCTTTGATTATGTGCCTCAACCACCTCAACAGGAACCTACTCTTGTTGCGAAAGCCTAAGGTGAGGGGGGGAAAGCCCATAAGAAGGCACCTAAGGACAAGGTCGTCGAGACAACCCCTACTCCTTCTCAGCCTCCAAAGTGTATCCCTTCATGTGCTTTGTGTGAAATTGTCGGTCATGCCACCCATACCTATCCTGAATTGCCTCGTCTCAAGCCCATGGTCAACGAAGCATTTCCTGAATTTGATATCCTAGAAGTCCATGTCACTTTACCCGATTCAACCCCGAAACTCAATTCTTTGTGCACAAATCATCCTTGTGATTTGTGTGATTTCCATGGCCACTATACTCACCGCTGTCCCCACTTCGAAGACTACCACACCTCTTTGGAAGTTTTCCGCCAATTCGAGGCCAAGTGCAACGAGTCCACCTCTCTATTTGCAATTTTTTCTTTGGCAGAACCAGACGACACATCCGCTCCCATTGACATTCCCCCTCCCGATGTCGAGATGATAGAGCCTTCGGCCACCATTTTCTACCTATCATCATCTATCAGATCCACAGTGGAAGATCCCTCTGGGACTTCCCCTTTTGTTTTGCCTGGCCTCCCTTCAGTGATCACCCTAGGCTCAACATCGGTGGATCCCTCATCTACTTGTTTGTCAGTCACCCCCCATGACGATGCGCATGTGAACCTTTCTTCTCATGATGATAAGTCAGGTATGTTTTCCACGTCATGTGGTCTCCCTTCAACCAGTCACCCCATCTTCCATTCTTATGAAGACATTATGGAATAGATGACCGCCCTTGACTTTCTGCGGGATGATATGCACCATCATGCCTACTTCCTCCCGCAGCAATCCCATGACCAATATGTTGTGGAAACAAAATAATTCATTCCTGATGAGGTCGATTGGTTTAGAAATCCCAGCCCTACCCCAGATGCTTTCAAAGAAGGAAATATGGCCAATATCTCTCCTACCATTAAAATTAACATTTCTGACAAGCCAGGGGTAGAAGAAAACATTACCTTGAGTGCCCAAAATTTAATCTTACACCAATTTATTCAAGGAATTCCATGAAATTTTCACCTGGTCCTATTCAGAAATGCCCGGACTTGATCCCACCATTGTCAAACACCATATCGATACATGGCCCGATGCCAATCCTATCTGTCAAAAGTTGAGACCCATTAATCCTTCCAGATGAGAGCTTGTCAAAGCCAAAATTGATAAGCTCTAGTAGGCTATTTTTTTCTATCCCATTGAATACACCACTTGGGTGTCCAATCTGATTCCCTTTCTCAAGAAACAAGTCACCATCCATGTCTACATGGACTTTCACGACCTGAACAAAGCTTATCCCAAAGACAACTTCCCCACATGATGGCAGTGTGGGTGCAGGCGTTAAGGAGAGCTGTTCAAACTTGGTTACAATGTTTTCTAATTCAAATTTGTTCCTGATCTCCTTTTTCTCTCTCGGTCATCAAATTTTATGAAATCTGATTGATTTGCTTAATAAAGTGACATTCGGAAGCAAAATTCCCTTATACATTCATAGCATAATGCTGCACTTTAAAAAGTGTTAAACCCTTGGAATCAATGTTAAAAACCCTTCGGGAACATTATAAGCACTTTACCCAATGTTTAACCTTCTCGGAATGAATGTTTAACAAGCTTCGGAAATGTAATTATTTCCTTTTAAAACAGTGTTTAAACCTTTCGGAAATGTATTTCCGAACCTTCAACCACTTTAATAAAACTCCATTGAAATAACATTAAACCTTCAGAAATATTAAAAAGACTTCAGAATCTTTAGACCTTCAGAAATAATCCTGGACTTCAAACCTTAATAAAACTTTGCTGCATAAAACGTCGGGTCCATACCTTGTTTTAACTTCCACGCAGCTTTCAACGCAAACTTCGTTGGATCTTCCACAGATCTAATCGGACAGCTATCGTGTTCGAATGGCCTCCAGAATTTATCAATAAAATGCAACGTGAAATGGATGTCATTGCGCTCGTGACATGTCGCAATATCATTCGATCGCGTTCGATTAGATTAAAACCGCTCATGACTCAAAAGCGGTGTGACAACAGTAAGTGGTTTTCTCCAAAACCACTTTTCTTCAAATTTTCGTTTCAAACGCGTTTAACATGGATTTTCACCCAATTTTCATTGTTTTACTTCAATTCCTCTTCGAACCTTCCTTTTCCGTTGTGAACTAAATAAACTTAGATTGATTATCGGATAATCAATCTCAACCAAAGAAAGCATAATTTCTTCGATTTCTTCCACTGTTTCACGTAAAAACTAATATACAGTCAATTTCTATATAGAAAAGCCATAAATTCAATAAATTCGAAGGGATGAACCCTTCGGTGAGTTTCAAAGTATAACACAAATAAATAAACCCCGCAATTTTATTAAATCATAGGCCAATACCCTCACAATCAATTCTTCTACGGCCAATTCCGATTTCCTCCTTTGCAGAGGTTACATTTATAGGTTTTTTACATAACAATCGACCTCCTCTTGAGGATCAATTTCTCATATTTTAGACAAAATCCTAATTACATAATATCTTCCCTAAATCTATCAACTAAAGCTAAATATGTTGAAACAAATCTAAAACTGTTCAATCCTCCTAAATACTAGTTCAACCCCATCTAGTACAACTGTAAATTGACAGCTAAAGGTACCAACACCTTTGCTTGTAATTTTTTTTGGATTTTTGGAATAATTAATGAAGACTTTTGTCTCTAAGCCGCATGCCCCTGCATTAGACTCCTGAGGACAAAAATCTTCATGGGCTCCTGTCCATGAGCTCCTCCACAGAACTACCTAATTTCTGCAGCATGGTTTCTGTCATCCAGGTAGCATATTCAATTGGCTGATCCTTCCACTTAATCAAATATTGAAAATACTCATGTCCTCTGGTTTTCTTAAACACTTCCTTGTCTAAGATCCTCTCTTGCTATAATGTCTTTGTTGTGGGTAACTATTTTACCAAGTCAATCTGTTCTTTGTCTTCTGGTCTTTCATCTGTGCCACCATCTTCATATTTATACAAATCAGCAACATTGAATATTGGAGATATTCCAATATCATATGGTAATTCAATTTCATAGGAATTTGCAGAAAAATTTCTCAATATCCTGCATGGTCCTATCTTTTTGAATTTTAACTTGTTATGCTGCCTCTTTGGAAATCTTTCTTTTCTTAAGTGTGCTAAAACCAAATCACCAACTTCAAAATTAACTTCTCTTTTGCTCAAATCTGCTTTGTTCTTGTACTTGATGTTGTTGTTTTGTAGCTGCTGCTTTACCTGTTCATGTATTGCTTGAATTTCTGAAGCAAACTCCTCTCCTTCAGCATTTCTCATTTCTGCTTTTCCCAAGTTCCTCAATTCAGATACCCCTCTTGGGTGCATTCCATAAACTATATGGAATGGACTCTGCCCTGTACTTCTGTTAGGTGAATCATTATATGCATATTCTGCCTATGGTAAAATATGATCCCACTGTTTAGGATGTTCTCCTGCAAGACTTCTCAAAATATTACCCAAAATTTTGTTCACTACTTCAGTCTGGCCTCCAAAAATGACCAAAAAATCTAGTGTCTCTATCAAATACAATAATTTTAGGTAACCCATGTAATCTGACAATCTCCTTGAAAAACAAATTGGCAACATGAGTAGCATCACTAGTTTTATAACATGGAATAAAATGTGCCATTTTTTAAAATCTGTCAACTACAACATAAATTGCATCATTTCCTCTCTATGTCTTAGGAAATCCTAAAACAAAATCCATACTTACCATATCCCAAGGTCTGTCTGGAATAGGTAATGGAATGTACAAACCTGCATTTTGACTTTTCCCTTTTGCATATTGACAAATTTTACAATTCTTCACATACTTTTCCACTTCATATCTCATCTTTGGCAAACAATAAAAATGACTTAGTTGCTCATAAGTCTTGTCAACACCAAAATGTCCAGCAAGTCCACCACTATGTTTTTCCCTGATTAAATTTTCTCTCATAGAACAATTTGGTATGCACAACTGATTTCTCTTGAACAATAAACCCGCTTGCAAGAAATAATATAACCACTGACTTCTGTCTATCAAAACAGGATTACAACATGCTTCAAATTCTTCTTTGAAATCCAAATCTGTTTTATAGATTTCTTTAAGAAAATCAAAACCTAACACTTCAATTTGACTTTCTTGAACAAGAATGATTTTTCTACTCAAGGCATCAGCTACCTTGTTTTCTTGACCACTTATATGCTTCAATACAAAGTTAAAACTTTGAAGATATTCAACCCATTTTGCATGATTTTGATTCAATTTAGGCTGCTGCATAATATACTATAAATCATGATTATCTGAATATAGCACAAATTCTTTAGACATTAAATAATGTCTCCACTTATTCAATGAATGTACAATTGCATAAAATTCCTTGTCATAATAAGAGTACTTCCTTCTTGTCTCATTCACCTTCTCA
Source organism: Pinus albicaulis (assembly GCA_034641835.2). Classification (NCBI taxonomy): domain Eukaryota; kingdom Viridiplantae; phylum Streptophyta; class Pinopsida; order Pinales; family Pinaceae; genus Pinus; species Pinus albicaulis. Next base: position 121,229,425 of record CM076579.1, read on the forward strand.
CTAAAATATGCTACAGGCCTATCTTCTTGACTTAATACAGCCCCAATAGCTTCCCCACTAGCATCACACTTCACTTGAAATAGTTAGTTAAAATCAGGAAAAACTAAGACAGGTTTCTCAGTTATCTTTTGCTTCAAGAACTGAAAATTCCTTTCAGCTTCAGCAATCCACTTGAATGGTTTTTTGTCCTTATTTATGGTTTCAATGATAGGTGCATTGATCTTACTAAAATTCCTTATGAATTTTCTATAAAAACTAGTAAGACCGTGAAAACTTCTTACCTCAAAAACATTCTTTGGTGAAGGCCACTCCACAATTGCCTTTATCTTCTCTGGATTCATTTTTAGTCCTTCAGTAGAAACAACAAAACCTAGATATACCAGTTCTTCTTTCATGAATGAAAATTTCTTTAAATTTATCAGTAACTTCTCTTGATGTAACTTCCTTAAGAACTAATTAAGATGTCTCAGGTGTTCTTCTTTTGTTTCCCTGTAAATTAATATATCATCCAAATATACTATTGCAAATTTACCAATAAATTCCTTTAATACTTCATTCATGAGCCTCATAAATGTGCTAGGTGCATTTTATAAACCAAAAGGCATTACCATCCATTCATACAATCCCTCATTTGTTTTAAAGGTTGTTTTCCATTCATCACCTTCCCTTATCGTAATTTGATGATACCCACTTTTCAAATCTAGTTTTGAAAAATATCTTGCTCCACTCAAACAATCCATCAAATCTTCAATTCTAGGTAAAGGAAATCTATACCTGATTATTATCTTGTTGATTTCTCTTGAATCAGTGCACATTCTCCAACCTCCATCTTTCTTCGGACTTAACACTATAGGTACTGCACAAGGACTCAAACTTTCTCTAATCAAACTTTTGTCAACCAATTCCTGCACTTGCTTTCTGATTTCTTCATTTTTTGTAGGAGTCATTCTGTAAGCTGCTTTGTTTGGCAGATTTGATCCTGGAATCAAATCTATCTGATGGTTGATTCTTCTTACAAGTGGTAATTCATCAGGAAAATCATCCACAATAATATTACAATAATTCTCCAACATTTCTTGAATTTCAATTGGAAAATCAGAAATTCTAGTAGAAGTAAATACTACCTTAGGTTTGCAAACTAAAGCAAAATTTACCTCATCATCTTCAATCTGCTGCAAATATTCTTTTCCACTCAACAATAAAGCCTTTGGATCAAACTTTTTACTTGATGCATCTTCTTCTTCCATAGGTAACAATGTTTGATTCATACCATCCTTGAAAAACTTGTAAGTGTTTCTCTTTCCATCATGTACTGCTGCTCTATCATACTGCCAAGGTCTGCCCAGCAATACGTGACACACATCCATAGGCATCAAATCACACATGATTTTATCTTTGTAGCTGCCCATTTGCAATTCTATTTCACACTGTTATTTTACAATCAGCTAATGACCCTTCTAAAGCCATGACACCTTGTAGGGTGTTGGATGTTCCCTTGTCTTCAATTTCAACTTCTATATCACCTCTGTAGAGACCAAATTATCCGTACTGCCACTATCAATTACCAATTGACAGCATTTCCCTTGAACTTTGCACACACTTCTAAACAAATTCTTTCTCTGTGCTGGTTCAGAAAATTCCTTTGTTTGTTTTAACAAAACCTTGTTAACCACCAAATATTCTCCTTTCTCTAGCACAATTTCTTTCTCTATTTCAGGCAGCTTTGCTGCTTCTTCTCCAGTCTGAGCAACAATTGAATTTCTCTTATTTGTCCCCACATTCTCTTTCTTTATAAATTCATAGGATCTATGTCCTAATTTGTTACATATGTAACATATGACTTCTCTTCCTCTATTTCTACCTCCTCTTCCTCTGTAAGGACTCCTTCTTCCACTTGTATCACCTTCTGTGGATGCATACTGAGGTGAGCTACTGCTAACTCCATGTTTTGGTGTTGTAGATCTTCCTCTACCACCTTGACTTCCTCTTCCTCAGAAAGTACCTCTTCCTTTGGCAGATTTCCTTCTTAGGAGTTTTTCTTCAGCTTTTAAGGCCATCTGGTAAGCCTCTTCTACTGTCTTAGGAGACAATATACTTATCTCATCTTGAATTTCCATTCTGAGACCATTTATGTACCTGGCAATCTTCTCTGTTGTATATTGAATTTTTCCTACTCTTATGCTCACTTTGTAAAATTCTTCTGTGTATTCTTTTACTATCATTAATCTCTGTCTAATATTTTTCATTTGTCTAAATAATGAAAGTTGATAACCACTAGGCAAAAACTTACCTCTCAGCTTTACCACCATTCTGTTCCAATTCTTGATTGGCTGCTTACCAACTCTCCTTCTTTCTGCTTGCACTCCATCCCACCAAAGTGCTGCATGTCCTTTCAACCTTGTGACAGCAAACTTAACTCTCTTTTCTTCACCCATCTCTTCATAATCAAAGCATTTATTCATTTCATTGATCCAGTCTATCAACTCTTCTAGATTCAATCCTCCTGCAAAAGCTAATACTTCAATTCTAGGCTTGGATGTAGATCCTAAAATTGATTTAAAGAATCTCATATCAGGAGTAAGCTCAACATTTTCTTCTTCTTCTTCAGCTTCAAGTTCACTGACATCTTTAGGATCTCTCTATTGTCCTACTTCAATTGCTTCCAATATGACTTGAATTTGCTGCATAGTCTCTAGTACTTCAGCATTTGCAACTAGACTACCTCTTCTCCTACCAGCTCCACCTCCTCTACCAATTCTGACGGCCATATTGGATTTCTTTTTCTAACCTTTGGAAGCTTGTTCAGTATATAAAAAATGCTCTGAAGACTGCTCTGATACCACAAATGATGGCAGTGTGGGTGCAGGCGTTAAGAGAGTTGTTCAAACTTGGTTACAATTTTTTCTAATTCAGGAGGAATTTGTTCCTGATCTCCTTTTTCTCTCTCAGTCATCAAATTTTATGAAATCTGATTGATTTGCTTAATAAAGTGACATTCGGAAGCATAAGTCCCTTATACATTCATAACATAATGCTACACTTTAAAAAGTTTTAAACCCTTGGAATCAATTTTAAAAACCCTTCGGAAACATTATAAGCACTTTACCCAATGTTTAACCTTCTCAGAATCAATGTTTAACAAGCTTTGGCAATGTAATTATTTCCTTTTAAAACAGTGTTTAAACCTTTCGGAAATGTATTTCAACCACTTTAATAAAACTCCATTGAAATAACATTAAACCTTCGGAAATATTAAAAAGACTTCGGAATATTTAGACCTTCGGAAATAATTCTGGACTTCAAACCTTAATAAAACTTTGTTGCATAAAACGTCGGGTCCATACCTTGTTTTAACTTCCATGCATCGTTCAACGCGAACTTCGTTGGATCTTCCACAGATATAATCGGATGGCTATCACGTTCGAATGGCCTCCAAACTTTATCAATCAAATGCAACACGAAATGGGTGGTATTGCGCTTGTGACGTGTCGCAATATCATTCGATCGCGTTCGATTGGATTAAAACCGCTCACGACTCAAAAGCGGCGCGACAACAGTAAGTGGTTTTCTCCAAAACCACTTTTCTTCAAATTTTCGTTTCAAACGCATTTAACACGGATTTTCACCCGATTTTCGTTGTTTTACTTCAATTCCTCTTCGAACCTTCATTTTCCGCTGTGAACTAAATAAACATAGATTGATTATCGAATAATCAATCTCAACCAAAGAAAGAAGAATTTATTCGATTTCTTCCACTCTTTCATGCAGAAACTAATATACAATCAATTTCTACACAGAAAACCCATAAATTCAATAAATTTGAAGGGATGAACCCTTCTGGGATTTTCCAAGTCTAACACAAATAAATAAACCCTGCAATTTTATTAAATCATAAGCCAAAACCCTCACAATCAGTTCTTCTACGGCCAATTCTGATTTCTTCCTTTGCAGAGGTTACATTTATAGGTTTTTTACATAACAATCGACCCCCTCTTGAGGATCGAATTCTCCTATTTTAGAAAAAATCCTAATTACATAATATCTTCCCTAAATCTATCAACTAAAGCTAATTATGCTGAAACAAATCTAAAACTGTTCAATCCTCCTAAATACTAGTTCAACCCTATCTAGTACAACTGTAAATTGACAGCTAAAGGTACCAACACCTTTGCTTGTAATTTTTTTTGGATTTTTGGAATAATTAATGAAGCCTTTTGTCTCTAAGCCTAATGCCCCTGCATCACCACACCATTCATTGACCAAATCATTGAAGAGTGTGCGGGGCACGAGGTTCTATCCTTCATGGATGGTTTCTCCGGATACAACTAGATTGTTATCCGTCGTATTGATCAGCTTGAGACTACATTCATTAGCCCGTGGGGAACCTTCACTTATAGGGTCTTGACGTTCAGCCTTAAGAACGTCAGAGCCACTTTTCAGCGGGCCATGTCATACTGTTTTCATGACCTGGCTCATATTATTCTTGCTTATTTAGACGACCTCACTGCACGTTCTAAACATCGGACGCAACACCTCCGTGATTTGCATACAGTCTACATCCGATGTCGTAAGTATAATATCTGCCTCAACCCGTTGAAGTGTGTATTTTTTGCTCCTTTCAACCGTCTTCTAGGCTTCATTGTGTCTAAAGATGGTATAACGCTTGACCCCTTGAAATTTCAAGCCATTCTTGAGCTTCCTATTCCTCGTACCTTACGCCATTTACAAAGCCTCCAAGGCAAAGCTAATTTCCTTCGATGGTTCGTACCTGAATATGCCACCACTGCACATGGGTTCCTTGGAATCCTTAGATATATCATTCCATTTGTTTGGGATGACTATGCTCAAGAGTATTTTAATGCCCTAAAACATGCTCTCACCTCCGTGCCCTTGATTCGTCCCCCTAACTTTGATAGTGATTTCATCCTGTACATCTCAGCCTCCACCCATTTGGTCGTTGGGGTCCTTATTTAGGAAGATGACAACGGAATCGAGCATGTTATCTATTATGTCAGGAAGAACATTATAGGCCCCCGGTGTCCTACTCACACGAAGATAAATTGGCATTGGCTATCATGTTCTCAATCCAAAAAATTCGTCAGTATATCCTCATGTGTTCCACCAAGGTTGTGACTAATTCCAACCCTATGGCCTTTCTATTGAGCCGTCGGATCATCAATGGGAAGTACGCCCATTGGATTGTTATCATCCAGGAATTCGATCTTGAATTTTTCACACCAAAGAGCAAGAAATTTTTAGCCCTCAATGAACTCATTTCTGAATTACCTATCGGTACTTAGGATCCACCAATTAATGACAATTTTCCCAACAAACATTTTTTTACCATTACTACAGACGACCCTAGCTATGATGACATCCTCACTTATTTACGAACCCAAAATTTCACCCTCCATCTTGATCATAATGCTCGATGACGTATCTGACACTAGGCCCCCGCTACCTTCTCATCGGTGACAACCTTTATTGTCGTGGTGTAAATATTGTTCTTCATCGTTGTCTCATGCACGTTGAAGCTGAGCAAGTCCTTAATGCCTGCCATAGCGGTGCTTGTGGTGGCCACCTCTCTGGTCTCGCTACTACCCAAAAAATCATGTGCGCTAGGTATTTTTGGCCTTCTCTCTTCTGTGATTGCATTGAAGCAGTCAAACACTATTCCAATTGCCAACATTTCACCCCAAAGGTGCAAGCCCCTCTGATTCTCCTCCATCCTGTCATCTCAGCTGGTCCCTTCTGTATGTGGGCCATAGACTTTATGGAGTGTCGGCCTACACCTATTGGTAACCACAAGCATATCATCATGGCGATTGACTATTTCACCAAATAGGATGATTCCATGCCAACATTCAACAAAACGGCAACTACCGTAGCCCTCTTTTTTCTTTAACCATGTTATTGCTTGATTCAGAGTTCTGAAACAATTGGTCTCTGACCATGGCTGAAATTTTGAAGATGAGATATGGCATGAGCTATCTTCTCTGTTGGGATTTGAGCACCAATATTCATCGTCCTATTACCCACAATGTTAGTGTGCATTCTAATCACAAACGTACAAAAAAATCCCATTTTAGTTGTGCATAACAAACAGACCTAACATCAAAGATGGTTACCAATTTCTTTATATATTCACTTAGTTAACCAAGACAAATGCTGCAAAATCCAGATCTATGCAGTTAAAGACATTAAGAATTAAATAAAATAAAGAGTTTCTCCATGCATCCAATATACAAGAAAATAATATTTTTAAAGAATTTTTGTATTTATGACACCTTAGAAGGGAACAAGAAAGATGTTACCAAACCCCCTCAATGGGATGGGTTCTTGTATGTCCTCAGCGCTTAAGATATAATATCTCTCTCTCCTGATGGGGTAGAAAATCGAGACAAAAATGGAACTCAAAGGGAGCTCACAAGCAAAAATATAGAAAATGAACACAATGATGGAGGATCAAAGTTAGACCAAAAGTATATGTAATATTCCTAAATTAGCATGCAGCTAATAGGAATATTAATTTTTCTCTTAGCTCCTAGTTAGATGAATAAATGGGTAAGGAGGCCCATACATATCTTAAATAGGCATAAAATCCCTCTTGATGTGAAAAGGGATCATGATAATAACTGGATTTAGAACCCCATGTGTGAACAATGGCTAATGCATGTGGACAAAGTCAAGTTTGACCAAGTCAACAGTACTAATATGGGAGGAGTGGATCATCAATAAAGACAGCTCAATATGAATGTGGATTAGTTTAGACAGCTATATAAAAGTTGGATTGATGACCCTTAGGTGTGAAAAGGGGTTGGAGAAGGTTGAAGAGGTCAACTTTGACCAAATCAAACAGCGTTGTTATGGACGAGTGGCATTAATGATGGGACATCGCAGTTTTGGAGGGAGATTGATTGTGTGATGGTGGAAACCCTAATGAGTGGGACCCAAGGTGAGAAGGCTCACATTGTTTATAAGGAAGAGGATGGAAGCCATATGGGGTTAGCTTGTGAATATTATTTTGATATGTCTGTTTATACTTTTGCTTTCTTCAGCTATTTAGTTGAGATTGCTGGTGTTGTTTAGCACAGGGTATTCCTGTTTAGGAATTCCACCTCTTCCCTTTTAGTAGATATTGGGAGAGTCCTGATCTATCATTCCACATATCCGGCATTCTGGCCAAGCTTCAGCCTTCATCTATAGTGCAGTTTCTGCAGAATGTTGTGTTGTGTTGTAGGGTGTTGCAGTGGAGGATTGAGAAACCCACATTCTGAGCTATTTTTTCATAGGAGGAAGGATTCCTTCTCTTGGGAGATCAGTTTGGAGGGTTCTTGAGCATATTTCAGATCTCTGGCATTAGGAAAATTTATCCCCATCATTTACAGTGCATTTTCAGGTGGGAATTGTGTTATTTTGGAGGGCAGCTTCAGTGAGGGATCTAGTGGCTCTTTAGAGTGTTTTCCTGTGGTTGAAGGGTTCCGCCTTTCATTGGAGGAGACATTTGAGGAGATCTACATCAGATCTACATTATTTCAGCCTTCTATATTCATGAGCTTCAGTTTGCAGTGACTCTTCAGTCCTAGGGCTGTAGATCACCATTTGTATTTGGGTGTATTTCCAGAAACCCTTCCCGGGTTCCCTTGGAATGGTGTAAAAGAGACTAGATCTCAGTTTTTGAGCATTATTGATTAATATAACATCAGATATATTTGTCTCTATAATTTCAGAGTATAAACCCTCATTAGAATGCACTGTCACTAGTTGCAGTATTTTTGTGTTGCAGTAGTTTTGGGGTTGCATTTTTTTTGGGCTATTCTGGGTGTGGGAGACTTGTTTAACTCATTTATCATGATTATTTTAAGATCTCCTTTTGTATTTGGTTACTATAATGTATAATCTAATGGATCCATGGGCTTTTATGGACTTTTATAGCACATATTTCTAAAAAATGCATTTTATGTGCTTATATTACTGATTTCCCCATTTGGGAATATTACAGTGGTATCGGAGCATAATCTTGGCTCAGCCTGTGATTTTTCAGCCAATATGCTATAAGAAGAAGAAGAGAAGGAGAAGAGATCTAAAATGATTGAAGGAATGAGATTTTTCTCATCACTTTTCAGATCTATGAAGAACCTCTTCAAGGAGGTTAAGCAGATGAAAGAGGAAAGATACAATGAGATCTCTAGAGGGTTTTAAGAAGAGGAAGGTCCATGTACTTCCTATTATCAGAAGAAAGAACCAGTGTTGCAGAGAGCTCCAAAGCAATACACTTTGCCCTTTCCTTTTGAGGAAGAAGACAAGAGGCATGGAGATGGAGGGCACTTGGAACATGAGATCCTAAGTGGATACCTTGCAGAATATAAGTATCAGCCTAGAGCTTTTAAGGAAACTCTAACTCTTCCATAGTTTATTCATCTTGAAGAAGAAAGGAGACCTTGCAGCAATAGGAGAATAAAGGGCAATAGATTTCTATTGTCTAATTTTGGTGGGTCATCCACATGTACAGCAAGGGCGTGGGTAATGAAGCTAGATGCATTCTTCCTACTACATCCAGTGGTGGAAAGAGAGGCTGTTGAGATTGCAGCGCTGCACCTTGAGGGTGAAGCAAGAGTGACTGCACGACCCTCAAGGTGCACCCAAGAGTGACTGCATTTGCAAATTTTACTCAAAGGTTGATCAAAAAATTTGACAAGAAGAATTCAAAGGAAGAGAAGCCTTCACGACCACTTGAGGAGACTTGTACCAGCGCTGATATAACTATGGAGGAGCAGCCATCATCATCAGCAGTTGGGGGAGCCATCACATTGGAGGAAGGAACCCTTGTAGCCATATAATATGTTCCCAAGCTTCACCAAGGTATGCATAAGTTTCCACTTTCTTTTATTCCAGCACATCTTATGGAGGGTTGTGGAAATATGTTTTTGCATGACCAAGGGTCAAAACATATTTTTGATTTGGAGCAACAAACTTTCACTACGTTGTGCAGCCTTGAGTTATTCAAGGAAAGGATAAAAAATCCTCCTAAATATTCATTGTTGAGATGCACACAACTTTAGGGGTTGGGGTGTGGATTTTTTTAGGATAGGATGAGCATTATCCTAAACAATCCAATGCAAAACTATATGTTCAGCATTGAGCATGAGCATGAGACAACAGAAACACCATTAGGGAGATCAACAACGTTGTCATTGAGCAGCAGTGATGAGTTGGGGGCCTAGATATTATTAGAGAATTCTGATGACCATTACACTTGTGTGACATTGGATGAGTAGATGATCAATGAGATACATCTTGTCTTTCATCATTGTGATGGATCTTTTGGGATGAGAATTGTACAGCCCTATGAGGAGGTTTTTCCTTCAGCATGCTTGGATCCTTACGGATTCAATATGGCCATTGGTGAGGGGTCTTCACCAAGAGATCTCCAAGAGATTTCATTTAAATATCTCATGAAATGCAAGGGTAGAAATCTGATATGGGAGGATGGTGTTCTCCATTGGAGGAATACCAAGATGGAGCATGGTAGGAGACACCCACATTTGGATGAAGAGATGTGGATGGTGAGCAAGAGGTTGGTGAGTCACCTACATATCTATGACACAGGGTATCAAGAGGCATGGATGCGTTGGCTACTCTTGAAAGAGTTTGGCCATCATATGACATATCCTTCTTCTAAAGGTATGATGGTGGATGTAACATGGCAGGACACTTGCATCATGTGGCAGCAAGGAGTTTGGGTGCATTGTGTTGATATGACATTCTTCATGTCAATCATCATATTTTCACCTGATGATTTTTATGATGGAGGTGTGAGGGGGCAGCAAGAGTTATTATTGCTTTGGTTACACTTGGGAGAGTATGGGCAGATTTTTTCCCATACTTTGCATGGTATTTCAGGAGAAAGAGATGTCACAATCAAAGTGCAAAAAGTCTACCCTTCAACATTGGAGGATAAGTAGGTACTTCCACATAGGAAGGAGATTGCCACACATAGCAGCATGATGGTGGATGACTTTGGCATATGGAATGTCAAAGAAGGAAGTCATGGAGTGACAAGAGCCTTATTACTAAGGCCAACAACTTTGTCACTTGGGAGTATGTTTCTATTGATGGAGTGTTCCAAGGGGAGTATGCATCCCTCCATTTTGCGGACCTTTATGAGGAGATTCTCATGGGAGGACTCATCCATGGACCTCACTTTCAGCCTAATCACTATGCATGGTAAGAAATGTATTTATGTACTTATTGATCATTTCATAAATTATTTGCATCTTCTCACCATCTATGTACAGTGAATTGCTCCACAAGAAGGCAAGATTATTTCTGGGTTTCATGGTCATTCTAGGACCAACATTTGTGATTGATGTTGGAAATACTGAGAGGGGGGGTGAATCAGTATTCCTTTCAATTAGATCATTAGTTAATATTCAATTATTATCATTGTTTGTACAATGATAGCAGCAAACAAGAGGAACACAAATGCACACAGTTTTTAAGGTGGAAACCCACTCCAGGACAAAAACCACCTAATTATTTTCTAATAATTCTTTAATATTCAACTCCAATTGAAAATAAAGCTCCAACTTCCTAGAATCTATAAAAGCATTATTCTCCAGCTCCCACTGGATGGATGCTCCAATGCCCAATATTCTTCAGTAGTCAACTGAACGGATGCCCCAACACCCAATGAGCTACAACTCACCCTAGCACCACCCTACCACCCTATAGAAGAATAAAAGAAGAATGGACTCTCATACCAGGGAAAATGGTCCACTTTACAATGATATAGAATGATGCAGAAGAATAAGATATACTATACCATAACCCCAACTTTGAAACAACCACCTAATGATGATCCCAGACCTCCCAACACTACCTCTTCAACCCTTGGCAGATAGACACTAGTACAATTTGTACAATAATGTATTTACAATGACTAAGTACAATGATACCTTTACAATGATTGTATGCATTGCTGCCCACTTGAAGACTTCATATGATGAACTTCTTGCTGTTGTTATGCACCTTGGTTTTTGGTCTTGTCATGCTACCCTCTGCTGCACCTTTCTTTGCTTTTCTGTTGTAGAAAGTCTAGTCCTTTGCAATCCTTGACAACACATGATCTAGCTTTTTCTTGCCTTATAGGAGCTCGATATTGAATCTTGTGTATCTTTGTTATTTCATATCCTCAATATCTTATTTTTAGTCTTTTAGTAGTCCTCAAATTCATCTCTCCAATGCCACAGGTCCGACCCAATTTGGATTCTTCAAGAGAGAGTTATACCCAATTTCTCACAATGCCCTAATTATGGACTATTTCAGAAGAGCGCACTTGTACGGCGTGCCACATGTCACTGTTTCTTCATTTGGCTCTAAAATTGATAGATAAAAAAGTGTAGACTGTGCACTATCTTCCACTTTTTACATAATTCAAATCCGATACTCAGAGAGAGAGTTATGATGATTTTACCAAGGTCACTTATTTGAGATGAATTTCAGGAGCCTGCAAAAACCCTGACTTCCACAGATCATATCTCCAAAAATATTGCACACCTTGATCTGAAATTTTTACTGAAGCTTCCTCAAGATTTTTTATTCGCCTCATAAAAATTTCAGCTTCTAAACCTTCGTAGAAAACAAGTTAGAGTGAAAATTCCACGATAACATGTTTCAGATGGTCGAATCCCTTGCATAAGGAGGAAATGAAGATCACAATTTATATGAATGCTTAAGTTGAGAGGGGCTTCAACAAGTGAACGTGGGAGGGATTTTAGGAGCACAAAAAATATTAATTATGAATTTTCAATGACCCATGCCCCAACCCCATGGGGTTTTAGCCCACTAACTGGGGGTACAAACTTCAAACATGAATATCTCTCAAACCGTGAAGAATTACATGGCGTGCCATATATCAACGGAAACATCTCGACAAGTAGAAACCATCAAAAGCATTATTGACCCAAAATATATTAATTTGGTAGGTCAAAATTCCCATGCAATATTGGGTTAGTCCCAGGTGCTATTTGGGTTGACATCAATGACAACCGCTGATCAACAATCTCCCCCTTTGGCATTGATGGCAACACAAGTACTCCCCCTGCGATCATGACACCTCTTCCTACAACATTCTTTCCCCCTTTGACATCAATGGCAAAGGGTAACTCCCCCTGAAACACAACCATCTTATGGACCTGTACACACTTCCACTCGCGCTAACACACAACCGTCCTGCAGACCTGTACTCTACTTCCTCTCCCCCTTTATATTCTGAAAAAAAAGGAAAATCTAATGAGAACTTGGGAGAATCCCAAGCCTCTGGCGAAAATATTCCAATGCTAGAGAATATTTAATATGTGATTATTTTGGTGCTGCTTGAAGTCTTGATACTTTTCCAACTGCTCGCATAACATCTGTTCAGGAGGTTGTTACATATAGAAGACTACTAATCATATATCTATACAACCTTTGATCCACATCCTTAGATGAGTCGTCTATGCTCAATTTGCAACCTGTTACCATTGGAGTAAGGATGGGTTTGTTATATTCCATTTTAAATTTCTTGAGCATTTCCTTGATGTACTTGGCTTGACATATAAATATTCCTTTCTGTTGCTGATATATTTGAAGCCCTAAGAAGTATGTCAGCTCACCAAGTAAAGACAACTCGAAATCACTTTGCACCTTTGTAGCAAACTTCTTACTTAGTCGATCATCATTGCTACCAATTATTGTATCATCCTCTTTAGCTATTAGACATGATTTGGTTGTCTCATCTAGAACATGTATGTCGTTTGGAGCTCGACTTGCTATAGCCACAATTTTACCATACACGCCTTTCCTGATTTCACATTTCGTGGAGTTGAATAGTATTGTGTGTCCTTGATCACACATTTGTCCAACACTGAGCAAATTGTGATTCATGTTTTCAACCAATAGAACATTCTTGGCTAGAGCATCTTTTCTTCCAAGAGTGATAGTACCTGATCCTATAACATTTGAAGATCCATCATTTCCAAAGGACACAGTTCCGTCCTTCTTCTCTTTTAGAGATACAAATTTATTTCTTTCTCCAGTCATATACGTTGAGAAACCGCTATCAACATACCGCACATATTTGTTCTTTTGAGCCTTGAGAGTGAGAGCACAATTATCATTCTTCTTCTTCTTCCATGTTCATTCATTCTATAGCTTCGAAGATTCTTCTAAAGGATTTTCAAGTATGCAGTCTTTGGCTATGTGTCCAAAGTTTCGACATTTGTAACATTCAATATTATTTCTTAAATGTTCAAATCTATTGATGTTTCGCTGAGCTCTGGGAGGTTCATATTTGACAGATATCCTGGAATTGTATTCGTTCCTAGGGTACGTTCGACATTCTATAGCTTTATGAACAAATTTTCGACATGAATAACAGTAGCCATAAAAATTATGTTGGTACCTGTTTGGAAATTTTCGTCGAGGAATTGTCTTCCAAGGCTGTTCTTGCGAATCTTGTCCAATGAAGTCTACATGCATGTCAGATCTCATAGGTTCATTGTATTTTGTTGTAGAAGTTTCTGCTTCTTCTTCTTTGTAACCGATGCCAATTTTTTCATTGTAAGATCATTGATTTTTGATGAGTTCTTCCATTGCCCTTGAGCTGTTGGCATAGTTTTGGATAGTTTTTCCTTTCTTCACTTCTTCACGCAGCGAGACTACTTCAGTTTCTAATTCTTCAATTTTTTGGTTGCTTTCTTCCAACTTCTTTTGAAGTGACTCTTCAATGCATTTGTGTTCTTCAACTTCAATTTTGAGACCTTGAACTTGTTCTTCAAGAGTTTTGGAACGGATCTTCTCCGCCTTGAGATCTTTTATAAGCTTGATTGCTTCCTCATAAAATTCGTCTATGGTCCATCCTTCTTCTTCATTGTTTGATACCTCTTTCTTATTGTGCTTGGGTTTATTGTGCTTGGCCATAAACAATACTCTCTCATTGGCTTCTTATTCACTATCATTGTCTTCATCGGATGATGAGCTATCTTCTTTAGAGAGAAAGTTCCTTTTGGATCCTTGCTTGTTGAATTTCTTAAAGCCTTTCTTTCTTTTTGAGTTTCCATTACTTTTGTTTGGACATTTTGCTGCAAAATTCCCAACCTCATTGCAGCTAAAACATATCAATGGAAGTTTACCTTTGAATTTTCCCTTACCAATTTGTAGTTTTCTCGTGAAGTAAGCATATTTTTCATCTGAAAGACCTTCTTCATCATCTCCCTTTTCTTCACACTTGCAGGTGCATGTATTTTCAATTGAAGGTTTTTTATCCTTATTAGTTTTCTTAGATGCAATGAACGTAGTTTCTAGATGTGAAGTATCCTCTTCTTCATCAAGTCTCATTTCATATGCTATGATAACTCCATGTAATTCCTCTTTGCTGAGTTTGTCCAAATTTGCATTGCATTCTAAGACCGATACCTTTGGGTTGAATATCCCTGGTAACGTTCTAAGAATCTTCCGTATAATAGTATTCTCGTCAACTGGCTCTCCCAATCCTTCCAAAGTATTGGTTATTTCATCAACGTATTGAAAGTATGCAGCAATGTTGCAATCTTCTTTCATTCTGAGTTGCTCAAATTTTACTCTATAGATTTGAAGCTTTGCTTCTTTGACATTTGAGTCACCTGCATATATAATCTCAAGCTTGTCCCATACATTTTTGGCGGTTTTAAATGTTGAAAATGCAGCAAGATGATGGAGCTTAGTGAAATGAAGTCGCCTTCACTAAGTGGGCCCGCAGGCAAATTCTGGCGCAAAATCTATTTTTAGACTATGTCTATTTTTAGACATATGGAGCATGGTTCGGGGATTCCAGTTTGAGATTCTTGAAGTATGTGTCATGTTGGTAAAATAGATGAGACTCTATTTTTGAGGTCAAAGAGGTCGAAGTCTATTTTTAGACTGCCTCTCCTTAAAACAGGGAAGTCAAATATTATTTACCCTTAATAATATTTAGACTATAAACTTCAATTTACTCTCTTGGAGCACTTCAGTTCGAGCTACAGAGGTGGCTCATGCATCTGACAGAGGAATCACGTGGTTCCCAAGGGTTTGATGGCATCATGCATGGTTGACTTCAGTTGGACTTCAGTGGCAGAAGTTTGGAGGAGTTAATGAGACAGCTAGTGGAGTTGTGTTTTGTTTATTTTAGTTGAACTAATTGAGATTAGTTTAACTAGCTAATCAATTAGTTATGAGTGGAGTGAATTAAATATTATTTAATTCATTAATTAGTAACTCATTATTCAACTCAAGAACACATCAGTTCACTACAGTGCATGATTAGTTCAGTGGAGACCAGTGAAAGAGGTAGATGAAAGGGTAGAGTTAGCTATCAGTTGTGACTATACTGTTGCTATTTGCAACACACAGATAGGTGGAGTAAGCCCATGAGGATTGCGCAGTTCAGGCTGGTGGTTTAGCTATATAAAGAGGCCATCCCATAGCATTGAAACACGCAATAGAGCCAAGGAAATTGGCGGTGAGTTTTGAACCAGTAACCTGTTCAAAACTGAGCTAGATTGTGAGTAACTGTATGAGAAAGTACTGAGTACTTGTGAGGAGTATTGTATTGAGTTTGTTACTTGATTTCTCCATTATAATATACACAATAGCTGCGGGGTTTTTAGCTATAAGCTTTCCCCATACATACTGTGTTAATGTGTATGATGATTTGATGTGTTATCGCTTGATTTTATTTCCGCATGTGTGATGATCTGAGTTGAGTTGAGAGGAAGAGATTATGTGTTGTGTATGAAGTTCAAATAGTATGTGACCAGGATAGTCTCGGTGGATAATTAATCATTATTCAGCAAATTTCTACATGGTATCGGAGCTATTGAAGTTCATATTGATCATCACAGTGATTACAAACTTATTTCGGTAGACAGAGTCTGCATGCGGGCCAGGTAGCCTCCGGATTCATCTTTCTTCGGAAAGTGAAAGGTCTGGTAAACGCCCCTTGCAGTCAATCTCTGTGCTAGAAATAATTTGTTCTCACAGATCTAGAGCGGTTGAGCCTTGAGGTGGAATTCGAATTTTGCAGCAGTTTTGTTTTCTTGGTGCCGGTGTTGAAAATGTCTTTCAACGGTTTGCGACTCGAATATGCTCTTGAAGGCAGTTCGAATTATGTTGCATGGAAGGATCGCATGGAGGCAGTATTAGAATATAATGGTCTGAAGGAGTTCGTAGATACGGATGTCCAAAAGCCCACTGATCCTGCTGAAGTCGAAGCATGGCAAAAGAAGATGGCGAAATGTCGAAGGATCCCGTTGGAGGGCGTCAAGGATCATATTGTATCCAGCCTGCATGGAAAGGCTACTCCATATTTAATGTGGAAAGCTTTGACGGATCTATTCCAGAGTAAGAGTGACCAAAGGAAGCTCGCGCTCAAAGATAAGCTCAGGAACATCAAGATGGAGAAGGGCGACAGTATCGCCAAATACCTCACGAAGTTCACTCAATGCAGAGATGAGCTGGGAAGTGTGGGGGTTACTGTCGAAGACGAGGACATGGTCGACCTGGCTCTCCTTGGTCTTCCGAAGGCTTGGCACTCATATCAAGATAGTGTCAATGGTCGAGAGAAGCTGCCGGGATGGGAGTGCCTTTGGGCGGATCTCATGCATGAGGAGATAAGGAGGACTACTCGAGATGGATCTTCATCAAAGGGAGCTGATGAAGAAAATTGCGCTTTGGTGGCCAAAGCAAAGAAGGGGAAGGGTAAGAAAACTTCTCATTCCGGTGCAAAGGGCAAGAAGCAAGATATGGCGAAAGTGAAGTGTTTTCACTGCCATGATCACGGACATTATGCTACAAATTGTCCAAAGAAGAAGAAGAACAAGCAAGCGGGAAGATCTGCAGATGGAGAAGCTTTGGCTTCATAGTTCGAGCTTGACTTTTCACCGATCGCATGCTTGGTTTCAAGTGTGTTGGGATCGGTATGGTTCTTAGACAGCGGTGCATCATTTCATATGATGGGAGATCGGGATTTGTTCTCAGATCTGGAGGACAAAGATTTGGGTGTGCACATCGAGATGGGCGATGATGGTAGATACAGTGCGACTGGTATCGGTACCATATCCTTTCAGAGGGAGTCTGGTAAACCCTTTGTATTGAGGGATTTCATGCATGTACCTGGATTGAAGAAGAACCTGATTTCTGTGGCGATGTTGGAGGATAAGGGGTATGATGTGGTCTTCAGCGAAGGAAAAGCCTTCCTACGCAGTAAGACTACTGGAGAGACCGGGAAGATAGGGGTTCAGACCAAGAACCTTTGTCAGTTGCAGGTAGATGGCTGCGCAGCTATGGCATGCAAGGCGGGAGAAGTGGTGAGCCGGGATGATGAGGGCGAACTATGGCACAGGAGATTGGGCCACCTACACCATGGAGCTTTGAAGATTCTGCAGCAGATTTCTACTGGGCTTCCTAAGGGCACCCTTGCGCAGTCAGATCAGTGCAAGGGGTGTACTTTAGGGAAGTATGTGAAAGCCACCTTTCACGAGAAGGATAGTCGCGCCACGACGATCCTCGAGAGAGTTCACACAGACGTGTGTGGTCCTTTCTCTGTTGCTTCGACAGCAAAGCACAGGTATTATGTGATCTTTGTTGATGATTTCTCTCGAAAGTGCTGGATCTTCTTCATGTCGAAGAAGAGCGATACATTCGCGAAGTTCTGTGAATTTAAAGCACTGGTCGAGAAGGAGTCGGGGAAGAAGGTGATTGCTCTAAGGAGTGATAACGGTGGTGAATTCATCTCGGCTGAATTCAAGGAGTTCTGCAGTGCAGAAGGGATTCAGAGAGAGCTCATCGCACCCCATAACCCATAGCAGAACGGGGTGGCTGAGCGGAAGAACAGAACGATCGTGGGTGTTGCACGGGCGATGTTGCATGATCAGGGCCTACCCCTTCACTTGTGGGCTGAGGCATGCAATACAGCAGTGTATGTGCAGAACCGTTGTCCTCACAAGGTTCTTGGCATGAGTACACCGAAGGAGGCTTATTCTGGAAAGAGGCCTGATATTTCCCATTTGCGGATTTTTGGTTCTCCTGTCTACATGCATGTGACGAAGGATGCGAGAAGGAAGCTGGATCCAACTGCTGAGGTTGGAATATTTGTGGGGTACACCGATACACCTCACAACTGTCAGGTGTATTTGTCAGACAGTCACAAGACTGTTGTGCGACGGGATATAAAATTTCAGGAGGAGAAAGCCATGCAGTGTTCGCTTGAGAGGGAGCTACACTTGCATGCAGATGAGGAGCTGTTAGTTCCTAAGGAGGAGCTTCCGGATGTGGATCAGCCACAAGAGGAAGTTCAGGAGGTGGAAGAAACCACCTAGGCAGCGCCAACCATCAGAGGGCGCATGCGCACTACAGAAGCTGAGCGACTGGCTCGGGATGCAGAGAAGGTTGTAGGACCACCTACAGCACAGCGCAGACAGAGACAGTCACCGGATCGGTACACTGGATACATGGCTCTCGTGAGTCAATGTGTTGTGACGGAGCCATCCTCTTTTGAGGAAGCTGTGGAGGAACCCGCATGGGTTGATGCCATGATCGAAGAATATGATTCGATCGTCAGGAACAGTGCATGGGAGATTGTCCCAAGACCGGTTGGGAAATCAGTGGTGGGTTCGCGATGGATCTACAAGTTGAAGCAGGCAGCTGACGGGAGTGTGGAGAAGTACAAGGTGAGTTTTGTCGCCCGTGGCTTTTCACAGATCGAGGGGATTGACTATGAGGAGACCTTTGCACCTGTCGCAAGGTACTCTTCCATACGGACGATCCTTGCTCTCTCAGCGTAGATGGGGTGGCACATTCATCAGATGGATGTGAAGACTGTGTTCCTCAATGGAGTTATTGAGGAGGAGGTGTACATAGAGCAGCCTGAAGGTTTTGAGATCTTCAGCAGTGAGTCGCATGTATGCCGACTCAAGAGAGCATTTTACGGGCTGAAGCAAGCACCTCGTGCTTGGTACACTCGGATAGACAGCTACTTCACCGAGCTTGGATTCTCCAAGAGTGAGGTGGATTCTAACCTGTACCAGATTGTGGTGGAGGGGAAGCTGTTGATCATCGTACTGTATGTAGATGATCTGATTTTGACTGGCGATGAGCAGTTGATACTTTCATGCAAGGAGGATCTTGCACGAGAGTTTGAGATGAAGGACTTGGGCATCCTTCATTATTTCCTCGGATTGGAGATTTGGCAGCGCAGCGGAGGACTGTTTGTTTCTCAGGGCAAGTATGCCTGGGAGATTCTGGAGAGGTTCAACATGCAAGGCTGCAAGCCTGTTGACACTCCTCTTCCTGGTGGTTGGAGGAAGGAGGATGCTACTTCAGCGGAGGTAGTGGATGCCACTGTCTATCGACAGTTGGTGGGGTCGCTTATGTATCCGGTCAATACACGACCCGATATATGCTATGCAGTTAACCAGCTTTCGCAAGCTATGGTTAAGCCTACCAAGCTCTTTTGGAAGGCAGGCAAGCATGTATTGCGCTATATCAGAGGCACATCGGGATATGGTTCATGGTACAGACAGAAGGATCAGTTGAGGCAGCATGGCTTCACAGATTGGTATCATCATATCAGAGATTGTGTTCAACGGAGAATCATGATGCTTTCATATGTTCCCACGGAGGATCAGGATGCCGACATCCCGACGAAGGCGCTCACCAGGAGCAAGTTCGAATTCCACAGAGGCAGGATAGGGGTTGCAGATAATCCATATCTTGCTGAGAGGGAGTGTTGAAAATGCAGCAAGATGATGGAGCTTAGTGAAATGAAGTCGCCTTCACTAAGTGGGCCCGCAGGCAAATTCCGGCGCAAAATCTATTTTTAGGCTATGTCTATTTTTAGACATATGGAGCATGGTTCGGGGATTCCAGTTTGAGATTCTTGAAGTATGTGTCATGTTGGTAAAAATAGATGAGACTCTATTTTCGAGGTCAAAGAGGTCGAAGTCTATTTTTAGACTGCCTCTCCTTAAAGCAGGGAAGTCAAATATTATTTACCCTTAATAATATTTAGACTATAAACAACAGTTTACTCTCTTGGAGCACTTCAGTTCGAGCTACAGAAGTGGCTCATGCATCTGAAAGAGGAATCACGTGGTTCCCAAGGGTTTGATGGCATCATGCATGGTTGACTTCAGTTGGACTTCAGTGGCAAAAGTTTGGAGGAGTTAATGAGACAGATAGTGGAGTTGTGTTTTGTTTATTTTAGTTGAACCGATTGAGATTAGTTTAACTAGCTAATCAATTAGTTATGAGTGGAGTGAATTAAATATTATTTAATTCATTAATTAGTAACTCATTATTCAACTCAAGAACACACCAGTTCACTACAGTGTATGATCAGTTCAGTGGAGACCAGTGAAAGAGGTAGATGAAAGGGTGGAGTTAGCTATCAGTTGTGACTATACTGTTGCTATTTGCAACACACAGATAGGTGGAGTAAGCCCATGAGGATTGTGCAGTTCAGGCTAGTGGTTTATCTATATAAAGAGGCCATCCCATAGCATTGAAACAAGCAATAGAGGCAAGGCAATTGGCGGTGAGTTTTGAACCAGTAACCTGTTCAAAACTGAGCTAGATTGTGAGTAACTTCATGAGAAAGTACTGAGTACTTGTGAGGAGTATTGTACCGAGTTTGTTACATGATTTCTCCATTATAATATACACAATAGCTGCGGGGTTTTCAGCTATAAGCTTTCCCCATACATACTGTGTTAATGTGTATGATGATTTTATGTGTTATCGCTTGATTTTATTTCCGCATGTTTGATGATCTGAGTCGTATCCGAGTGGAAGAGATTATGTGTTGTGTGTATGAAGTTCAAATAGTATGTGACCAGGATAGTCTCATGGATAATAATCATTATTCAAAATTTCTACATTAAACCCAACACTTTATGACAGTGTATCTAATAATTCCACTGATAATAATATTCTTTGCTTTTGCATCATTTACCAAATTATTCTTACCTTGTTCATATGCGGTTGATGTAAATCCATTTTGAAAAGTGTCCCATACTTCGTAACCTTGCGCTAAGAGATAGACCTCCATTATTCCTTCCCAGAGTGCATCATTATTTTCATTGAACAGAGGTACACCATTCTTGGTATGCTCCATGATCTCCTTTCAACTGTTAAACTGCTATTGAAGGAACCAAGCTCTGATACCAATTGTTGGAAATACCGAGAGGGGGGGTGAATCAGTATTCCTTTAAATTAGTGGATTAGTTAACCTTCAATTATTATTAGTGTTTGTACAATGGTAGCAATAAACAAAAGGAACACAAATGTACACAGTTTTTAAGGTGGAAACCCACCCCGGGAAAAAAACCACCTAATGCTTTTCTAATAATTCTTTAATATTCAACTCCAATTGAAAATAAAGCTCCAACTTCCTAGAATCTAGAAAGCATTCTTCTCCAGGCTCCCACCGGATGGAAGCTCCAAAGCTCGAGATTTCTCGCAGTCAACTGAATGGATGCCCCAACACCCAATGAGCTACAACTCACTCCCAAGACCACCCTACCACCCTATAAGAATAAAAGAAGAAATGGACTCCCATACCAGGGAAAATGGTCCACTTTACAATGATATAGAATGATGCAGAAGAAGAATATATACTAGACCATAACCCCAACTTTGACACAACCACCTAATGATGATCCTAGACCTCCCAACACTGCTTCTTCAACCCTTGGCAGATAGACACTAGTAAAATTTGTACAATAATGTATTTACAATGACTAAGTACAATGATACCTTTACAATGATTGTATGCAGTACTGCCCAATTGAAGACTTCATATGATAACTTCTTGCTGCTGTTATGCACCTTGGTTTTTTCTCTTGTCATGCTACCCTCTGTTGCACCTTGTTTTTCTTTTCTTCCGTAGAAATTCTGATCCTTTGCAATCCTTGACAACACATGATCTAGCTTTTTCTTGCCTTCGAGGAGCTCGATATTGAATCTGGTGTATCTCTGTTATTTCAGATCCTCAATATCTGATTTTCAGTCTTTTAGTTGTCGTCTGAGTCATATTTCCAATGCCATAGGTCTGACCCAATTTGGATTCTTCAAGAGAGAGTTATACCCAATTTCTCACAATGCCCTAATTATGGATTGTTTCAACAAAGCGCACTTGTACGACATTCCATGTGTCACTGTTTCTTCATTTGGATCTGAAATTGATAGAGAAAAAATTAAATACTGTGCACTATCTACCAATTTTTACAGAATTCCAATCCGATACTCAGAGAGAGAGTTATGACAATTTTACCAAGGTCACTTCTTTGAGATGAATTTCAGGAGCCTGCAAAAATCCTGACTTCCACAGATCATATCTCCAAAAATGTTACGCACCTTGATCTGAAATTTTTACTGCAACGTCCCCAAGATTTTGGCTTTGTCTCATAAAAATTTCAGCTTCTGAACCTTCGTAGAAAAAAATTTAGAGTGAAAATTCCACGATAACTTGTTTCAGATGGTCGAATCCCTTGCATAAGGAGGAAATGAAGATCACAATTTATATGAATGCTTAAGTTGAGAGGGGCTTAAACAAGTGAAAATGGGAGGGATTTTAGGAGCATAAAAAATATTAATTATTACTTTTCAATGACCCATGCCCCAACCCCATGGGGTTTTAGCCCACTAACTGGGGTTACAAACTTCCAACATGAATATCTCTCAAACCGTGAAGAATTACATGGTGTGCCATATATCAACGGAAACATCTCGACAATTAGAAACCATAAAAATCATTATTGACCTATAATATATTAATTTTTTAGGTCAAAATTCCCATGCAATATTGGGTTAGCCCCTGGTGCTGCTTGGGTTGACATCAATGACAACCGTTGATCAACAATTGAGATAATCCTTCTTTGCATGACCTTAGGAAAGTGTGTTTTTATTCTTATTATGCTCAGCTGATATATAATTCTATTTACTACCTCATAGTAGATGAGCAAACATGCACAGAACTTGTTGGAGGACCACTTGCCACATGATGTTCTAAAACAGCAGTTGGTAAAACTGTGTTGTATCCACTAGAGAAACCATTGGTATCATCCAAACTTGCACATAACCTTTAGCATTTTTCTGATTTGGATACCATATAGTGATGATGTACCATTCACTTTGTATGGGATGGATTGGACCAGCATGATTCATGATTCTATGGAGAGGATATTTGAAGATCCATTCTTCTTCTTGCCGCTTGAGGACAACATTGTTGCAGCCCAAAATCAGCAGCTACTCTACACTTATCATAAGGGGAGAGAGATACAGCGTGGGGTAGGCTATTTTGTCTACCATTTTTAGTTATGTAGCCCACCTACATTGCAGGAGCCAAAGGTGGAAGAGATTTTTCATAAGTTACCATTTTGGAGGGTGGCTCATTTTGTTTAGATGATAGCTTGGGAATGGGAGATTCACATGGGGATTATATTTCCCAACACATATCAGATCTCATGCCTCAAGAAGGCCTCTAGAAAGCACATTGTTTCATCCATGGATGTTTTACTTCTACATGATGATAGCTATTTGGGATGGTCACCAAAAGCTAGCTTGCATACTTGGGAGGGGAAACTTGGAGATATATTGATGAGAAAACATCTTGTTCCTTGGATGATTTTATCATATGAGAATGCTACAAGAGGAGGAGAGGAGGCTCTTTAGTTCTATCCTTGCAGTTGCTTGAGGACAAGCAACATTTGGGAGGGGAGGACCGTAATATTCCTAAATTAGCATGCAGCTAATAGGAACATTAATTTTGCTCTTAGCACCTAGTTAGATGAATAAATGGGTAAGGAGGCCCATACATATCTTAAATAGGCATAAAACCCCTCTTGATGTGAAAAGGGATCATGATAATAACTGGATCTAGCATCCTCATATGTGAACAAGGGCTAATGCATGTGGACAAAGTCAAGTTTGACCAAGTCAACAGCACTAATATGGGAGGAGTGGATAATCAATAAAGACAACTCAATATGAATGTGGATTAGTTAATACAACTATATAAAAGCTGGATTGAAGACCCTTATGTGTGAAAAGGGGTTGGAGTAGGTTGAAGAGGGAAATTTTTACCAAATCAAACAACGATGTTATGGGGGAGTGGCATTAATGATGGGACAACGTAGTTTTGGAGGGAGATTGATTGCGTGATGGTGGAAAACCTAATGAGTGGGACCCAAGGTGAGAAGGCTCACATTGTTTATAAGGAAGAGGATGGCAGCCATATGGGGTTAGATTATGAATATTATTTTGATATGTATGTTTTGAATTTTGCTTTCTTCAGCTGTTTAGTTGAGATTGTTGACGTTGTTTAGCACAGGGTATTCTTGTTTAGGAATTCCACCTCTTCCTTTTGAGTAGATCTTGGAGAGTCCTGATCTATCATTCCACATATCCAGCATTATGGCCAAGCTTTAGTCTTCAGCTACAGCATAGTTTCTGCATAATATTGTGTTGTGTTGCAGGGTGTTGTAGTGGAGGATTGAGAAACCCACTTTCTAAGATATTTTTTCATAGGAGGAAGGATTCCTTCTCTTGGGAGATCATTTTGGAGGGTTCTTGAGAAAATTTCAGATCTTTGGCATCAGGCCAACTTATCCCCATCATTTACAACCCATTTTCAGCTGGGAATTGCGTTATTTTGGAGGGTATCTTCAGTGAGGGATCTAGTGGCTCTTTTAGCGTGTTTTCATGTGGTTGAAGGGTTCAGCCTTTCCTTGGAGGAGACCTTTGAGGAGATCTACATCTGATCTACATTATTTTAGCCTTCTATATTCATGAGCTTTAGTTTGCAGTGTTTCTCCAGTCCTAAGGTTGTAGATCACCATTTGTATTTGGGTGTATTTCCAGAAACCCTTCCCAGGTTCTCTTGGAATGGTGTAAAAGAGACTAGATCTCAATTTTTTAGCATTATTGATTAATATAATAGCAGATCTATTTGTCTCTATAATTTCAGAGTATAAACCCTCATTAGACTATGTTGTCACTAGTTACAGTATTTCTATGTTGCAGTAGTTTTGGGGTTGCATTGTTTTTGGGCTATTTTGGGTGTGGGAGACTTGTTTAACTCATCTATCATGATTAGTTTATGATATCCTTTTATATTTGGTTACCATAATGTATAATATAATGGATCCATGGGCTGTTATGGACTTTTATAGCACATATTTCTGAAAAAAGTGTTTTCTCTGCTTATATTGTTGATTTCCCCATTTGGGAATATTACATTATAGATCTAGAGTGATCTTTAGGTAAAAAAAGGTAGTGAGTGAATGGGAAACCCCTTATATTTATAACAAAATACTGAGTTGGTCTAGATATTGGTGCATAATTAAAATATTATTAACCAAATCTAGATCCAACTTTTATGGAATATTTTATTATATTTGTTGGAGGGGAAAAGAATTTGAATTTGGTCAAATCCCTTTATTTGTAAGTAATAAATAAATAAATGATTTATTTATTATTTTAAGGATGTGGTTGAGTAATAATTAAATAAATAGTGATTTATTCAATTATTTATAAATGATTTAATCAAATTTAACAAGGAATATTATTTAAATAATGTTTAAATAATTATTCTTAGAAAATAATAAGATATATAATTATTTATCTCATTTATTTTCCTATTTTGGGTTAAATATGACCAGGAATATTAATTGAACTGTTGTTTAACTAATTATTCCTTGAGGAAAATCAAAAAAATATGGATTTATTCAATATTTCCTCATGGGGTTTCCTATTTAGACCATAAACAACTTAATAAATTAAGGATTACTAAGTTATTTTCCATAGTGAAAGCAATTTTACTTAGGGTAAAATTGGTCTTACATGGTGTACTTTGGTCCATCTAATAGTAACAAATTAGATGACCAAAAAAATTTGTAACAGATTTCCCCCCAACGTGCGAGCGTTAGGAGCTAATCGTATGACCGAAGTACATTGTAAGAACTCAATCACCAGACACCGAAGGGGAAGTCAGAGAGAGAGAAATATAAGATAGGCTAAAGCGCTAGAGGACAAGACATTGAGGAGGTGAGACTTATAGGTGCAACAAGTCTCTTTTATGAGTGAGTACCTATTCTACAAAAGGTGGGGGAGGCATACCTATGCCCGCCGAGACAAAGTACAAAGAATAATGTGTCCAGTAAACAGGGGACTGAACTATATAATACATGTTGGTGTAAACTGTTAGCCACCTATAAAATTTGTTATAGAAAAAGGTGGCTAAGACTTTTTGAGCCTTCAAGGAACAAATTTTATTACTAAAAAGTGTTGGCTCTTGAAGACTCTAGATGGCCTCCTACCTCTGTCCCAAATCTTCACTATTGTGCCTATTCTACATCCAGAAATCCTGCAGATTTCCAAGACAGATTACTGCTACAAACATCATTTTTCCCCCTTCCCCTCTTCCAAAACTAACCTCTTGTTCTCTCCTTTTCCCCCATGAAATGCCTCTTTTTCATGATTTTTCTCTTTCCCCTTCATCAGAAACCCTTTGATAAGGTTTAAAGACTCCTTCTTTGCCTTATCGGAACCCCTCTAAACCTTTGAAAATCATCAAAAATCCATAAAAATCATATTTTTTCTGTATTGTGAACTTAAGCCCCCTTGGGCTAAGATTTTAGACCCTTCCTCCTGTTGTGGCCAGCAACAACCCCCCTTTTTATTTAAGTATTAGTAATAATACTAAATATGAGGGGACCCTTAGTCAAAAAATCCAAAAAATTAATTAGTGCTTGTTTCCTTTCTCAAATAAAATTTACTATCATAACTTATGGAAATTCCTTAGGAAATCATTAAATACACTTAATTTTATGATAAATTAGAATAAAATATTTTCTTTGAAGAAAATATCGAATCCATCGCAATAAGTAGACATCCTTTGTAAGGCAGAATCTTTTAAATTGCGATTTCGCGATATTGCGATAGCGCGATCCCAAAAAACTATGCATTAAAATATTGATCACAAACCACATATCGCAGAAAAGATGTTTAACAAATAATTTTCATATATTATATTTTGCGATTTTTCGATTTTGCGATATTGCGATTTCGCGATGCTATGAGACTGTGATTCGTGAATATTGCGATTTGCGATAATTGCGATCTTGCGATGATTTCGATTTGAGAAAACTGCGATCTGCAATATTGCGATATTGCGATATTGCACAGCAAATCGCAGATCGTAATGTCGCAAATTCTTAAAAGCTCGTTGTCCAAAAAAATCTTTTCATAAATCAATATCCGTTATGCGCTTTAATGATTGAATTAATGAATGGATTGTCAATTATCGATAAAAAGAATTTTGTTTTGATTGAAAGGTTGTTTCATGTTAAAATAATATATTTCATCCGCCTTCAGCATTTAAAACTATCCCGTCACCTTTCTCATGTCATTACTCTCACTTAATTCGTAAAACCGCAGGCGCGAAGGAGCAAAAGACTATACAAAGCATTCACAGAGTATTATGGGAAAGAAAGAGAAAACTCCAAGTTCTGAAAACAAAGAGATGGCTTCCCTGTATGCAGATACTGCTTGCAACAAGGATGCCGGTATCACCACCTGGGAGGGAATGCATAATCTGCTCGAAGAAGAAAATCCCAGGGTAACGGAAGTCGCGGCTACTGCAGGTTCAAGTAATTCATCTAAAGCATCTCTTACAGAATTGGCTTGTTCATTTTTGCACCGGATAGCAGCAAGACCGAGAATTCTTCCGTATACAGATATGGTAAAATGGGTGCTGGATAGCACCGATATTTCAGACAGGCAATTTAGAACTCCAGATCAAGAGCTCATCGGGTCATTCACTACAGAAGATTTGAGGCTTATGTAAAACTTGTCGGAGCCTCAAGCGACTTACAACAAACAATTTATGGAGAAATTTGCCAGGGAAAATGCAAATTTGGCAGAATGCACAAAGGAATGGACCAAAAGAGATGAACCATTGAAGAAAGACAAACACGATATGTACAGTACTGGTTCACTCACCTCTCCCTATTGTTTTGTTGCTGCTATGTTATGTAGGCTTTTTGGAAAGCCTGACATAAATAAGGTCTTGCCTGAATGGCTTCCGTTATTAAATGTTGTTGTTAACGCTACCATTGTAGACTGGGCCAAAATACTGTCTGATAATTTAGCCACTGTTATTTTCAATTACCAGTCTAAACGGACTGTCTCTCAGAGGATTTATCCTCCTTTTTATCTGTCTGCCTATGTTATGGATTCTATCTGCTTTGTTTCTAAATTCCCTTTAATGGGTTGGCAATGGACAATTCATGATCCTTTGCCTATTCATGTGTATCACAAAGAACTGTGGGAATCAAAATTTGTTCCTCATTTTTACAAGATTTTCCATGGCATAATGTTGTCGTTGTACAGAATATTGTATAATAAGGATGCGCCAAGGTTTTCACCGGAAGCAGAAGTCGACATTCTCCCTGTCGCACGATGGTTTGGAGAAGATTTTTTTACCTATGTAAGGGTTTTTGGAAGCTTTGCTTCTCCTCATGTTTTACCCTTGTATGTTCCAGATAAACTTATAGCTCGGGAAATTGCATACCAAACCTGTGGTGAAGGAGGTTTGACAAAGGAATTAAAGGATAAGAAGAAGGCCATCTGGCCACAATTTCCCGTAGCCTGTGGAGCATTTTCATTGTTTGATGTTGGTCATGCATTCAAAGAGTTAATCAATATTACATGCTTACAACTATTCAAGTTTTCGAGAAGGCTATTTGATTCATATAATGTTGTCAAATATTTCACCACTGCAGTTAAGGTGAGAGTATTTTCTGGAGAAGAAGATCCTTTTGATTATATGTTTCAAGAAAAATGTTCATTTAAAGAAATTTTGCATTTAGCTCAAACACAGTTTTCCCCAGAAGTATTTCATGAATTTACAATCTACAGAGAAAGAATATTGACTACTATCCCTTTGAATAATTTACGCTTGGAACCCGCAAGGGAACCAACTCCTAGTGTCAGTCTCAATGGTAGCTCAGATACTAACGGGTCTAAATCATAGTCTGACAAAGAAACTTCTGAACGTTCTCAAAAGTCTGATAAAGATGAAGGCTCAGTGAAAGATACAGCTCAATCAAAAGAGCTTTCACAACTACAGACTTCAACCACTCCACAGTTGAATCGTCCACCTCCCACTGTACAGCAACCATCCACCAGCATTCAATTCGATAAAGAATGGGAAACGTTTAATGAATTTCTTAATGTTGAAGGACAGAATACACAAACCCCTGTACAGACAACAAAATTTTTAAGCACGGGAATAAGTGGCAATGTCATAGAAACTGAGCATATACCTATCACTCCCGCCTCTGAAATTGTGCTTAATATAGAGGACATTCCTCCTCTGGATGTATTCTACAGCCCACAGTATAAAGCAGTAGTGAGGAAGCAGAGAAAAAAGAGAAATTTAGAGAGCGCAATCTCTACTAATGCAGAACAATTAGATGTCTTATGGAAAGATCCTACTACGGATCCTACTGAGAATCTTACCAAGCTATTTCAGATTACAGGAGCTTATGCCTCCGCAATTATTGACAAAGCATCTGAGGTACGGCTATTATTAAGTGAAAAAGAAGATCAGATACAAGTTCTGCAACAGCAATTGCAACAAGCTCATGCTAGCAGTGAAGCACAGGTAAAACTTGAAAAGCTACAGCAAGAGCTTCAAGAGATGTAAATCGGATATCAAAAAAATTTGGCCGATAAAGAGAAACAAATAAAGATTATTCGAGAAGAGCACAAATATGATCCCAAACTTCCAGAGTTTATTTCAGAATCTATTTCTTTAAACAACCAACTACTGCAACAACAAGATGTATTATGCCAGAAAATCTCGCAATGGAACTCTTTTTGTCTAGAAAGTGATAAAATCACTAATCATGTCGTAGAAATACTAATTATTTGGCATGGAAAAAGACAGAGGAAGGAAAAAGAGCTGGTGCACCAATTATCAATAATAGTCATAAAGAAATACTTTTCAATAATTGGGATGCACAGATCAGAGAAGCAGAGAAAGTGGCAGAGGAGTCAGCTACAGCAGCAGGAAATATTACTGATTGTGTAAATGAGAATTTGCACAAGGCTAATTTGATTTCAGAAACTATTCCGGGATATCTTCCACAGGCACATCAATTTCAAACATAATGGAAACAAAAGGCGGAAGAAAAAGCAAAATCAATTCAAGGATTGACAAGATTAAATTGGGATTCTTACTGGACATATCTAGTAAAACCACACAGTCAATGCAGCACTCTTAATTGCATCATTAATTCTGCTGAGAAGATTGCGCCTACACTTGCCAATTCTGTCTTTTGGGACAGTTGAAATCTGAAGTCGGCCAGCCACCTCTTCTCAAAACAATGTTGGATGCTCGCAAATTTAGAGATCAAATTCATAAGTAGTTAGTTGATAGTTTTCAATTTTAGATTTAGTTTTAGTTTTAATTTATTTTTTCCTAGAATAAGGACAGTCATTTAAACCGAATCCTAAATTTTTGTAATAAACTATAATTAGATTTTGTTAGTAGTATTTAAACCATTCTCATGCATTTAGAGAAGGGTCCTGAAATTTGTCAAAAACTTATCCTTAGAACATGCACTTCTGCACCCTCAGAGGAGGTTTTGATGAACGAATGGAACGAGATTTATTGATATCTGTGTCTAATATCTGTTACTGATGTTGCATTTCTGTACTCTTAATGGATGTTGGATTAGGAAGAGATAAATCATTATTGCTTCTAGCTCATGAGTAGAACCAGTTATAAATGGTACTTTTATCTCTTAACTGTTTCTGTTTCTGTGTTAAAAGTGATACTTATGGTCAGTTATTTATATATTGATGCTTGAATGCTTGAGTTATCATTTGGCACTTTTGTACGGTGATAACTATTTATTTGTGCTTGATGTATGAATAGCTTATTATGCGATATGTTTTTCACAACTGTTTCATCTAAATTTTTATATGAAATGGTTTATCTTTATTGAATTCTTTTCTAATAATAATTGAATGATATTTATTATTGATTGTTATCTGAAATCATTTTAGATCTCATAAATAGAAAGATTTACATCCCGGGTTAGTTTTAGAGTTAGATATTTCTTAGAATACAGTTTGCATATGAATAGATTAGAAATAGATTAAAAGCATTTTACTTAGGAATTTTAGAAAAGAAATATCAAATCTCAAACACACACACACATATTTGGAAACTAGTCCCATTATCTCCAGTCGGACCCACTACACCAAGTGGAAAAGGAGCTACCAACCAAGGTCCAGACCGGGTGGGTATCCCCCTTGTTGTAGACCCGATTTTCGGGGCTTCAACATATTTGGCGCTAGAAGGAGGGCCGCGAACTATGAATGGAAAGTGAATCTAAATATAAATACCATTCTGAGAGTAAATCACCCTCACCATCTTCCTCGACTTCTCCATCACACTCAGAAATTTTAAATCTAGAACTAGAAGTCGAAAGAAGAACAGACACTACTACAAACCCTGACTTTTCAGACGAATCTGCTATTGAACCTCCGGAAGTTGAATCTTTGATTCATAAACTTCAGCGATTTTCAATATCACCTCAAAGGTCTGATAAATCTCAAGGCAGTGTGACTTCGCAATATAATCCTGCTCATCCCCTTACTAGATTACAAAGTGAAAAGCTTGGCATTCAGCCAACTGAATTACCTCTACCTGCAAGAAAAAGAGCTAGGAAATCACCTAAAGGGTCTGATAGTGAGACTCTTTCATCATCCATCTCAAACTCTTCCACCCACTCCTCCACCCCAGATTACTATCCATCAGTCCACTCAATCTTCCACATCTCCTTCTCAAATCATAATATCTTCATCTTCTCAGTCACAAATATCATCTTCTGCACTTTCCTCTGTTAGTAGTTCAGTGATGGCCCAAATGCCATGGAATAATCCAGGGGCGGTCTTAATGCCTACACCCTTGAGTCAATTACCAGCCCATCCTGAAAAATGGCTGCCTAATTTTAATCCTGAAACAAGCATGCTAGCAAAAGAACATATCAACAACTTTATGTTGTCCATAAACCTCAATAGAGTTATTAATGAAGATGTTGTTGTCCGACTTTTCCTTATACCCTACAAGGAGCAGCTGGATCATGGTATTTCTTGTTACCATCTGGATCTATCACTACTTGGGATATCTTTCAAGATCAATTTTTAACTAAATTTGGTGACGACAGGTCTACAGCAACATTGATCAATGATTTATCTAATCTTAGAGCTGATTCAAAAGAACTTGTCAAGGATTTCAATTCATGTTTCAATAAATTGTTAAACAAAATTCCTACTGCTTCCAAGCCTAGCGAAGAAGTGCGAAGTGAATTGTACATTTCTGCTTTACCATCAAACATAGCAATCTTTGTTGATAGGGCTAACAAAACAACTTTAGCAGACAATATGAAGGAAGCAATAGCAGTAGAGAAACGAGTCATTGCTTTAGAAAATAAAAATGCAATAGAAGAACGGAAATCTAAGAAGGTCACTTTTAAATAAGATCCCAAGAAAAAATAACCAAAAGATCCATTTGATTTAGAAGGATTGCAGAAAGTTTTGAAAACTATGTCTAATGAAATGGTTGACATTAAGAAACAAGTGGTAGAAACATCTTCTAAAAAGTCTTTCAAGCCTTTTAGCAGAAACCCTTCAAATGATCCAAAGCCACCAAATGCTATTACAAATGCTGAATCAGAAGAAGATGAAGAAGAAACTGCTACTGAAGAAACAACTGATGAAGAAGAAGTTGTAGAAGTCCAAGGTATGTGGGATTTCATCCTCCCAGATGAGGAAGATCAAGAAGCATCCCCGGTTAGCACTCGAAGTAGAAATCAGCATGATCCTCCTCAAACTACTCCTAAGTCAAAGAGTGCAAGCCCATTGACTAAGGAAAAAGTTGTACCCAAGAAAACGACATCTTAAGCAATTCAAACTAGCCCAGTCCAAACAGATTCATCAATTCCATCAAGAACACTGATTGTTCCAGATAAAATAGAATATAACATTATAGAAGATATGAAGAAGACTAGGGCTAACATAACTTTGTATGAACTGAGCAAGTTAAAGCACCAGAAAAAGGTACTTTTGAAAGAATTACATGCTATACCAGAAAATCCTTTGCCCGATCCTGTAATTTCTCAAGCTTCCAATGAGATGGGAAAACCTCCAACTAATTCGATTAGTAAAGTTGATCTTGAAAATATCGCTTTAATTGGAGGAAGATCGAGATCTCAGACTCCTCCATTTCTTCTTCCTTATGAAGTTTTCAATAAAAATTTGCATAACTGTTTAGTGGATTCTGGAGCTTCATCTAATATTTTACCAAAATCATTATGTGAAAAATTAAACATTCAACCACAAAAATCTGTTGTACGCATAGTGCAATTAGATAGATCGCAGGTTGAAGTGATTGGCGAACTAAACCAGGTTACCATACGGCTGTCATCAAATCCAAAGGTATGTCAAGTCATTGATATTTTAGTTGCAGATATTCCAGAATTTTATGGCTTAACTCTTAGCAGAGATTGGTCAGAAAAACTTCATGGATACTTTGCAACCGATTGGTCGCACATGTGGCTTTCTTACAATGGTAAACCACATCAAATAAAGGTTGAACGAGAAAAGCATCAGAAATACATAGTAACAGAATTGGAAGGAGAGAATGAACCAGTTGCATACAGCAGTAATATCATTGGCAATTACTCAGTTGATTCTTTCTTAGGAAATTTTAATGCTCATACTTCACCTTATTTAGAACATTCTGTTTTATCTCAAATAGAAAAAATTTCTCAGACAGATAGTTCTAAATGTATTAATGTTGTAGATACTCCTATAAATAAATATTTATTTTGGAAATTATTTTTTGATGGTTCTAAGTCTAATGAAGGAGTAGGAGCAGGATGTGTGTTGGTTAGTCCAGAGGGAAACAAAATTATGCTAACTTGTAGACTTGAGTTTGAATGCACTAATAACACCGCATAATACGAGGCTTTAATCCAAGGATTATATAAAGCAATCGGATTAGATATAAAATATCTACAAGTTTTCGGAGATTCGGAAATTGTAATCAAACAGGTACGCAATACTATACACTGTTTATCAGGTCATTTAAAGCATTATCAATCTTTAGTTCAAGATCTGACTGAACATTTTATAACATTTAATATTTCACCAATTCCTAGAATCCAGAATGCTAGTGCAGACCTCTTAGCCAATGTAGCCTCTAAGCTTATTCCTACAGAAGACTTTAGTCCTGATCGATTTTCAATTGAATTAATCTTTAGACCTTCTATTCCTGATAACGTTACCAATTGGATAATTTTCAACGATGATCCCGATATTGTAAGCTTCCTCACATCTAAAGGATCTTATACCAATCGGATAATTGATGAAGACCAACATGACAAACAATTACAACATGATAGCACTAATAATGTTATTCCAAAGTCAATAGTCAAGTTAGAAGACCTTTATGATTTGAAAGACCGATTTAAAAGATCTACCAATTCAAAATTACAAAGTTCAACTTTGAATTATGAATTAGTGAATCTAGGAACTGATACCAAACCACAGAATATCAACCTAGGCCTTGGTCTAGCTCCTGAAGAAAAATTAGCATATGTTCGTCTTTTGAAACAATATAAAAGTGTCTTTGCTTGGAACTACGATGAACTCAAAACTTATGACACTTATATTATACAACATACCATTCCAATGATAAATGATGAAAAACCTGTACAACAAAAGCTGAGAAAAATCCATCCCAATCTAGAAAATCAGATCAAATCTTAACTCAATAAGTTATTGAAAGCCAAAATTATTTTTCCTGTTTGAAATTCTAAATGGGTTTCCAATATGGTTCTTGTTAGAAAGAAGAACGGAGATATTAGAATTTGCATTGACTTTCGAAATCTTAATAAAGCTTTCCAAAAAGATAATTTTCCTTTGCCTCCAATGGAGAAAATATTACAGGCAGTTGCAGGATCAGAATTAATGTCTTTCTTAGATGGTTTCCCTGGCTACAATCAAGTGTTAGTCCATCCTGATGATCAATTGAAAACTACATTTAGAACCAAATGGGGCACTTATGCATATCAAAAGATGCCTTTTGGTCTGATCAATGTTGGTGCCACATTTCAAAGAGCCATGGACATCGCTTTCAAGGGATTAGTTAACAAATCAGTGGTAATCTATTTGGATGACATAACTGTATATTCCAAAAAACGAAGCAATCATCTTAAAGATTTGAAGCAGATCTTCCAACGTTGTCAAAGGTATGGAATTTCACTTAATCCGAAAAAAATCATTTTTTGCATTAAGTGAAGGAAAACTTCTTGGATTCATAGTGTCAAAATCTGGAATTCATATTGATCCTGATAGAATCAAGGAGATTTCTGAAATATCTTTACCTCACAATAAGAAAGCTATGCAATCTTTCCTTGGCCAAATTAATTTTGTAAAGAGGTTTGTACCAGATTTTTCAAGAATAGTATCTCCTTTACAAGCGATGATAAAAAAGAATTCAAACTTCAAATGGAGCCAAGATGAATATGAGGCATTCAATCTGATCAAACAAGCAATCATTAATGATCCATCTTTAGCAACTCCAAATTTTTCCGATCCTTTTATTTTGTATACATTTGCCTCTGATAAATCTTACGCTGCAATACTTACTCAAGCAAATCAAGACAAAGCAGAAGCCCTAATTGCTTTCTTCAGTTCAAATTTACAGGTAGCTGAGTTGAATTACTCAGATGTGGAGAAACAAGCTTATGATGTTTTCAAAGCAATCAAGTATTTCAGACCTTTTTTACTTAAAACCCATACAAAAATCATAGTACCGTTTCCAGCGATAAGAAATCTTTTAGTCCAAAAAGATGTGGGTGAGAAAAGAGCTAATTGGATTACTGCCTTACAAGAATATGATGTTAAGATCA
Organism: Pinus albicaulis; assembly: GCA_034641835.2. Classification (NCBI taxonomy): domain Eukaryota; kingdom Viridiplantae; phylum Streptophyta; class Pinopsida; order Pinales; family Pinaceae; genus Pinus; species Pinus albicaulis. The sequence continues at coordinate 121,265,475 of CM076579.1, forward strand.
AACCAGCAAATATTGTAAGAGATCAAGGCTTTTGCAAAATACTAGCTGGAGCATCACAGATTTCTGAAAAATCATCTAAAGAGATACAAACGTATGAGGTAAGCCTAAACGATGTAGAATCATTATATGCTGATATCATTTTTTATCTAAAGAATGGATATGCTCCTCCAAATCTTGATCTCACCAAGAAAAGAGCTCTAAGGTTGAAGGCTAAACAATATCATCTTGTAAACGATGTTCTTTTTAGAATGAATTACGTTTCTGTTCTTCTTAGATGTCTGGAGAAATCTGAAGGTGAAAAAGTCTTGCAGGAACTTCACGATGGGCCAGCAGGTGGAAATTATGCTAGAGATGCTACTGCACACAAAATTCTTCGTGCAGGCTATTACTGGCCTACATTATTCAAAGATTCACATAGCTATGCAAGAAAATGTCAAATTTGGCAAACTGCAGCTGGAAGACAAAAGAAACCATCATTGCCATTACAACCAGTGAACATTGAACAACCTTTTGATTAATGGGGATTGGACATAATGGGTGAGATCGTTCCTCACTCTTCTAAGCAACATAGGTATATCATTACAGCAACTGATTATTTTACGAAATGGGTAGAAGCAGTCCCTATCAAGATTTATAATGCTGAACATATCATCAAATTCATAAATCAGTTCATAATTACCAGGTTTGGTTTACCTTCTGCTTTAATGTTTGATAATGCATCGTTTTTTTCTGGTAATGTTATGACTGAATTTGCACTCAAGAGAGGTTTTAAACTTAAATACTCTGCCAATTATTATCCACATGGAAATGGATTAGCTGAATCCACAAATAAAATCTTAATTAGAATCATTAAGCGAACCATTGATCAAAATCATAAAAATTGGCATAAGTCTTTAACATATGCTTTATGGGCAGATCAAATAACACAGAAGGCTTCTATTGCTACTTCTCCCTTTAATTTAGTTTATGGGAAAGAAGTTCTTCCAACTCATTTAGCAATTCCTTCTTTAGCCTTAGTTCAATATATTGATGAAGCACCAACTTCTTCCATACAACTAAGACAGATGGAAATAATTAAGTTAGAAGAACAACGAGAAAAAGCCAAAATAACTCATGCTCATCATCAAGCATTAGTAAAAGCTTCCTTTGATTCAAACATCATAACCAGAAAATACTTTCAGGTTGGAGATCTTGTTTTAAAATGGGACAAGGCTCATGAGGAAAAAGGAAAACATACGAAATTTCAACGGATGTGGCTTGGTCCTTTCCAAATTGCAGAAATCATAGGTCCATCTACTTTTATGTTACAGGATTTAACAGGTAAAAGAGAGTCTTTGCCTGTTAATGGACAAATTCTCAAAAAATATTTTCCATAGGAGATCATTCTTCTATTTTGTATATTAGTTTCCTTTATCGTCATAAATAAAACGATTTGTTAATGGTTACATTTGGAATTCACAAAAAAGATACAAATTCTCTTTTTTAGTTGTTGTTTCTTCACTTTTACAAATAGAATTCTTTTTAGAATATTGATCATTGTTATTCAAAGATACAGTTAAAAACTTTAGCCTAGAAATGATACTAGTTTCAACTTTGAAAACTTTGATAAAAGGCAACTTTTAGTGAAAGATTGTTTCATATCAGTCCAATGAAAGGTATCAATAACAAAACAAAGTTTCTTTATAGAAAAATTCTTTCCAAAAACACTACCATTGTCGTCCAGAGCTATCTTAAGGAAACAATAATTTCCTCCCCACTTAGGAAATTACAACGTTCAGGGAATTATCCAATAATACACTTAACTTAAAGAGTAAGAGGTCTCATCACGAGCCAACTTATCATGATCATAGATATTATAGCTTGCTGACTTTGCCAATACTGCATACCACAACAGGGCAATGACTCAAGATTGTTATAAATCAAAAGGCAAGGGGTCTCATCACGAGCCAGCTTGTTCAGCAAAGTTATAAATCAAGTGAATGGCATTGTCATAAATTGGCTACCAAACTAAGACATTGTTCTTTAAGAAGAACAAGAAAAATAAAAGCAATAAGTGTGAATATGGATCTCTTTTTTTAAATTGTATATTTCTCTAAGTAGGATACAGGATCATTGTTGGGTAACAGGTAACCTTGTCGAGGCTATAAACACTTGCTGGCAGCAGTACCTCTACCTACGACAAATGAGCATATTTTAAGTTGATTTACAGAGAAGCCTTTGTTTTTATCTTTATAAACTAAGTAATGACTGATGTAAATACAAGGACTAGCTTGAGGAAGTGAATAATCAAAGTTGAATATAGAAGAAATGAAATATCATTTATAGATTAAAGCATAATGTACTTTGTCTTTTCATAATAAAGTTTGATTTTCTGGAAAATTTTCTGTTTTGAAAAGTTTAGAAAATTCAAAAGAAAAGCAGAGATAACTGGTTCTTCCAAGTGAATCGCCAATTTTTGTGGCCAGCAACAACCCCCCTTTTTATTTAAGTATTAGTAATAATACTAAATATGAGGGGACCCTTAGTCAAAAAATCCAAAAAATTAATTAGTGCTTGTTTCCTTTCTCAAATAAAATTTACTATCATAACTTATGGAAATTCCTTAGGAAATCATTAAATACACTTAAGTTTATGATAAATTAGAATAAAATCCTTTCTTTGAAGAAAATATCGCATCCATCGCAATAAGTAGACATCCTTTGTAAGGCAGAATATTTTAAATTGCGATTTCGCGATATTGCGATAGCGCGATCCCAAAAAAATATGCATTAAAATATTGATCGCAAACCGCATTTCGCAGAAAAGATGTTTATAAAAAACTTTTCATATATTATATTTTGCGATATTGCGATTTTGCGATATTGCGATTTCGCGATGCTATGAGACTGTGATTCGTGAATATTGCAATTTGCGATAATTGCGATCTTGCGATGATTTCGATTTGAGAAAACTGCGATCCGCGATATTCCGATATTGCATAGCAAATCGCAGATCGCAATGTCGCAGATTCTTAAAAGCTCGTTTTCCAAAGAAAATATTTTCATAAATCAATATCCGTTATGCGCTTTAATGATTGAATTAATGAATGGATTGTCAATTATCGATAAAAAGAATTTTGTTTTGATTGAAAGGTTTTTTCATGTTAAAATAATATATTTCATCCGCCTTCAGCATTTAAAACTATCCCGTCACCTTTCGCATGTCATTACTCTCACTTAATTCGTAAAACCACAGGCGCGAAGGAGCAAAAAACTATACAAAGCATTCACAGAGTTATGGGAAAGAAAGAGAAAACTCCAAGTTCTGAAAACAAAGAGATGGCTTCCCTGTATGCAGATACTGCTTGCAACAAGGATACCAGTATCACCACCTGGGAGGGAATGCATAAACTTCTCAAAGAAGAAAATCCCAGGGTAATGGAAGTCGTGGCTACTGCAGGTTCAAGTAATTCATCTGAAGCATCTCTTACAGAATTGGCTTGTTCATTTTTGCCCCGGATAGCACCAAGACCGAGAATTCTTCCGTATACAGATATGGTAAAATGGGTGCTGGATAGCACCGATATTTCAGACAAGCAATTTAGAACTCCAGATCAAGAGCTCATCAGGTCATTCACTACAGAAGATTTTAGGCTTATGTAAAACTTGTCGAAGCCTCAGGCGACTTACAATAAACAATTTATGGAGAAATTTGACAGGGAAAATGCAAATTTGGCGGAATGCACAAAGGAATGGACCAAAAGAGATGACCATTGAAGAAAGACAAACACGGTATGTATAGTACTGGTTCACTCACCTCTCCCTATTTTTTTGCTGCTGCTATGTTATGTAGGCTTTTTGGAAAGCCTGACATAAATAAGGTCTTGCCTGAATGGCTTCCGTTATTAAATGTTGTTGTTAATGCTACCATTGTAGACTAGTCCAAAATACTGTCTGATAATTTAGCCACTGTTATTTTCAATTACCAGTCTAAACGGACTGTCTCTCAGAGGATTTATCCTCCTTTTTATCTGTCTACCTATGTTATGGATTCTATCTGCTTTGTTTCTAAATTCCCTTTAATGGGTTGGCAATGGACAATTCATGATCCTTTGCCTATTCATGTGTATCACAAAGAACTGTGGGAATCAAAATTTGTTCCTCATTTTTACAAGATTTCCCATGGCATAATGTTGCCGCTTTACAGAATATTGTATAATCAGGATGCTCCAAGGTTTTCTCCGAAAGCAGAAGTCAACATTCTCCCTGTCGCACGATGGTTTGGAGAAGAGTTGTTTACCTATGTAAGGGTTTTTGGAAGCTCTGCTTCTCCTCATGTTTTGCCCTTGTATGTTCCAGATAAACTTATAGCTCGGGAAATTGCATACCAAACCTGTGGTGAAGGAGGTTTGACAAAGGAATTAAAGGATAAGAAGAAGGCCATCTGGGCACAATTTCCCGTAGCCTGTGGAGAATTTTCATTGTTTGATGTTGGTCATGCATTCAAAGAGGTAAGCAATATTGCATGCTTACAATTGTTCAAGTTTTCGAGAAGGCTATTTGATCCATATAATGTTTTCAAATATTTCACCACTACAGTTAAGGTGAGAGTATTTTCTGGAGAAGAAGATCCGTTTGATGATATGTTTCAAGAAAAATGTTCATTTAAATAAATTTTGCATTTAACTCAAACACAGTTTTCCCCAGAAGTATTTCAGGAATTTAAAATCTACAGAGAAAGAAGATTGACTACTATCCCTTTGGATAATTTACGCTTGGAACCCGCAAGGGAACCAACTCCTAGTGTCATTCTCAATGGTAGCTCAGATACTGACAAGTCTAAATCAAAGTCTGACAAAGAAACTTTTGAACGTTCTCAAAAGTCTGATAAAGATGAAGGCTGAGTGAAAGATACATCTCAGTCAAAAGAGCTTTTACAACTACAGACTTCAACCACTCCACAGTTGAATCTTCCACCTCCCACTATACAGCAACCATCCACCAGCATTCAATTAGATAAAGAATGGGAAACATTTAATGAATTGCTTAATGTTGAAGGACAGAATACACAAACCCCTGTACAGACAACAAAAGTTTTAAGCACGGGAATAAGTGGCAATGTCATAGAAACTGAGCATATACCTATCACTCCCTCCTCTGAAATTGTACTTAATATAGAGGACATTCCTCCTCTGGATGTATTCTACAGCCCATAGTATAAAGAAGTAGTGAGGAAGCAAAGAAAAAAGAGAAAGTTAGAGAGCACAATCTATACTTATGCAGAACAATTAGATGTCTTATGGAAAGATCCTACTACGGATCCTATTGAGAATCTTACCAAGCTATCTCAGATTACAAGAGCTTATGCCTCCGCAACTATTGACAAAGCATCTGAGGTACGGCTATTATTAAGTGAAAAAGAAGATCAGATACAAGTTCTGCAATAGAAATTGCAACAAGCTCATGCTAGCAGTGAAGCACAGGTAAAACTTGAAAAGTTACAGCAAGAGCTTCAAGAGATGCAAATCGGATATCAAAAATGTTTGGCCGATAAAGAGAAACAAATACAGATTATTCGAGAACAGCACAAAGATGATCCCAAACTTCCAGAGTTTATTTCGGAATCTATTTCTTTAAACAACCAAATACTGCAACAACAAGATGTATTATGCTAGAAAATCTCGCAATGGAACTCTTTTTGTCTAGAAAGTGATAAAATCACTAATCATGTCGTAGAATTACGACATGATTATGATTTAATTAATGAAAGAGTTACTAATTATTTGGCATGGCAAAAGACAGAGGAAGGAAAAAGAGTCGGTGCACCAATTATCAATAACATTCATAAAGAAATACTTTTCAATAATTGGGATGCACAGATCAGAGAAGCAGAGAAAGCGGCAGAGGAGTCAGCTACAGTAGCAGGCAATATTACTGATTGTGTAAATGAGAATTTGCACAAGGCTAATTTGATTTCAGAAACTATTCCGGGATATCTTCCACAGGCACAGCAATTGCAAACAGAATGGAAACAAAAGGCGGAAGAAAAATCAAAATCAATTCAAGGATTGACAAGATTAAATTGGGATTCTTACTGGACATATCTAGTAAAACCACACAGTCAATGCAGCACTCTTAATTTCATCATTAATTCTGCTGAGAATATTGCGCCTACACTTGCTGATTCTGTCTTTTCGGGACAGTTGAAATCTAAAGTCGACCAGCCACCTCTTCTCAAAACAATGTTGGATGCTTGCAAATTCAGAGATCAAATTCATAAGTAGTTAGTTGATAGTTTTCAATTTTAGATTTAGTTTCAGTTTTACTTTATTTTTGCCTAGAAAAAGGACGGTTATTAAAACCGAATCCTAAATTTTTGTAATAAACTATAATTAGATTTTGTTAGTAGTATTTAAACCCTTCTCATGCATTTAGAGAAGGGTCCTGAAATTTGTGAAAAACTTATCCTCAGAACATGCACTTTTGCACCCTCAGAGGAGGTTTTGATGAATGAATGGAACAAGATTTATTGATATTTGTGTCTAATATCTGTTACTGATGTTGCATTTCTGTACTCTTAATGGATGTTGGATTAGGAAGAGATAAATCATTATTGCTTCTAGCTCATGAGTAGAACCAGTTATAAATGGTACTTTTATCTCCTAACTGTTTCTGTTTCTGTGTTAAAAGTGATACTTATGTTCAATTATTTATATATTGATGCTTGAATGCTTGAGTTATCATTTGGCACTTTTGTACGGTGATAACTATTTATTTGTGCTTGATGTATGAATAGATTATTATGCGATATGTTTTTCACAACTGTTTCATCTAACTTTTTATATGAAATGGTTTATCTTTATTGAATTCATTTCTAATAATAATTGAATGATATTTATTATCGATTGTTATCTAAAATCATTTTAGATCACATAAATAGAAAGATTTACATCTCGGGTTAGTTTTAGAGTTATATATTTCTTAGAATACAGTTTTCATATGAATAGATTAGAAACAGATTAAAATCATTTTACTTAGGAATTTTAGAAAAGAAATATCAAATCTCAAACACACACACACATATTGGGAAACTAATCACATTATCCCCAGTCGGAACCACTACACCAAACGGAAAAGGAGCTGCTAACCAAGGTCCAGATCGGGTGGGTATCCCCCTTATTGTAGACCCGATTTTCGGGGCTTCAACATATTTGGCGCTAGAAGGAGGGACACGAACTATGAATGGCAATTGAATCTAAATCTAAATACCATTCTGAGAGCAAATCACCCTCACCATCTTCCCCGACTTCTCCATCACACTCAAAAATTTTAAATCTAGAACTAGAAGTAGAAAGAAGAACAGACATTGCTACAAACCCCGACTTTTAAGACGAATCTACTATTGAACCTCCGGAAGTTGAATCTTTGATTCATAAACTTCAGCGATTTTCAATATCACCTCAAAGGTCTGATAAATCTCAAGGCAGTGTGACTTCGCAATATAATCCTGCTCATCCCCTTACTAGATTACAGAGTGAAAAGCTTTTCATTCAGCCAACTGAATTACCTTTACCTGCAATAAAAAGAGCTAGGAAATCACCTAAAGGGTCTGATAGTGAGACTCTTTCATCATCCATCTCAAACTCTTCATCGCAAAGTCGACCACCCACTCCACCCTAGATTACTATCCATCAATCCACTCAATCTTCCACATCTCCTTCTCAAATCATAATATCTTCATCTTCTCAGTCACAAATATCATCTTTTTCACTTTCCTCTGTTAGTAGTTCAGTGATGGCCCAAATGCCATGGAATAATCCAGGGGCGGTCTTAATGCCTGCACCCTTGAGTCAATTACCAGCCCATCCTGAAAAATGGCTGCCTAATTTTAATCCTGAAACAGGCATGCTAGCAGAAGAACATATCAACAACTTTATGATGTCCATAAACCTCAATGGAGTTATTAATGAAGATGTTGTTGTCCAAATTTTTCCTTATACCCTACAAGGAGCAGCTAGATCATGGTATTTCTTGTTACCATCTGGATCTATCACTACTTGGGATATCTTTCAAGATCAATTTTTAACTAAATTTGGTGACGACAGGTCTACAGCAACATTGATCAATGATTTATCTAATCTTAGAGCTGATTCAAAAGAAATTGTCAGGGATTTCAATTCACGTTTCAATAAATTTTTAAACAAAATTCCTACTGCTTCCAAGCCTAGTGAAGAAGTGCGAAGTGAATGGTACATTTCTGCTTTACCATCAAACATAGCAATCTTTGTTGATAGGGCTAACAAAACAACTTTAGCAGACAATATGAAGGAAGCAATAGCAGTAGAGAAACGAATCATTGCTTTAGAAAAGAAAAATGCAATAGAAGAACGAAAATCTAAGAAGGTCACTTTTAAAGAAGATCCCAAGAAAAAACAACCAAAAGATCCATTTGATTTAGAAGGATTGCAGAAAGTTATGAAAACCATGTCTAACGAAATGGTTGACATTAAGAAACAAGTGGCAGAAACATCTTCTAAAAAGTCTTTCAAGCCTTTTAGAAGAAACCCTTCAAATGATCCAAAGCCACCAAATGCTATTACAAATGCTGAATCAAAAGAAGATGAAGAAGAAATTGCTACTGAAGAAACAACTGATGAAGAAGAAGTATTAGAAGTCCAAGGTATGTGGGATTTCATCCTCCCAGATGAGGAAGATCAAGAAGCATCCCCGGTTAGCACTCGAAGTAGAAATCAGCTTGATCCTCCTCAAACTACTCCTAAGTCAAAGAGCGCAAGCCCATTGACTAAGGAAAAAGTTGTAGCCAAGAAAACGACATCTAAAGCAATTCAAAATAGCCGAGTCCAAACAGATTCATCAATTCCATCAATAACACTGATTGTTCCAGATGAAATGGAATATAACATTATAGAAGACATGTAGAAGACTAGGGCTAACATCACTTTGTATGAATTGAGCAAGTTAAAGCACCAGCAAAAGGTACTTTTGAAATAATTACATGCTATACCAGAAAAACCTTTGCCCGATCCTGTAATTTCTCAAGCTGCCAATGAGATGGGAAGACCTCCAACTAATTCGATTAGTAAAGTTGATCTTGAAAATATCGCTTTAATTGGAGGAAGATCGAGATCTCATACTCCTCATTTCTTCTTACTTATGAAGTTTTCAATAAAAAATTGCATAACTGTTTAGTGGATTTTGGAGCTTCATCTAATATTTTACCAAAATTAGTATGTGCAAAATTAAACATTCAACCACAAAAATCTGTTGTACGCATAGTGCAATTATATCGATCGCAGGTTGAAGTGATTGGCGAATTAAACCAGGTTACCATACGACTGTCATCAAATCCAAAGGTATGTCAAGTCATTGATATTTTAGTTGCAGATATTCCAGAATTTTATGGCTTAATTCTTAGCAGAGATTGGTCATAAAAACTTCATGGATATTTCACAACTGATTGGTCACATATGTGGCTTCCTTACAATGGTAAACCAAATCAGATAACGGTTGAACGAGAAAAACATCAAAAATACATAGTAACAGAATTGGAAGGAGAGAATGAACCAGTTGCATACAGCAGTAATATCATTGGCAATTATTCAGTTGATTCTTTCTTAGGAAATTTCAATGCTCATACTTCACCTTATTTAGAACATTCTGTTTTATCTCAAATAGAAAATTTTTCTCAAACAGACAGTTCTAAATGTATTAATTTTGTAGATACTCCTGTAAATAAATCTTTATTTTGGAAATTATTTTTTGATGGTTCTAAGTCTAATGAAGGAGCAGGAGCAGGATGCGTGTTGGTTAGTCCAGAGGGAAACAAAATTATGCTAACTTGTAGACTTGAGTTTGAATGCACTAATAACACCGCAGAATACGAGGCTTTAATCCAAGGATTATATAAAGAAATCGGATTAGATATCAAATATCTACAAGTTTTCGGAGATTCAGAAATTGTAATCAAACAGGTACGCAATACTATACACTGTTTATCAGGTCATTTAAAGCATTATCAATCTTTAGTTCAAGATCTGACTGAACATTTTATAGCATTTAATATTTCACCAATTCCTAGAATCCAGAATGCTAGTGCAGACCTCTTAGCCAATGTAGCCTCTAAGCTTATTCCCGCAGAAGACTCTCTTAGCCAATGTAGCCTCTAAACTTATTCCTGCAGAGGACTTTAGTCCTGATCGATTTTCAATTGAATTAATCTTTAGACCTTCGATTCCTGATAATGTTACCAATTGGAGAATTTTCAACGATGATTCTGATATTGTAAGCTTCCTCACATCTGAAGGATCTTATACCAATCAAATAATTGATGAAGACCAGCATGACAAACAATTACAACATGATAGCACTAATAATGCTATTCCAAAGTCAATAGTCAAGTTAGACGACCTTTATCATTTGAAAGACCATTTTAAAAGATCTACCAATTCAAAATTACAAAGTTCAACTTTGAATTATGAATTAGTAAATCTAGGAACTGATACCAAACCACAGAATATTAACCTAGGCCTTGGTCTAACTCCCAAAGAAAAATCAGCATATGTGTGTCTTTTGAAACAATACAAAAGTGTCTTTGCTTGGAACTACGATGAACTCAAAACTTATGACACTTCTATCATCCAACATACTATCCCAATGATGAACGATGAAAAACCTGTACAACAAAAGCTCAGGAAAGTCCATCCCAATCTAGAAAATCAAATCAAATCAGAACTCAATAAGTTATTGAAAGCCAAAATTATTTTTCATGTTCGACATTCTAAATGGGTTTCCAATATGGTTCCTGTTAGAAAGAAAAACGGAGATATTAGAATTTGCATTGACTTTCGAAATCTTAATAAAGCCTTCCAAAAAGATAATTTTCCTTTGCCTCCCATGGAGAAAATATTACAGGCAGTTGCAGGATCAGAATTAATGTCTTTCTTAGATGGTTTCTCTGGCTATAACCAAGTGTTAGTCCATCCAGATGATCAATTGAAAACTACATATAGAACCAAATGGGGCACTTATGCATATCAAAAAATGCCTTTTGGTCTGATCAATGCTGGTGCCACATTCCAAAGAGCCATGGACATCGCTTTCAAAGGATTAGTTAACAAATCAGTGGTCATTTACTTGGATGATATAACTGTATATTCCAAAAAACGAAGCAATCATCTTAGAGATTTGAAGCAGATCTTCCAACGTTGTCAAAGGTATGGAATTTCACTTAACCCGAAAAAATCCTTTTTCGCATTAAGTGAAGGAAAACTTCTTGGATTCATAGTGTCAAAATATGGAATTCACATTGATCCTGATAGAATCAAGGAGATTTCTGAAATATCCTTACCTCACAACAAGAAAGCTATGCAATCTTTCCTCGGCCAAATTAATTTTGTAAAGATATTTGTACCAGACTTTTCAAGAATTATATCTCCTTTACAAACAATGATTAAAAAGAATTCAAACTTCAAGTGTGGCTAAGATGAATATGAGGCATTCAATCTGATTAAACAAGTTATCATTAATGCTCCCTCTTTAGCAACTCCAAATTTTTCCGATCCTTTGATTTTGTACACATTTGCCTCTGATAAATCTTACGCTGCGATTCTCACTCAAGCAAATCAAGACAAAGCAGAAGCCCCAATTGCTTTCTTCAATTCAAATTTACAGGGGGCTGAGTTGAATTACTCAGATGTGGAGAAACAAGCTTACGCTGTTTTCAAAGCAATTAAATATTTCAGACCTTTTTTTTTTAAAACCCATACAAAAATCATTGTACCGTTTCCAGCGGTAAGAAATCTTTTAGTCCAAAAATATGTGGGTGAGAAAAGAGCTAATTGGATTACTGCCTTACAAGAATATTATGTTGAGATCAAACCAATAAATATTGTTAGAGGTCAAGGCTTTTGCAAAATACTAGCTGGAGCATCACAGATTTCTGAGAAATAATCTGAAGAGATACAAACGTATGAGGTAAGCCTAAACGATGCTGAATCATTATATGCTGATATCACTTTTTATCTGAATAATGGATATGCTCCTCCAAATCTTGATCATACCAAGAAAAGAGCCTTGAGGTTGAAGGCTAAACAATATCAGCTTATAAATGATGTTCTTTTTAAAATGAATTACGATTCTATTCTTCTTAGATGTTTGGAGAAAACTAAAGCTGATAAAGTCTTGCAGGAACTTCACGATGGGCCAGCAGGTGGACATTATGCTGGAGATACTACTGCACATAAAATTCTTCGCACAGGCTATTACTGGCCCACTTTATTCAAAGATTCCCATAGCTATGTAAGAAGATGCCATGTTTTTCAAACCGCAGCTGGAAGAAAAAAAAAAACCATCATTGCCATTACAACCAGTAAACATTGAACAGCCTTTTGATCAATGGGTATTGGACATAATAGGTGAGATCGTTCCTCACTCTTCTAAGCAACATAGGTATATCATTACCGCAACTGATTATTTTACGAAATGGGTAGAAGCAGTCCCTCTCAAGACTGCCAATGCTGAACATATCATGGAATTCATAGATCAGTTCATAATCACCAGGTTTGGTTTACCTTCTGCTTTAGTATTTCACAATGCATCATATTTTTCTTGTAATGCCATGACTGAATTTGCACTCAAGAGAGGTTTTAAACTTAAATACTCTGCCAACTATTATCCACAGGGAAATGGGTTAGCTAAATCCACAAATAAAAACTTAATCAGAATCATTAAGCGAACCATTGATCAAAATCATAAAAATTGGCATAAGTCTTTAATATATGCTTATGGGCAGATCGAATAACACAGAAGGCTTCTATCGGTACTTCTCCCTTTAATTTAGTTTATGGGAAAGAAGTAGTTCTTCCAACTCATTTAGCAATTCCTTCTTTGGCCCTAGTTCAATATATTAATGAAGTACCAACTTCTTCCTTACAACTAAGACAAATGGAAATAATTAAGTTAGAAGAACAACGAGAAAAAGCCAAAATAACTCATGCTCATCATCAAGCATTAGTAAAATCTTCTTTTGATTCAAACATGATAACCAGAAAATACTTTCAGGTTGGAGATCTTGTTTTAAAATGGGACAAGGCTCATGAAGAAAAAGGAAAACATACAAAATTTCAACGAATGTGGCTTGGTCCTTTTCAAATTGCAGAAATCATAGGTCCGTCTACCTTTTTGTTACATGATTTAACAGACAAAAGAGAGTCTTTACCTGTTAATGGACAAATTCTCAAAAAATACTTTCCATAGGAGATCATTCTCCTATTTTGTATATTAGTTTTCTTTATTGTCAAAATAAAACGAGTTGTTAATGGTTACATTTGGAATTTACAAAGAATATAAATTCTCTGTTTAGATTATGTTTCTTTATTTTTATAAATAGAATTCTTGTCAGAATATTGATCATTATTATTCAAAGATACGATTAAAAAAAAAACTTTAGTCTTGAAATGATGCTAGTTTCAACTTTGAAGACTTTGATGAAAGGCAACTTTTAGTGAAAGATTGTTTTATATCAGTTCAATAAAAGGTATCAATAGCAAAAACAAAGTTTCTCTATAGAAAAGTTCCTTCCAAAAAACTCTACTATTTTCGTCCAGAGCTATCTTAAGGAAATAATGATATCCTCCCCGCTTAGAAAATTACAATGTTCAAAGAATTATCCAATGATACACTTTTAACTTAAAGAGTAAGAGGACTCATCACGAGCCGACTTATCATGATCATAGATGTTATATCTTGCTGACTTTGCCAATACTGCATACCATAACAGGGCAATGACTCAAGATTGTTGCAATCAAAAGACAAGGGGTCTCATCACGAGCCAACTTGTTCAACAAAGTTATAAATCAAGTGAATGGCATTGTCATGAGTTGGCTACCAAACCAAGACATTGTTCTTTAAGAATAAAAAGAAAAAGCAAAAACAACAAGTGTGGATATGGATTTCTCTTTGAAAATTTTATATTTCTCTAAGTTGGATACAGGATCATTGCTGGGTAACAGGTAACCCTGTCGAGGCTATAAATGCTTGCTGGCAGCAGTGGCTCTACCTACGACAAATGAGCATATTTAAAACTGATTTATAGAGAAGCCTTTGTTTTTATCTTTTTAAAACCAAGTAATGACTGATGTAAATACAAGGACTAGCTTGAGGAAGTAAATAATCAAAAGTTGAATAGAGAAGAAATAAAATATCATTTATATATTCAAGCATAATGAACTTTGTCTTTTTATAATAAAGCTTGATTTTCTGGAAAATTTTCTGTTTTGAAAAGTTTAGAAAATTCAAAAGAAAAACATAGATAACTGGTTCTTCCAAGTGAGTCGCCAATGTTGTGGCCAGCAACAACCCCCCTTCTTATTTAGTATTAGTAATAATACTAAATAAGTGGGGACCCTTAGTCAAAAAATCCAAAAAATTAATTACTGTTTGTTTCCTTTCTCAAATAAAACTTACTATTATAACTTAGGGAAATTCCTTTGAAAATATTTAACATAAACCTAAGTTTATGATAGATCGAAGTATTATCCTTCTTTGAATAGAAATACCGCATCCATCGCAAAAAGTGGATATCATTTATCAAAACATAATCTTTTAAAATTGCGATTCTGCGATATTGCGATAGCGCGATCCCAAAAAACTAGACATTAAAATATCTATCGCAAACCGCATATCGCAAAAAAGTTGTTTAATAAGTTACATTTTGTGAAATTACGATTTCACGATTTTGCGATATTGCGATTTCGCGATGATATTAGACTGCAATTTGTGATGATTGTGATTTGCGATGATTGCGATCCGCGATTTTGCAATTTTGCGACATTGCACGGCAATGTCCCAGATCGCATTATCGCAGATTCTTTTAGCGCGGTGTCCAAAGTAAATATTTTCATAACTAAATATACGTTATGTGCTTTGATGTCAAAATTAATGAATGGATTGTTAATCATTGATGGAAAGGATTTTGTTTTGATTGAAAGGTTGTTTCACGTTTTTATCCGCCTTCAGCATTTAAAACTATCCTGTCACCTTTCTCATCTCATTACTCTCACTTAATTCGTCACACCGCAGGCGCGAAGGAGCAGAAGACTATACAAAGCATTCACAGAGCATTATGGGTAAGAAAGAGAAGGTTGCAAGTGCTGAAAACAAAGAGATGGCTTCCCTGTATGTGGATACTGCTTGCAATAAGGACGCTGGTATCACTACCTGGGAGGGCATGCATAATCTGCTCGAGGAAGAGAATCCCAGGGTAATGGAAGTCGCGGCTACTGCTGAATCAAGTAATTCCTCTTAAGTGTCTCTTACGGAATTGGCTTGTTCATTCCTTCAGAGAATAGCAACAAGACCGTGAATTCTTCCGTATACGGATATGATAAAATGGGTGCTGGATAACACTGATATTTCGGACAGAAAATTTAGAACTCCAGGACAAGAACTCATCGGGTCATTCACTACAGAAGATTTAAGGCTTATGTATCACTTACTGGAACCTCAGGCAACCTAAAACAAACAATTTATGGAGAAATTCGCCAAAGAAAATGCAAATTTGGCGGAATGCACCAAGGAATGGACCAAGAGAGAGGAACCATTGAAGAAAAATAAACATGGTATGTACAGTACTGGTTCACTCACCTCTCCATATTTTTTTTCTGCTGCTATGTTATGCAGACTTTTTGGAAAGCCTGACATAAATATGGTCTTGCCTGAATGGCTCCCTTTGTTGAATGCTGCTGTTAACGCTACAATTGTAGACTGGGCCAAAATCTTGTCTGATAATTTAGCCACTGCTATTTTCAATTACCGGTCCAAACGGACTGTTTCTCAAAGGATTTATCCTCCTTTTTATCTATCTGCCTATGTTATGGATTCAATCTGATTTGTTTCTAAATTCCCTTTAATGGGTTGGCAATGGACAATTCATGATCCTTTTCCCATTCATGTATATCACAAAGAACTATGGGAATCAAAGTTTGTTCCTCATTTTTACAAGATTTGCCATGGCATAATGTTGCCTCTGTACAGAATGTTGTATAATAAGAATGCTCCAAGGTTTTCCCCTGAGGCAGAAGTCGACATTCTCCCTGTCGCAAGATGGTTTGGAGAAGAATTGTTTACCTATGTGAGGGTTTTTGGAAGTTATGCTTCTCCTCATGTTTTACCCCTGTATGTTCTGGATAAACTTATAGCTCGGGAAATTGCATATCAAACCTGTGGCGAAGGAGGTTTGACAAAAGAATTAAAGGATAAGAAGAAGGCCATCTGGCCACAATTTCCTGTGGCCTATGGAACATTTTCATTGTTTGCTGTTGGTCATGCATTTAAAGAAGTAAGCAATATTACATGCTTACAATTATTCAAGTTTTCTAGAAGGCTATTCGATCCATATGATGTTGTTAAAAATTTCACCACTGCAATCAAAGTGAGAGTGTTTGTTGGAGAAGAAGATCCTTTTGATGATATATTTCAAAAAAAATGTTCATTTAAAGAATTTTTGCATTTAGCTCAAACACAGTTATCCCCAGAATATTTTCAAGAATTTAAAGTTGACAGAGAGAGAAGACTAACTACTATCCCTTTGGAAAATTTACGCTTGGAACCCACAAGGGAACCAACTCCTAGTGTTAGTCTTAGTGGCAACTCAAATACAGAAAAGTCTAAGTCGAAGTCTGACAAAGAGACTTCTAAGCATTCTAAAAAGATTGATAATGATGAAAGCTCAGTGAAGGATACAGCTCAATCAAAAGAGCTTTCACAACAATGACCCACATTTCCTCACGGATTGAATCTTCCATCTGATGAGCGACAACCAGGTGGGAATTTGAATTGGACAAATAATGGGAAAATTTTAATCAATTGATTAATGTAGAAGGACAGAATATACGGACCCCTGTACAGACAAAAAAAGTTTTGAGCATGGGAATAGGTGGTACCATCACAGAAACCGAGAATATACCTATCACTCCCTCTTCTGAAATTGTACTCAATATAGAGGACATTCCTCCTCTAGATGTATTCTACAACCCACAGTATAAAGCAGTAGTGAGAAAGCAGAGGAAAAAGATAAAGTTAGAGATCTCAATCTCTACTGAAGCAGAACAATTGGATGTCTTATGGAAGGATCCTACTACGGATCCGACTGACAATCTTGCCAAACTATCTCAGATTACAGGAGCTTATGCTTCAGCAACTATTGATAAAGCATCTGAGGTAAAGCTATTATTAAATGAAAAAGAAGATCAGATACAAGCTCTGCAACAAAAATTGCAAAAAGCTTGTGCTAACAATGAAGCACAAATAAAACTTGAAGAGTTACAGCAAGAGCTTCAAAAGATGCAAATTGATTATCAGAAAAGTTTGGCAGATAAAGAGAAACAAATACAGATTATCCAAGAAAAGCACAAAGACGATCCTAAGCTTCCAGAGTTTATTACAGAGTCTGTTTCCTTGAACAAACAACTACTACAGCAGCAAGACATACTATGCCAGAAAATCTCGCAATACAACTCTTTTTGTCAAGAAAGTGATAAAATCACTAATCATGTCGTAGAATTATGACATGATTATGATTTAACTAATGAAAGAGTTACCAATTATATAGCATCGCAAAAGAAATAGGAAGGAAGAAGAGCAGGAGCACCGATCATCAAGGATAGTCATAAAGAACTGCTTTTCAACAATTGGGATGTACAGCTCAGAGGAGCAGAAAAAGCAGCAGAGGAAGCAGCTACAGCAGCAGGAAATATTACTGATTGTGTGAATGAAAATTTACACAAAGTTAATTTGATTTCAGAGATTACTCCGGGACACCTTTCGCAAGCACAGAAATTACAAACAGAATGGAGGCAAAAGGCTGATGAAAAGGCAAAGTCAATTCAAGAACTGACAAGATTAAACTGGGATTCTTACTGGACATATCTAGTAAAACCCCACAGTCAACGTATTGTGCTTAATTGCATCATTAATTCTGCTGAGAAAATGGCTCCTACACTTGCCGATTCTGTCTTTTCAGGGCAGTTGAAATCTGAAGTTCGTCAACCGCCTCTTCTCAAAGCAATGCTGGATGCTTGCAAGATCAAAGATAAAATTCATAAGTAGATAGCTGATAGTCTTTATTTTTAGATTTAGTTTTAGTTTTACTATATTTTTGCCTAGGAAAAGGACGGTCATTTAAACCGAATCCTAAATTTTTGTAATAAACTATTTTTAGATTTTAGTTATTAGTATTTAAACCCTTCTCATGCATTTAGAGAGGGGTCCTGAAATTTGTCAA
This sequence comes from Pinus albicaulis, assembly GCA_034641835.2. Classification (NCBI taxonomy): domain Eukaryota; kingdom Viridiplantae; phylum Streptophyta; class Pinopsida; order Pinales; family Pinaceae; genus Pinus; species Pinus albicaulis. Next base: position 121,283,754 of record CM076579.1, read on the forward strand.
AAACTTATCCTCAGAACATGCACTTCTGCACCCTCAGAGGAGGTTTTGATGAATGAATGGAACGAGATTTATTGACATCTGTGTCTAATATCTGTTACTGATGTTGCATTTCTGTACTCTTGATAGATGTTGGATTAAGAAAGAGATAAATCATTATTGCTTCTAGCTCATGAGTAGAACTAGTTATAAATGGTATTTCTATCTCTTAACTGTTTCTGTTTCTGTGATAAAAGCAATATTTATGCTTAGTTGTTTATATGTTAATGTTTGAATATCTGAGTTATCATTTGGCATTTTTGTACTGTGATAATTAATTGTCTGTACTTGACATATGAATAGCTTAATATGCGATATGTTTTCCACAACTGTTTCATCTAACTTTTTATGTGAAATAGTTTATCTTTATTGAATTCTTTTCTCATAATAATTGAATGATCTTTATTATCAATTGTTATCTAAAATCCTTTTAGATCGCATATATTGAAAGATTACATCCCGGGTTAGTTTAGCATTAGATATTTCTTAGAATACGGTTTACATATGAATAGATTAGAAATAGATTAAAAGCATTTTACTTAGGAATTTTAGAAAAGAAATATCAAATCTCAAACACACACACATATTGGGAAACTGGTCCCATTATCCTCAGTCGGACCCACTACACCAACCGAAAAAGGAACTGCTAACCAAGGTCCGGACCGGGTGGGTATCCCCCTTGTTGTCGACCCGATTTTCGAGCCTTCAACATATTTGGTGCTAGAAGGAGGGCCTCAAACTATTAATGGCAAGTGAATCTAAATCTAAAAACCATTCTGAGAGTAAATCACCCTCACCATCTTCCCCGACTTCTCCATCTTACTCAGAAATTTTAAATCTAGAACCAGAAGTCGAAAGAAGAACAGACACTGCCACAAAACCTGGCTTTTCAGAAGAATCTGTTATTGAACCTCCTGAAGTCAAATTTTTGATTCATAAACTTTAGCGATTTTCAATATCACCTCAAAGATCTGATAAATCTCAAGGCAGTGTGACTTTGCAATATTATCCTGCTCATCCTCTCACTAGATCACAGAGTGAAAAGCTTGGCATTCAGCCAACTGAGTTACCTCTACCTACAAGAAAAAGAGCTAGGAAATCACCCAAAGAGTCTGAAAGTGAGACTCTTTCATCATCATCATCCATCTCAAACACTTCATCGCGAAGTCAACCACCCACTCCTCCACTTCAGATTACTGTCCATCAGTCCACTCAATCTTCCACATCTCCTTCTCAAAACATAATATCTTCATCTTCACAGTCACAAATATCATCATCTACACTTTCACTTGTTAGTAGTTTAGTGATGGCCCAAATGCCATGGAATAATCCAGGGGCAGTCTTAATGCCTGCACCCTTGAGTCAAATACCGGCCCATCCTGAAAAATGGCTGCCTAAGTTTAATCCTGAAGCAGGCATGCTAGCAGAAGAACATATCAATAACTTTATGTTATCCATAAATCTCAATGGATTTGTTAATGAAGATGTTGTTGTCCGACTTTTTCCTTATACCCTACAAGGAGCAGCTGGATCATGGTATTTTTCATTACCATCTGGATCTATTACTAATTGGGATATCTTTCAAGATCAATTTTTGACTAAATTTGGTGATGACAGATCTACAGCAACATTAATCAATGATTTGTCTAATCTTAGAGCTGATTCAAAAGAACTTGTCAAGGATTTCAATTCTCGTTTCAATAAATTGTTAAACAAAATTCCTACTGCTTCCAAACCAAGCGAAGAAGTGCAAACTGAATGGTACATTTCTGCTTTGCCATCAAACATAGCAATCTTTGTTGATAGGGATAATAAAACAACTTTAGCAGACAATATGAAAGAAGCAATAGCAGTAGAGAAATGAATCATTGCTTTAGAAAAGAAAAATGCAATAGAAGAACGAAAATCCAAGAAGGTCACGTTCAAGGACGATCCCAAGAAAAAACAACCAAAAGATCCATTTGATTTAGAAGGATTGCAGAAAGTTTTGAAAACCATGTCCAATGAAATGGTTGATATCAAGAAACAAGTAGCAGAAACCTCTTCTAAAAAGTCTTTCAAGCCTTTTAGAAGGAATCCTTCAACTAATCAAAAGCCACCAAATGCTATTACAAATGCTGAATCGGAAGAAGAAGAAGAAGAGACTGTTACTGAAGAGACTACTGATGAAGAAGAGGTGGTATAAGTACAAGGCATGTGGGATTTCATCCTCCCGGATGAGGAAGACCAAGAAGAATCCCCGGTTAGCACTAGAAATAGAAATCAACTTGATCCTCCTCAAACTACTCCTAAACCAAAGAGTGCAAGCTCATTGGCTAAGGATAAAGTCGCACCCAAGAAAACAACATCCAAAGCAATTCAAACTAGCCCAGTCCAAATAGATTCATCAATTCCATCAAGAACATTGATTGTTCCGGATGAAATGGAATACAACATTATAGAAGATATGAAGAAGACTAGGGCAAACATCACTTTTTATGAATTAAGCAAGTTAAAGCATCAGCAAAAAGTACTTTTGAAAGAATTACAAGCTGTACCAGAAAAACCTTTGCCTGATCCTGTAATTTCTCAAGCTTCTAATGATATGGGAAGGCCTCCAACTAATTCAATCAGTAAATTTGATCTTGAAAATATCACTTTAATTGGAGGAAGGTCGAGATCTCATACTCCTCCATTTCTTCTTACTTACGAAGTTTTTAATAAAAATATGCATAAATGATTAGTGGATTCTGGAGCTTCATCTAATATTCTACCAAAATCAGTATGTACAAAACTGAACGTTCAACCATAAAAAATCTTCTTTGCGCATAGTGCAGTTAGATCGATCGCAAGTTGAAGTGATTGGCGAATTAAACCAGGTTACCATAAGGCTGTCATCAAATCCAAAGGTATGTCAAGTCATTGATATTTTAGTTGCAGATATTCCAGAATTTTATGGCTTAATCTTAGCAGAGATTGGTCAGAAAAACTTCATGGATACTTTGCAACCGATTGGTCGCACATGTGGCTTCCTTATAATGGTAAACCAAATCAGATAAAGGTTGAGCGAGAAAAAACATCAGAAATACATAGTAACAGAATTGGAAGGAGAGAATGAACTAGTTGCATACAGCAGTAATATCATTGGCAATTACTCAGTTGACTCTTTTTTAGGAAATTTCAATGCTCATACTTCACCTAATTTAGAACATTCTGTTTTATCTCAAATAGAAATTTTTTCTCAAACAGACAGTTCTAAATGTATTAATTTTGTAGATACTCCTGTAAATAAATCTTTATTTTGGAAATTATTTTTTGATGGTTCTAAGTCTAATGAAGGAGCAGGAGCAGGATCCATGTTGGTTAGTCCAAAGGGAAACAAGATTATGCTAACCTGCCGACTTGAGTTTGAATGTAACAATAATACCGCAGAATACGAGGCTTTAGTCCAAGGGTTATATAAAGCAATCGGATTGGATATCAAATATCTGCAAGTTTTCGGAGATTCAGAAATTGTAATTAAACAGGTACGCAATACTATACATTGTTTATCAGGTCATTTAAAACATTATCAATCTTTAGTTCAAGATCTGACTGAACATTTTATAGCATTCAATATTTCACCAATTCCTAGAATCCAGAATTCTAGTGCAGACCTATTAGCCAATGTAGCCTCTAAGCTTATTCCTGCAAAAGACTTTAGTCCTGATCGATTTTCAATTGAATTAATTTTTAGACCTTCGATTCCTAATAATGTTACCAATTGGAGAATTTTCAATGACGATCCTGATATTGTAAGCTTCCTCACATCTGAAGGATCTTATACCAATCAAATAATTGATGAAGACCAGCATGACAAACAATTACAACATGATAGCACTAATAATGCTATTCCAAAGTCAATAGTCAAGTTAGACGACCTTTATCATTTGAAAGACTGTTTTAAAATATCTACCAATTCAAAATTACAAAGTTCAAATTTGAATTATGAATTAGTAAATCTAGGAAATGATACCAAACCACATAATATTAACCTAGGCCTTGGTCTAACTCTTGAAGAAAAATCAGCATATGTGTGTCTTTTGAAACAATACAAAAGTGTCTTTTCTTGGAACTACGATGAACTCAAAACTTATGACACTTCTATCATCCAACATACTATCCCAATGATGAACGATGAAAAACATGTACAAAAAAAGCTCAGGAAAGTCCATCCCAATCTAGAAAATCAAATCAAATCTGAACTCAATAATTTATTGAAAGCCAAAATTATTTTTCCTGTTCGACATTCTAAATGGGTTTCCAATATGGTTCCTGTTAGAAATAAAAACGGAGATATTAGAATTTGCATTGACTTTCGAAATCTTAATAAAGCCTGCCAAAAAGATAATTTTCCTTTGCCTCCCATGGAGCAAATATTACAGGCGGTTGCAGGGTCAGAATTAATGTCTTTCTTAGATGGTTTCTCTGGCTACAACCAAGTGTTAGTTCATCCAGATGATCAATTGAAAACTACATTTAGAGCCAAATGGGGCACTTATGCATATCAAAAGATGCCTTTTGGTCTGATCAACGCTGGTGCCACATTTCAAAGAGCCATGGACATCGCTTTCAAGGGATTAGCTAACAAATCAGTAGTAATTTACTTGGATGATATAACTATATATTCCAAAAAACGAAGCAATCATCTTAGAGATTTGAAGCAGATCTTCCAACGTTGTCAAAGGTATGGAATTTCACTTAACTCGAAAAAATCCTTTTTCGCATTAAGTGAAGGAAAACTTCTTGGATTCATAGTGTCAAAATCTGGAATTCACATTGATCCTGATAGAATTAAGGAGATTTCTGAAATATCCTTACCTCACAACAAGAAAGCTATGCAATCTTTCCTCGGCCAAATTAATTTTGTAAAGAGATTTGTACCAGACTTTTCAAGAATTATATCTCCTTTACAAACAATGATTAAAAAGAATTCAAACTTCAAGTGGGGCCAAGATGAATATGAGGCATTCAATCTGATTAAAAAAGCTATCATTAATGCTCCCTCTTTAGCAACTCCAAATTTTTCCGATCCTTTTATTTTGTAGACATTTTCCTCTGATAAATCTTACGCTGCGATTCTCACTCAAGCAAATCAAGACAAAGAAGAAGCCCCAATTGCTTTCTTCAGTTCAAATTTACAGGGGGCTGAGTTGAATTACTCAGATGTGGAAAAACAAGCTTACGCTGTTTTCAAAGCAATTAAATATTTCAGACCTTTTTTGCTTAAAACCCATACAAAAATCATTGTGTCGTTTCCAGCGGTAAGAAATATTTTAGTCCAAAAAGATGTGGGTGAGAAAAGAGCTAATTGGATTACTACCTTACAAGAATATTATGTTGAGATCAAACCAGCAAATATTGTTAGAGGTCAAGGCTTTTGAAAAATACTAGCTGGAGCATCACAGATTTCTGAGAAATCATCTGAAGAGATACAAACGTAAGAGTTAAGCCTAAACGATGCTGAATCATTATATGCTGATATCACTTTTTATCTGAAGAATGGATATGCTCCTCCAAATCTTGATCATACCAAGAAAAGAGCCTTGAGGTTGAAGGCTAAACAATATCAGCTTATAAACGATGTTCTTTTTAAAATGAATTACGATTCTATTCTTCTTAGATGTTTGGAGAAAAATGAAGCTGATAAAGTCTTGCAGGAACTTCACGATGGGCCAGCAGGTGGACATTATGCTGGAGATACTACTGCACATAAAATTCTTCGCGCAGGCTATTACTGGCCCACTTTATTCAAAGATTCCCATAGCTATGTAAGAGGATGCCAAGTTTGTCAAACCGCAGCTGGAAGACAAAAAAAAAACCATCATTGCCATTACAACCAGTAAACATTGAACAACCTTTTGATCAATGGGGATTGGACATAATAGGTGAGATCGTTCCTCACTCTTCTAAGCAACATAGGTATATCATTACCGCAACTGATTATTTTACGAAATGGGTAGAAGCAGTCCCTCTCAAGACTGCCAATGCTGAACATATCATGGAATTCATAGATCAGTTCATAGTCACCAGGTTTGGTTTACCTTCTGCTTTATTATTTGACAATGCATCATATTTTTCTGGTAATGCCATGACTGAATTTTCACTCAAGAGAGGTTTTAAACTTGAATACTCTGCCAACTATTATCCACAGGGAAATGGGTTAGCTGAATCCACAAATAAAAAATTAATCAGAATCATTAAGCGAACCATTGATCAAAATCATAAAAATTGGCATAAGTCTTTAATATATGCTTATGGGCAGATCGAATAACACATAAGGCTTCTATCGGTACTTCTCCCTTTAATTTAGTTTATGGGAAAGAAGTAGTTCTTCCAACTCATTTAGCAATTCCTTCTTTGGCCCTAGTTCAATATATTGATGAAGTACCAACTTCTTCCTTACAACTAAGACAAATGGAAATAATTAAGTTAGAAGAACAACGAGAAAAAGCCAAAATAACTCATGCTCATCATCAAGCATTAGTAAAATATTCTTTTGATTCAAACATGATAACCAGAAAAGACTTTCGGGTTGGAGATCTTGTTTTAAAATGGGACAAGGCTCATGAAGAAAAAGGAAAACATACAAAATTTCAATGAATGTCGCTTGGTCCTTTTCAAATTGCAGAAATCATAGGTCCGTCTACCTTTTTCTTACAGGATTTAACAGGCAAAAGAGAGTCTTTACCTGTTAATGGACAAATTCTCAAAAAATACTTTCCATAGGAGATCATTCTTCTATTTTGTATATTAGTTTTCTTTATTGTCAAAATAAAACGAGTTGTTAATGGTTACATTTGGAATTTACAAAGAATATAAATTCTTTGTTTAGATTATGTTTCTTTATTTTTATAAATAGAATTCTTGTGAGAATATTGATCATTATTATTCAAAGATACAGTTAAAAAACTTTAGTCTTGAAATGATACTAGTTTCAACTTTGAAGACTTTGATGAAAGACAACTTTTAGTGAAAGATTGTTTTATATCAGTTCAATAAAAGGTATCAATAGCAAAACAAAGTTTCTCTATAGAAAAGTTCCTTCCAAAAAACTCTACTATTGTCGTCCAGAGCTATCTTAAGGAAACAATGACATCCTCCCCGCTTAGAAAATTACAATGTTCAAAGAATTATCCAATGATACACTTTTAACTTAAAGAGTAAGAGGTCTCATCACGAGCCGACTTATCATGATCATAGTTACTATATCTTGCTGACTTTGCCAATACTGCATACCATAACAGGGCAATGACTCAAGATTGTTGCAATCAAAAGACAAGGGGTCTCATCACGAGCCAGCTTGTTCAGCAAAGTTATAAATCAAGTGAATGGCATTGTCATGAGTTGGCTACCAAACCAAGACATTGTTCTTTAAGAATAAAAAAAAAAGAAAAAACAACAAGTGTGAATATGGATTTCTCTTTGAAAATTTTATATTTCTCTAAGTAGGATACAGGATCATTGCTGGGTAACAGGTAACCCTGTCGAGGCTATAAATTCTTGCTGGCAGCAGTGGCTCTACCTACGACAAATGAGCATATTTAAAATTGATTTATAGAGAAGCCTTTTTTTTAATCTTTTTAAACCAAGTAATGACTGATGTAAATACAAGGACTAGCTTGAGGAAGTAAATAATCAAAAGTTGAATATAGAAGAAATGAAATATCATCTATAGATTCAAGCATAATGTACTTTGTCTTTTTATAATAAAGCTTGATTTTCTGGAAAATTTTCTGTTTTTAAAAGTTTAGAAAATTCAAAAGAAAAGCAGAGATAACTGGTTCTTCCAAGTGAGTCGCCAATGTTGTGGCCAAAACAACCCCCCTTTTTATTTAGTATTAGTAATAATACTAAATAAGTGGGGACCCTTAGTCAAAAAATCCAAAAAAAAAAATAATTAGTGTTTGTTTCCTTTCTCAAATAAAACTTACTATCATAACTTAGGGAAATTCCTTTGAAAATATTTAACATAAACCTGAGTTTATGATAGATCGAATTATAAACCTTCTTTGAATAGAAATACCGCATCCATCGCAAAAAGTGGATATCATTTATCAAAGCATAATCTTTTAAAAATGTGATTCCGCGATATTGCGATAGCGCGATCCCAAAAAACTAGACATTAAAACATCTATCGCAAACTGCATATCGCAAAAAAGTTGTTTAATAAGTTACATTTTGTGAAATTGCGATTTCACGATTTTGCGATATTGCGATTTCGCAATAATGTTAGACTGAAATTTGTCGATTTTGCGATTTGCGATGATTGCGATCCGCGATATTACGATTTTGCGACATTGCACAGCAAATCGTAGATCGCATTATCGCAGATTCTTCTAGCGCGGTGTCCAAAGTAAATCTTTTCATAAATAAATATCCGTTATGCGCTTTGATGTCAAAATTAATGAATGGATTGTTAATCATTGATGGAAAGGATTTTGTTTTGATTGAAAGGTTGTTTCACGTTTTTAGCCGCCTTCAGCATTTAAAACTATCCCGTCACCTTTCTCATCTCATTACTCTCACTTAATTCGTAACACCGCAGGCGCGAAGGAGCAGAAGACTATACAAAGAATTCACAGAGCATTATGGGTAAGAAAGAGAAAGTTCTGAGTGCTGAAAACAAAGAGATGGCTTCCCTGTATGCAGATACTGCATGCAATAAGGACGCCGGTATCACTACCTGGAAGGGCATGCATAATCTGCTCGAAGAAGAAAATCCCAGGGTAATGGAAGTCGCGGCTACTGCTGGATCAAGTAATTCCTCTGAAGCGTCTCTTACGGAATTGGCTTGTTCATTTCTTCACAGAATAGCAGCAAGACCGAGAATTCTTCCGTATACGGATATGATAAAATGGGTGCTGGATAACACTAATATTTCGGACAGACAATTTAGAACTCCAGGACAAGAACTCATCGGGTCATTCACTACAGAAGATTTGAGGCTTATGTATCACTTACCGGAACCTCAGGCAACTTACAACAAACAATTTATGGAGAAATTCGCCAGAGAAAATGCAAATTTGGCGGAATGCACCAAGGAATGGACCAAGAGAGAGGAACCATTGAAGAAAAACAAACATGGTATGTACAGTACTGGTTCACTCACCTCTCCATATTGTTTTGCTGCCGCTATGTTATGCAGGCTTTTTGGAAAGCCTGACATAAATATGGTCTTACCTGAATGGCTCCCTTTGTTAAATGCTGCTGTTAACGCTACAATTGTAGACTGGGCCAAAATCTTGTCTGATAATTTGGCCACTTCCATTTTCAGTTACCGGTCCAAACGGACTATTTCCCAGAGGATTTATCCTCCTTTTTATCTATCTGCCTATGTTATGGATTCAATTTGTTTTGTTTCTAAATTCCCTTTGATGGGTTGGCAATGGACAATTCATGATCCCTTGCCTATTCATGTCTATCACAAAGAGTTGTGGGAATCAAAGTTTGTTCCTCATTTCTACAAAATTTTCCATGGCATAATGCTGCCTCTGTACAGAATATTGTATAATAAGGATGCTCCAAGGTTATCCCCGAAAGCAGAAGTAGACATTCTCCCTATCGCAAGATGGTTCGGAGAAGAGTTGTTTACCTATGTGAGGGTTTTTGGAAGCTCTGCTTCCCCCCATGTGTTACCCCTGTATGTTCCGGATAAACTTGTAGCTCGGGAGATTGCTTATCAAACCTGTGGTGAAGGAGGTTTGACAAAGGAATTAAAGGAAAAGAAGAAGGGAATTTGGCCACAATTTCCCGTAGCCTATGGAGCATTTTCATTGTTTGATGTTGGTCACGCATTCAAAGAGGTAAGCAATATTACATGCTTACAACTGTTCAATTTTTCGAGAAGGTTATTTGATCCAATGGATGTTGTTAAAAATTTCACCACTGCAATCAAAGTAAGAGTGTTTGTTGGAGAAGAAGATCCTTTTGATGATATGTTTCAAACAAAATGTTCATTTAAAGAAGTTTTGCATTTAGCTCAAACACAGTTATCCCTGGAAGATTTTCAGGAATTTAAAGTTTACAGAGAGAGAAGACTAACTACTGTCCCTTTGGAAAATTTACGCTTGGAACCCGCAAGGGAACCTACTCCTAGTGTCAGTCTTAGTGGCAGCTCAAATACAGAAAAGTCTAAGTCGAAGTCTGACAAAGAGACTTCTGAGCGTTCTAAAAAGATTGATAATGATGAAAGCTCAGTGAAGGATACAGCTCAATCTAAAGAGCTTTCACAACAACAGATTTTTACCACTCCACAGTTGAACCTTCCACCTCTCAATGTACAGCAACCGACAGTCAGGACTGAATTGGACAAAGAATGGGAAACTTTTAATCAATTGCTTAATGTAGAAGGACAGAATATACAGACCCCTGTACAGACAACAAAATTTTTTAGCAAGGGAATAGGTGGCACTATCACAGAAACTGAGCATATACCTATCACTCCCTCTTCTGAAATTGTACTCAATATAGAGGACATTCCTCCTCTAGACGTATTCTACAGCCCGCAGTATAAAGAAGTAGTGAGAAAGCAGAGGAAAAAGAGAAATTTAGAGAGCTCAATCTCTACTGAGGCAGAACAATTAGATGTCTTATGGAAGGATCCTACTACGGATCCAACTGACAATCTTGCCAAGCTATCTCAGATTACAGGAGCTTATGCCTCCGCAACTATTGATAAAGCATCTGAGGTAAAGCTATTATTAAATGAAAAAGAAGATCAGATACAATCTCTACAACAACAATTGCAACAAGCCCGTGCTAACAGTGAAGCACAAATAAAACTTGAAGAGTTACAGCAAGAGCTTCAAAAGATGCAAATTGGTTATCAGAAAAGTTTGGCAGATAAAGAGAAACAAATACATATTATCCAAGAAGAGCACAAAGACGACCCTAAGCTTCCAGAGTTTATTTCAGAGTTTGTTTCCTTGAACAAACAACTACTGTAGCAGCAAGACATATTATGCCAGAAAATCTCGCAATACAACTCTTTTTGTTAAGAAAATGATAAAATCACTAATCATGTCGTAGAATTACGACATGATTATGATTTAACTAATGAAAGAGTTACTAATTATATGGCATGGAAAAAGACAGAGGAAGGAAGAAGAGCAGGAGCACCGATCATCAAGGATAGTCATAAAGAACTGCTTTTCAACAATTGGGATGTACAGCTCAGAGAAGCAGAAAAAGCAGCAGAGGAAGCAGCTACAACAGCAGGAAATATTACTGATTGTGTGAATGAAAATTTACACAAAGTTAATTTGATTTCAGAGATTACTCCAGGACACCTTTCGCAAGCACAGCAATTACAAACAGAATGGAGGCAAAAGGCTGATGAAAAGGAAAAGTCAATTCAAGAACTGACAAGATTAAACTGGGATTCTTACTGGACATATCTAGTAAAACCCCACAGTCAACGTAGTGCGCTTAATTGCATCATTAATTCTGCTGAGAAAATGGCTCCTAAACTTGCCAATTATGTCTTTTCAGGGCAGTTGAAATCTGAAGTCCGTCAACCGCCTCTTCTAAAAGCAATGCTGGATGCTTGCAAGATCAAAGATCAAATTCATAAGTAGATAGCTGATAGTCTTTATTTTTAGATTTAGTTTTAGTTTTACTATATTTTTGCCTAGGAAAAGGACGGTCATTTAAACCGAATCCTAAATTTTTTTAATAAACTATTTTTAGATTTTAGTTATTAGTATTTAAACCCTTCTCATTCATTTAGAGAAGGGTCCTGAAATTTGTCAAAAACTTATCCTCAGAACATGCACTTCTGCACCCTCAGAGGAGGTTTTGATGAATGAATGGAACGAGATTTATTGACATCTATGTCTAATATCTGTTACTGATGTTGCATTTCTGTACTCTTGATATATGTTGGATTAAGAAAGAGATAAATCATTATTGCTTCTAGCTCATGAGTAGAACTAGTTATAAATGGTATTTCTATCTCTTAACTGTTTCTGTTTCTGTGATAAAAGCAATATTAATGCTTAGTTGTTTATATGTTAATGTTTGAATATCTGAGTTATCATTTGGCATTTTTGTACTGTGATAATTATTTTTTTATACTTGACATATGAATAGCTTAATATGCGATATGTTTTCCACAACTGTTTCATCTAAATTTTTATGTGAAATAGTTTATCTTTATTGAATTCTTTTCTCATAATAATTGAATGATCTTTATTATCAATTGTTATCTGAAATCCTTTTAGATCGCATATATTGAAAGATTACATCCCGGGTTAGTTTAGAATTAGATATTTCTTAGAATACGGTTTACATATGAATAGATTAGAAATAGATTAAAAGCATTTTACTTAGGAATTTTAGAAAAGAAATATCAAATCTCAAACACACACACATATTGGGAAACTGGTCCCATTATCCTCAGTCGGACCCACTACACCAAACGGAAAAGGAACTGCTAACCAAGGTCCGGACCGGGTGGGTATCCCCCTTGTTGTCGACCCGATTTTCGGGGCTTCAACACAACCATGCTAGCTTGATTGTAGAAATTAATGAATTGTCTACAATTTTGGAAAGGTAAGGATCCATGAGAGGCTAAAGTTTTAATTTGAAAGAGGAGCCACTACTCCTTAAGTTAAAATTCATATGAATATGAAGGATAAATTTGTTGAATGGCCTCCATGCAAAAATCTTCCATGGTGGTCACTTGTTTTCCTTTTTGTTGAAGTTGCTCTTGTAGTGCCACATTCTTTGCCTGTGCTTTCTGAAGCTGCTCCTTCAAAACTGACTCTATGAGCCTCACATCAGCATTAGGGGAATTTTGAGGTCTAAAATGGGCCTCCTAAGGAAATTATAAAATAATATTGGAAATAATAAAATAATGTTTGATTACATCATCAAATTTTGGAGTGAAAAAAGAAAAAACTACTTTGTCAACTCGTATTTTCAACATATCTCCAAATTTTTTTACTCAAATTTCAAGTAGGAGTACTCATTGGATGAAAAATTTAATTCCTCATCCAAGGAGTACCCATGTTGCATACTTTTGATGGATGCTACTACACAAAAAATGATAAATACATGAAAAATGTGATTGCAATCACGTTTTTTCATGCATTTCTAATTTTTTGTGTAGCAGGGTCCATCAAAAGTATGCAACATGGTTACT